>PVKZ01001606.1:0-121867 GCA_004027375.1 Macroglossus sobrinus
TGTGAAAGCAAAGTGAACACAGCCTGAGCCCTTCGGTCCCAGGAAAGCTGGTGGCTTAAGAAGAGATGAAGAAAGCTGGCGGGTTGTCCATGGGGAAGGAGAGTAGTAAGGCTCTTGGAAAATGAGTAAGCCGCGAAAGAGGAGGGGACACAACTCAAAGGATAAAAGCCCACAGGTTCCCTCTTGGCTTTATGCCACCTTTGAAGAGTCATCGTCCGAGAGCCCATTCAGCTGGGTGGTTTTCTCTTGTGACAGCGGAGGGAAGGGAGCTCAAGCTCCATTATCCTCCAACCCACTCTTGATTCACAAAGAAAAGACAATTATCTGGATTGTAAATCAGGGGCTGGTGACTGGGAAAGGGGAAAGCCTGAATTGCAACTCTCAAGGAACCTTTCACAGAGCCCACAGAGAGGAAGTCATGCAGCCATGGATGGACAGCACACGGGAAGAGGTGGCCAGAGCTGAAGGTGACTGTTGAAAATTTAGAGCAGCTCCACCATCAACATTGAGAACATGGGAAAACTGGGACCACAAGAGGGAGAAGGACCTGCCCAGGGTCCCCAAGTGATACGGTCACAGAGCTGGGCCTAGTTCTGGGCTGCGTAGCCTAAAGCTATCTCCTCTCACTGAGGACAGGTGAAAATAAACCTTAGGGGGAAGATCCCACAGTGGAGTTTCAGAAGCAAGTGTGTGAGCTGAGGGGATTCCAGGATTCCTCTTCTGAAAGCTAGGAGCCATGGGGACAGACAAGAAGCAAACTGTGCTCAGTGGTTGGGGAAGAAGGGTGAGTCAGGCTGCCTACTTCAAACACTGCTTCCTCCCTACACTGGGAGGAAAACACCAGAGCTTAATGCCTTTGCCCTTGGCTTCCTCATCTGGCAAAGGGGAGAAAGGTTTTTTATTTCTGAAAGTTGCTAGGAAGATTTGCTGGATCAACCTGCACCAAAGTGTATCCCGTGCTGGCACCCAGTGGGTTCTCAGCTGTACCTATAAAGTAGAATCGATCCTGAGTGAATGGTTCCTAAATACATCCTACTGAGTACTTGCCAGTCTGGGGTCTGGGCAGGGCATCTACAGAGGCATCATAGGACCCTTTCTGTTGATGGTCAGAAGCCCAAGCCTGCCATGGATGTCAATCATCCCAGAGAAAGGGACAGTGCAGTGGAACAGGCACTGAGCCAGAAGTCAGGACACAGTTTCCATCATGTGAGCCTGAGAGAGTGGCTTCCCATCTGTGGAACTCTGTTCTTCCATCTGCAAAAGTAAATCTCTGTCATTCACCTTCTTAAAATGTCATTGCTGTTCTAATATCATGGTATATAAATCAGTAAACATCACTACTCCTTCCTGAGCCTCAGTTTCCTCCTCTGTGAAGTGGGGACAGAATCACCTCCCTCTCTGGGAGGTTCTGCTCCTAGCCTGCTGTTGATGCACTGGGGCGGAGGGAGGTGGTACTAGCAGCATAACTGTTGTTAGGGGCCCCTTTTCTTCTACATGCTATTCTTAGACATCTCCTCAAAGATACAGGCGGAGAGACGTGGGTCACACAGATGAGGCTACAGAGGCATCAAGGCTTCCACAAGCCAATAGACACCAGTAATCCAGAAACCGGGGCTTTCCACTTATGCTTCCCTTGTGTACCAGTAGCGCTAGCTGAGCAAGACACAGCATGCTCAGTGTTATGAGGTAGGAGAGGATATAGGATGGGAACCCAAAGACAGAGGAGAGGATATAGGATGGGAACCCAAAGACACATGTCTGGGAGAACAGGAGAGTCTGCCCAAGGTCCTACTGCCACCCCAGTACTTGAACCCAGCAGTCACTTCAGCCCAGTTCCTCCCTGAAGACCAGACCTCTCATCCAGCTACCAGTGGGTATCCCTTTCTGCCTGTGCCACAGACAATTCAAACAGCTCAGCCAAAACCCAACTCACCATCTCCCCACCTTATCCCCAAACTGCCTCTCTCTCTCTCTCCACTCTCCCTCTCAGGGTAATTCTACCATCCACACATCTGGAAACGAAAAAGTGTCTCCTAGTTTGTCCCCTCCTTTATGTCCTTCCTAAGTGAACTGCAGATAGTCCCAATTTATAATGGTTTTATGTACAATTTTTCAACTTTACAATGGTGTGAAAATGATACTCATGGATAGATTATATGAGATATTCAACTCTTTATTATAGAATAGGCTTGTGCAAGATGATTTTGCCCAACTGTAGGCTAATGGAAGTGTTCCGAGTATGTGAAAGGTAGGCTGGCCTAAGCTGTGGTGTTTGGTAGATTAGGTGTATCAAGTGCATTCAGTTTAGGATAGTTTCAACTTACTATAGGTTTATTGGGACATGATCTCGTTGTAAGTCAAGGAGCATTTGTAGTCACCAATTAGGTTCACTTCCCCAGGCCCCCACTCAGGACTCATCCTGTAGTGATCTATTCCCTTCACTAGATTGAGAATTCTTTGAGAGGTGGGCACTTTCTTACTCAACTCCGAAGACCAGAACATTGGTATCCAGTAGATACTTAATAACTGTTTCTTTAATAGAAAACTAGATTAGGAAGCCCTCCCAATGCGGGAAACATTTGAGGAGAGTTTGTAGGCATGAGTAGAATTTCATCCGATGGGCCCAAAGGAAGGAGACTTAAAATGCTCTCGTGCCCCAGACAGAGGGACCCACCTAGCAGAGCCTTGTAGAGGTGACAGAATGACAAAGTGGTGACGTAGAACAGGACCAGGCTGGAGAGGCAGTGGAGCCAGATCCTAAAGGGCCTTGAATGCCACAGTAAGAAACGTGGCTTGAGAAGAGCTGACTTTATTTACTTTTCTTTTAGATTTGTCTTTTAGGCAAAGTTCTCTGACAGCACTTGAGAAAGACAAATTATGAGGCTAGACCAATACTTGGCACTGAAAACCTTGCCCTGGCCTCTCATGAGATCAGATTTCCCTGCTTTGGGCCAAACTCTTTAAAGCACTTTGGCATCGGGTGAAAGATTGTCAAGGCCAAAAGGTTGGCGGGGGGCAGCTTGAATGGTGCCCAGGGTCATGCTGGTGCTTTGCCCTTCTCCTGCCTTTATTCCCCATCCTGGTGGCTCATCTGATGTGAGGAAATAGGCCAGAAGTGACCAGACTGGGCACAGGGGTGGGATGAAGATCAAGGGTTCCACCTGACCACGGACATCTGCTGCTGCAGCTGCAGGCTGATGGCCCCACAGTGGTTGGAAAGCTCCATTTCTGACACCTTTACAAGGTGCCCCCAGCTGGAACAGCTTCACCTGCTCTGACATCTATCTCACTCACCACCACTCATCCCATCTCCTGGAATATGGGCCTCCTCCTAGACACAAGTAGCTGTTAACCATATGGAATGAGAGCTCCTGGAAACAGTAACGACTATGCCACTCCAGTGACCTCAATATCACTTCTGCTCCTTCCTCCATCGCCACCCCAGCTGGATCATGTCTATAGCACAGCACATATAGCAGGAGACTTCCCTGACATCTTGGGCTGCTCTCCTTCCTCACCCCTCCTCCACCACCACTGACCTTTACCAAAAACGCTAGCATACTCCTTTGAAATAACTGAATGACATACTGTGCCCTCACTAACTGAGTTTCTGGACGTTGCGCCTCATGCATTTCGGTGCTCTGAGCCTGGGACCAGGCAGGTGCTCAGTAATGTTCCCTAAGCCCAATAGCAGGAGTCTAGAAGGAAAGGTGGGAATCATGGTTCAGAGAGGAGAGGTCAAGCTGTGGGAGAGGAAAGTGTGAAGCCATGTTTTGATAAAAAGGGAGTGGAAATAATGGTCTGGCTCTGCGGTCCCCAGACTTGCCCATGCACCAGAACACCTGGAGGCTTGATAAAATACAGGCCTACCCCAGAGCTTCTGTTTTAGCAGGTTTGGGCTTAGCCCAGGAACTGGATTTCTAACAGGTTCCAGGTGATGTTGATGCTGTGGGTGCAGGTATCATACTCTGAGAGCCTGACTGGGACAGTGAAGGTGAAGCCAAGGGTATAGAAGAGAATGAAGAAATCAAAAGGAGGAGCTGGGCTGGAGCCATGCTATGCAGGGCTCTCCATGGTGGGCCAGGATGCCACAGCCCTGAGCAAGGACAGGTGGACAAGAGGAAGTAGACCAGTGAAGCTTCAAGCCCACAGGCCAGGAGGCAAAGACACTGACAGCCCTGGGTCTGAGTTCTGTGCCCCCTGACTCTTGGTGCAGCATCAGCCAGCTCCCCGCAGGGGCCTATGTCCCCTCCTGTGTGAAGCACACACAAGCCCCCTGTCTTGCCCACTTCTTCAAGGGGCAGGTGTGTCTTGCAGGGAGAACAGCCATGGGAGGGTTTTGCACACTGGAAGGCCCTCAGCAGATGTGAGAGTGATTATTATAATCCCCCCTGCCCCAGATGGCATGGTTGCCCCCTCCTCCGCCTGCCAGGAGGCCCTTCTCAGCAGTCCTCGGGGACACGAAGGGCCCCTTGGGCCCCTGGCTGCCTCTGGGGCCTCCAGCCTGAGCTCAGCATGGGCCAGCTTGCAGCTCACAGAGTCTTTCTTCAGGTGCAAGGACCCAAGTAGCTGTCAGCAGTAGGCTCCTCAGCGGGGCACCTCAGGCCTGGGGAGGAGAGGGATGGGGGAGGTGGCTCAGTGCATCCAGGGAACAAAGGCTGGCTGGGAGCTGGCAGGGCGCCATCAGGGTTCAATGCACAATGGCCCTGGGGGCTGGCGGCTTCGCTCCTGGCCAGCATTTGCATAATGTCTGGGGCAGGAACAGGTGCCCGGTCAATAGGCAATTGTGAGGCTGTTCTGTCAAAAGAGAAGGGGCCTGTATTGAAGGCTAGGCTCCCCTATTGCAATGCAAATAGCATTCAAAGCAGACCAGCCCTGCTCAGGCTCCCGGGAGCTCCTGCTTCTTGAAAGCCACCGAGTCTGCCTGGCTGCTGCCGCTGCTGGTGCCCGCTTTGTCTGAGGCTAAAGGGTGGCATCGGCAGCAGGGGCTGGGAGCCCACTGCAGGGAGCAAGAGCAGACTAGCCGGCCCATCCAGGAGGGCTTCCTGGAGGAGGAGCTGATGTCCCTGAACTTTGCCTAAATATTAGAATAAGCTCTGTGGCTTCTTTGACAAGCACCCCCAGATTACCCCAGCTGGGTTTGCCATGGTAAGACTTGCAAAGGGTCCCTAGCTAAGTCACCTCTCTCTTCCTTCTGCACACATCCAAGCCCTTAAAATATGAGTGCTTTCTGTCGTAACTAACACTTACTGAGTGCTTATTGTGGAGGCATAAAAAAAAATTTTCCTCTCACCTTCTAAATTATTCTAGCTCAGCCAATAAACTAACAAAGACAGATAAACAGAAGAAAATCAAATTTTAATATGTGTCCATACGGAATTCACATAAGCATAAAAATCCCAAAGACAGTGAGGCAAAATGAGGTATATGAGTCATTTTGGAAAAAGGAGAGAAGGAGAGAAGGGATCTGGGAAAATAGACAATTCACAGGTAGCCAAGAATGTGGCAAACAAATTCTTGCTAGGCAACTCAAAAACAAAGGGCTGGAGGGAATCTAGTGAACAGATTTTTGCATGGGTCCTTCCTAGCTACCATACTTAATATGTTAAGGTGATTATGCTGAAGTTCTCTTCCTGAAGCAGGTTTTTCTATATGAATCACTTTAAGAAGGAAAGAGGGTAGGAAAACAAACAAACAAACAAAAAACAAAAACAAAAAAACAAAAACACTCTTCTTGAGTTCTTTGGGCTTTCATTTCAGCTGGAAATAATCTGCATGCCAGGGGAGAACTTCTGGGGAGAATGTCCCAAAGCGCATACTACTATAGATTGGCACTGTTATAGTTGCCTCACGTGGATTAACCCATTTGATGCTTAGAGCAGCACTCTGAGGTAGAGGATGTTTTTATTCTCATTTAACAGATTTAAAAACTGAGGCATAGAGGTTTAAGGTTGCACAGCTAATATGTGGCAAAACTGAGAAAACGAATCCAGGCAGGCTGGCTCCAGGAGCTATACCCTTAACTGCTGTGCTAGGGCTGCCAGTAGGGTCCCCTTACTGTTTGACAAAGGGGCTTAAGTGCAAAGAGGAGCAGGAATCTACTTTTCTGTCTCCTTGAACTGCCTGGTTCTTGCTCTACAGCTTCAAGCATGTCAGAAAGGGAAAGGGCTTTCGACAACTGGGGGATTACATGGTTGGTGGTAGTGGAGGATAACGCCAAGATGATATTGTTCCCAACTTTAACAATAAAGAAACACTTCCCTTTTACTTCATAGAAATATTCTAAATTGTGGACACTTTCACTTAGCAGGTTGTGTGGTTTCCCTAGGAAAGTGGAAGCCTCAGAAGCTGGGTTCAGTTCTCTGTTTTACAAGCCAGATGTCCTTGAATGACTCCCTTTTCTGTTCTCTAGGTCTCAGTTTCCTCATTTGTAAAATGAGGGATTATGATAATTCACATTCCATGTATGTGAGAAATACATGATAATGTCTGCACAGAGGAGGTCACTACCAGTGACAGTTCCTGTCCCCACACGGTCTGTTCTCTGGAAAATAGAGCTTCAGAAATATTTCACCCCACCCAGTTTCATGTTGAGATGAAGAAGGAGCACAAGCATTTGTGTGGGTGTGAAGTTATTAAGTCACTCACTTGCATTCCATTGACTTTGCAAGGTTCATTCCTTTTTTTTTTTTTTTTTTTTTTTTAATTTCTTGAAAATCTTCAGGGAACTCCCTACTGGAAGCCTCAAGTATCTGCTGCACAATACTTGAGATGCTTGAGCCACAAAAAAGGAAACTCCCTACTGGGACAGACTGAGGGACTCTCCAAGTTCCCCTCCAGGACCTGACCTCTGGGCTTCTCTCCTCCAAGATGTCAGGGAATATCACAGCTCAGCTGGTCATTGATAGACAATAGATTTCTTCTCCCGGTCTCTCTGATGGATTGGAGGCTGTGTTGAGAAGGGTTCTGAAGCAGCATCCAGGTACAGCAGGAAAGAATGCTGTGATCCACTAGTGAGGTCTGCCACAAACACTCGATGGATGGAAGAGGGGCAGTGTCCATTTAATATATATACATTTGTCATCTTGGTGTAGCGACTATGTGGGGAAACCAAACCCAGAGAAGATAAATGGCATCCCCAAAATCATATGGTGATAATATCAAGGGTGGAAATCTTGATTTAAAAAAATATATATTTCCTGAATATTTTACAGTGAACCTATACTACTTGTAGATTTAGAAAAATAATAAAGTATTTTCTATCAACAACTTAAATAAAATCAAGAAGATCCTATAATTACCATAAAAAAGGAAGGCATATGGTGCTTAGGCTAAAGCCAGGGTGTTGAAGATAGTATTGATGACAGGGATGGTTATGTGATTATCACTATTGTTAAATACACTTCTACAGCACTTTACAATTTCCAAACTGCATCTCATGTACTTAACTAGTTGTTCCTCCCTCAAAATGTTGTGGAGGTAGAAAAGCAAGCACAATTTACTCCCATTCTGCATATGAAAAAAATTAGGTCTCAAACTCTGGATGGTACTTACCCAAGGTTACAGAGTGAGCTAGTGGCAGAACTGTGATGTAAACTCTGGGGTTGGGCTCTGGGAAAAGAGGAAGCCCCAGGGAGCTTTGAGGTAGCCTGGAGACCTTCCATTCCTGCCAGGGAGGGTCACAGCACCAGAGGAGGCAACAGACCTAGAAGCCCATCCACTAGAGCGCAGTGCCACCAGCATCCTGCATGAACCAGCTTGTGCTGGGAATCTGGGCCTTCCTCAGAGGTGGACTGAGCATCCTCTCGTTCCCAGGCCCCTCCCAACCTCCCCAGCTGACCTCACCAGTTCCCTGGACACAATGCACCCTTCTTCTCCTCCGTGAACCCCTCCCCCAGCTCTTAATTAAACTAGTCAGTGGTAGTCTTCCCAGCAGAGGCCTAGGCAGCGCCTTGTTCCTGAGCTCCTCATTGTCTGCCTCAGCGACTGGGTCCAGCCTCCAGAAGGCACCCATTTCGCCCCAGGGCCCAGTGTCAATAGGCCTGACACCTGGACACAAACAGTGACAACACCAGCGTCACAGCAAGGAAACCCTGGATTTCTCTCTACTGAAGCTCTGTGAAAGAAATCACAAGCCATTCATGGGTACAAATCAAACTCATGTTAATAGTAAGAAAAGGAAGCATACTGGGGTAGAAAGATCTGGACTCTGAACGCAAAGGTTGAAACCTGATTCTACCATTGACAAACCAGGTGGCTTTAGGTGAATTGTTGCCTCTTTGAGTCTCAGTTTTCACATTTATAAAATGGGAGTCATAGAAAAATGCAGGCAAAGAAATGATGGGAAAATGCAAACCAAATGACCAGGAAATTTAGAAAGCTCAGCTTAATTAGAGCCAAATGCATCTCTCCCAGTCCCCATATGGACAGAACCTCCTTCTAACCTCTCCTGTTACAGCCTGTGAGACGTCTGCCTCTGATCTCTGCTGTCCTTAGAAGAGGAAAACAGATCATAAAGAAATTTGCTGCTTCTGTTCCAATGAATAAGATCAAGAACTTATGCAGTTTATGACCATAGCTGGGTGGGAGATAGACCAGTGAGGTGGTGGAAGCTCAATGAGATACTGCTGTTGCATCCATTGACCAAATTAGCCAAATACTTAAAGGGATCTGATGCTTGGCCACTAGTCTCACGACTCTCATACACATTAGGCACACACAAAGCACACAGAGCTCTATTCAGAACTCGAGCTCCAGAGACTTACAAACCTGAGTTTGAATGCTGACTCTAAGCTGCAAAAACTTAAACCAGTTACTCAACTGTCCTGAGCCTCAGTTTCCCCATGTATAATAGCGTTAATACACCTACCTATTGGTCATTGAAGATGTAATGAGAAAAGACCAGAGAGGCAGGGCAGAAAATCAAGCCATTCACTCTGCTTAGACCACTGCCTTCAGGAAATTCTTCCTAAAATATAAGGTATATCTTGCCCCTGCTTAAAACTCTCAGTAGCCCTGCGTCGCAATAAAATCCAAAATCGTTAACATGACACATAAATCTATTTCATACATTACTTGTGTTTCTCACCAGCCATGGTTTTACCAAGATACCCCAAAACTATATTCTAACCACACCCAACTGCATGGTCCCCAGACTGTGGACCATGAACCTAGATGTGGGTGGACTATAGTTTGTGCCACAATTTCTCTGGGTACCGGCAGACCTTTTCTCCATTCCTCACTTGACCTAGTACCCGACCTCAGCCTCAGCTAAGAGTCAAGGACAACTTCTCCTTCACTTCTCTCTTTTTTAAAATGTTAGTGATAGTTATTTTGTTTGAATACATAATAAATTCACAAGAGTCAAAATCCAAAAGGCACAATGAGGTATAGAGTGAAAAGTCTTCCTCCTCCCATGCCCCACAGCCCCCTAGAAGCAGTATTATTCACAAGTCTTTGTCCTCCCATAGGTAAATGTATAGAAGTATATATACATATATGTACATATGCATATATAACATACATGCTACATATTTTGTATTGTACATAATACAAATCATATTACTATTTGTATAAAAATAAAGAAAATGAATGTACATATATATTCTTTTTCTTCATTTTTTGTATGAATAGTAGTATAATTTGCATTTCATGTCATTGCATGTCTTGCCCTTTTCATTTAAAAATGTCTTGGAGTACATCAGGTGCATACAGGCATTCCCTATTACCTTTTTTTTCTTTTTTATGACTGCTTAGTGTTCAATTGTACAAATCCACCATAAATTATTTAGCCAGTCCCCTAAGGATGGATATTCAAACTATTTCTAATCCTTAGTGATACAGAAACGCTTCGGTGAACAAACTTATACATGTAGAATAATTTTGTGCATGTAGAGGTGGGATAAACTTCTGGAGGCAGATTTGCTAAGTAGAGGCAGTGCTGAGACATTACCAAATTACCCTCCTGAGGAGCTGCTTCAGATTGATCCCCGTGGTTCTTGTACCACTGCACACTTTGCCCCCATCTCATAGTATGTGCCTGTCCCACACCTTCACCAACACAGGCTTAAGCAGTCGATGGGAGGGCAGGCGCGGGCGGGGAGATGGGTGGCCTCTCAGTAAAATTTCCATGGAAGCTTCTGTCTTCAAGTGGAGAATTGGCCTTTTTCACCTGTCCTTGGTCTTAGAGCACTTTGTACTCTCTTTTTGTGAGCTGTTTGTTCATATCTTTTGCCCAGGTTCTTATTAGGTTGTTTATTTTTATTAATGATTTGTAAGAGCTCTCTATTTACCAGGGAGATCAATCATCTTTTGCTATAACTCGAATTGCAAATATTTTTGGTCTTTCATGAGACTGTTTCTTAAAGAAGGTGATGATGTTCCAGGGGAAATAGGTACCTCTCATCCAGGCTAAGGGACTACTGAATAAATGAATGATCTGGAGAATAAATGAGTGATTTAAACAAGGCTTATTCTGCCCAACTTAGCCAAGCTTGTCAGTTAGCCAAGCAGACAAACCAGAATACCTGCCTCGGCCATGAGCAAATTGATATCTGACAGAGATCTCACTTGGGCTGAGTAGGTGCCCACCTGAACTAAGGCTCCCAAGGTGAGCTCCGGGACCTCCTGGAGCTTCCTTTCCTTTATTCTTCCACACAGTGCTCTCTTCCCAGAACAGATCTTAACGTCAGCCAAAGTGCCACAGCGCAGAACAGGGCTACATCTCCCATTATAGAATTTATCTCTCTTGTTGGCCTGTCAGAAACAGAGAATTTATTGCCTCATTCACTTTGAACAAAACCTGTTTCTGGAGACTTTTATGATGGAGGAGTAAAAAAAGGAGTAAAGTGAGAGAAAAAGTGTCGAAGGGAGAGATGTGGCCCAGAATATATAATTTCGCAGAGAAAAGCCTTTTGGCAAGAGGCCAGATGTGGACTCTGGGCATTTCCAGTTCCTTTAGCTGCCTTGCTCTCAAATGGGCAGAGAGTCATTTGTCAACGTTTGCAAGAGAAAGGTCTTCATCACACAGAAAACAAGGGGGACTTGGTCTCTCCCTCAACACTCAAGCTCCAGTGCTCTGGATCTTCCCTCTGGCCCTGTCACACTGGTCTCCTCTCCCTTCAACTTTGCTCTAGTCTGCCCAGTTTGCTCCCTTCTAACAGCATTCACTCCACAGCCACTACGAGGCTCTTCCATGTATATGCCAGGCAGAAACAAGGCCTAGAAGGCCCTTTGCCTCATGGGGTTCACCTTAGAGGGAAAATGACAACATGACCACAAGCACTTACTATGTGCCAGGCTCTGGGCTGGCATTATGCGTGTGTTAGTTACTGAAGCTTTACCAATTAACCACGTGGTCAGGGTAAAGATTACCTCTAACTTACAGGGGAACGACAGAGAAATGACACATAAAACAACCAACTTGCCCAAGGCCACAGCTAGGATTCAAACATGGGCAGTCTAATCCAATACCATCAACTCAGCCACTGTGCCCTATTGCCCACCAGGCATCAGAGCTGTAAGAAGAATTACAGGGAGAAGAGCTGAGCGCTGTGAGCATGTGTCCAGGGCAAACTACCCAAACTGGGCTACTGGGAGAGGCCTCCCTGAAGATGCCTAACTCTAAGGATATGCAGGGAGAGAGGCGAGTACAAGAGACTTCAAGGCAGTAGGAAAAGCAAGTCCAGTGTAATTAGAGGACAGGAAGTGGTATAAGATGGTCACATGAGAGGTGGCAGGCGTGGGCAGGCAGGTGCAGGTATGAATAGGTGTGGGCACATGTGGGTACATGTGGGAAGGTATGGGCAGTTATAGGCAGGTGTGGACAGGTGTGGACTGACTGGGTAAGAGGCTCCCTTCTCTTCCTTGGGTGACCACCCCCATCCTTAAGATCTGCTTTCATTGACCCTCTCCATAAAGTTTCCACCTTTTCTGATTCTCCACTCCCTGCAGCTTCTTTTCAACATTTCTTATTTCTATCATTCACTCATCAAGCCTGTCATGAGTCTTGCTACATACAAGGCCCTGCACCAGCCACTGGGAATAGGACCATTAATAAGGCACATGAATAAATCACGGTGTCTTCTAAAGAGAAGAGCAGTTCTAAGTGCTATAATAAAGTGGTGTGTGAGTGCAGAGATGGGAGCAATTAAAACTGTATGGGAGAAGGAGGGAAAGTTTCAAGAAGGCACTCTGAGGTGCTAACACTCCAGCTGGACCTGGAGGCTGACAGACAAAGGTATGAAGGCAGTTTCATTAAGGGTCAGCTGCCCTGGCAAACAGAGCAGGCTGTGTTCTGGGAGCCATGGGCCTGACAGGGGGAAGAGGTAGAAAGATAGAGGCAGCAGAGAAAGAGTGGAACATGAAGGACCATGAGTATCCAGGAAGGAGTTGGGGCTCTTCCTTATGAGTGAAAGTTTTAACTCAAACAAAAGTGTACATGGCCAAATAAGCATGCTAGAAAGCCACCTTTCATAGCAATAGAGAAAAAGCAACACCTTCTAACCTTGAATCCCCTAACCTACCCCTCCAGCTTTATCTTTCTCCATAGTACTTACCACCAGCTATACATTTTACTTATTAGTTTAAATTGTATGAAATGGCCATTTTTGTAGGTCAAAATGGTAGAATATTAGCAAGCTCAAATAATTCAACATATCATTTTATTTATTATTCATTCCTCTACCTCCCTCCCCAGCCCCCATTAAAATTTGAGTTCCATGAAGAGAATGATTTTAATCATTCTTTTGTTCGTTGCTATAAACTCGGTGCCTAGAACCATGTCTAGCATAGAGTAGTTGCTCATCAAGTATTTACAGAATGATTGAATGAATTAACAAACAAACAAATGATCAGAGAGATTAGAAAGAGGGAAGTCCTGTTTAGTCTCCCATTTTAACCATGGAAGCTTCCTTCAGGCAGAGATCTTTAACTCAGGTATAGGAAGCAATAGAACTGGTTCTGTTCTTCTTACTTTCTGAGGAACTGTGGGCAAGTAACTGACTTTTTTTTAAGTTTTGATTTCTTCATCAGTACAAAGGAACAAGGACAGATGTCTCAAGTGGTTATTATTAAGATCATATCAGAAATTATGAGAAATGCCCCCAGATAGTCCCAGAAATGTATTGGGCACATGATGAATGCTATTTCCTTTTCCTTCCTTTTTTATACACTGAGCTCTGTTTTACCCTGTTCATACATAAAGACCCACAGAAACAAGGTTTTTTAATGTGAAAATTGACATATTTTTAGTTTGGCAAGAGAGAAAAATCTATCCACAGCTAGTGGGAGTGTGCTGTGGTGAGAAACAGTGGACACCGAGCCAGGAAAGCTGGGTTCCATCTGCCTAAACCTCTCACTGGCTCTGTGGCTCTGAGAAGGTCACTCAGCCTCTCCCTTAGACTCCCATTGCCAACTTCTGCATCCCTCTCTTTTCCGAAGCCTTTAGCCCCATTCTTGGGGTGAGGACCAACCAGCAAAGGTGGGAGAAGTGGGGATGAGATAAGAAAAATAAGAAGAGGTCAGAGATGCTCAAGAACCAAAGAGGGGTCAAGAAAGTCTATTGAGCACATTAATTGGAAATAAATGGTGACGATTTTCATTTTGACATGGGGACTTCTATACAGCCAAATCAAAATGTTCCTCCTATCATTACACCTTTCTTTGTGCCTTCTAGGAGATTCACCCTCTAAAGTTCAGACAAATTTCAGCCTAGTAGCCCAAGCAGGAAGATAACAGGCAGTGGCCAGGCCTGGTTGAGGCAAACAGAACAAGCCAGCTTCAACATTGCTAAGCAGAAGCTCTTAGAAAACCCTCCTCAAAGCATGAATCACAAAACACCCACACTCTGCCTATTTCTCGTGGTCTCCATCAAAGATGGAGAAACTGATAGCAAAAAGGAAATCAAAAAAAGCGAAAATTAACAAGTGAGACTACACCAGACTAAAAGTTTCTGCACAGCAAAGAAAATCATCAGTGAAATGAAAAGGCAAACTTTTGAATAGGAGAAAATATTTGCAAATTATATATCTGCTAAGGGGTTAATATCCAAAATATATAAAGAACTCATATATCTCAATAGCAAAAAAAAAAAAAAAGATCAATCCAATTAAAAATTGGGCCAAAGATCCAAGTAGACATTTTCCAAAGAAGATATACAGATAGCTAACAAGTACATGAAAAGGTGCTTAACAACATTAATCATCAGGGAAATGCATAACAAAACTACAATGAGATATCACCTCACATCTGTTAAAATGGCTACTATCAAGAAGATGAGAAATAACAAGTGCTGGTAAGGATGTGGAGAAAAGGGAACTATTGTGGACTTCTGGGAACATAAATTGGTGCAGCCACTATGGAAAACAATATTAAGCTTCCTCAAAAGTTAAAATAGAACTACCGTATGACCCAGCAATGCCACTTCCGGGCATTTACAAAAAAAATAAAAAAAGAACAAAAACACTAACTGAAAGAGACATCTTCACCCTCATGTTCATTTAAGTATTATTTACAATAGCGAAGATATGGAAACAGCCTGAGTGTCCACTGATGGATGAATAAAGAAATTGTGATACATGCACATGTATACACACACACACACACACACACACACACACACAAAGTGGAATATTATTTAGCCATAAAACAGAATGAACTCTTGCTATTTTCAACAACATGGAAGGAGCTTGAGGGTATTATGCTAATGAAATAAGTCAGAAAGAGAAAGACAAATACCACATGATCTCACTTATATAGAGAATCTAAAAAACAGAAGACAAAAACAAGCTCATAGGTACAGAGAACATAATGGTAATTGCCAGAGGCAGAGGGTTAAGAAAGAGGTTTCAGTAATGAGTAAACTGGGGGTTTTATTAGTTTAATTTAAATAAATTGAAAAAAATAATTTTTTTAAAGATGGAAAAAGTGAGGCCAGGAGAACATCCCCAGGATCTCTGAACTAAGCCATATTCTAAATTCTTCTAATCCTCTTGATAATCTTGATAATCCTAGAAGGTAGGTTACTCCATTTTTACCGATTAGAAAATTGAGGTTAGAATAGAAAAAATCAGCTCAAGGTAGATGGGCTACTTTGTCAGTGGTGGCAGAGATTCGATCCTAAGTCTTTGGATGCCTGGTCCAGGACATGAGAAGATGTTCTTGTCTGGAGTTCTGGACTGGGGATGGTGGTAGCATGTGGAAAATGCTGAGGAGTAGACATTAGTGGTAATGAAGAATGCAGAGAGCCAGGGAAAGTGAAGGAGGCAGTCCCTGATGTACTCAAAGACTGCTGGGGAGTGTGCCAGATCACCTCCTCCAGCAGGCAGAGCCTTTAGTGAGAGGGGACAGCCCCCATCTGATCAAGTCAGCATGTACTGGTAACAGCAGAGACTACTGTGGAACCCCAAATCCACCCAAACCTATGCATTAAACCACCAGCCCATCTAATTGTCCCTCCGCCCAGGTACTCGTGTTCCTTCTGCCCAACAGACAGATTTATTAGGAGCCCAGTCGCAGCACCACCACTACCCCATCAATCCCAGCACAGGGGCAGGCAGGAGATAGAATATATGTAAGGTCATTTGGAGATGGAAAAAATCATTCACTCCCGAAATAGCCGATCTCCGTTTTGCAGCGATTGCTACCTTCTTGGCCCTAAATCAAATTCTGCTGTGAGAAGCAAACTCAATCTTCTCTCTCCCAAGTTTTGCTTTTTATGAGATCGGCAATAAATTGGGGCACGGACAGAGAAAAGGCAGCAAAGGTCACAGGAATCGGGACATGCCTATGTGGCCTAAAGGAGATAGAGAAACGAGAAGAGGTTAGAGGACAACATCAGGGTTGAAAGGGCAGGTCAGGGTAGCCCAGTGGTCTGTACGCTGAGTCAGAACCCAAAGAATGAATGAAAAGATTCATACTTCCTGATGTGGCGAGTCTTTAATTCCGGTTAAACAGAAAGCGTCTGTGGCTGCCTTGTTAAAATACAAACAATAAGAACTGTAATACCGGCTTGTGGGGTTGCAATTATCACAGCCTTCAGGGCAATTAACCCCTCCAGGGTATTAGAGAAGCTCCCTGAAATGAGGGGGCATTCACTCTCCCTGCACCCCATAGATGTGGTTATTTCTCTGGCTTCCACCTTTGGGGCCCCTTCCTTTTCACTCTACATCAGAACCTGGGTGCTATTGACATTGGGGACTGGATGAGTGTTGTGAGGGCTGCCCTGTATATTGTAGGATGTTTATTTTAGCAGCATCTCTGGCACCTACGTACTAGATGTCAGAAGCAGCCACCACTCATAACGATCAGCAATGACTCTAGACATCGCCAAATATACCCCGAGAAGCAAAATTGCTCCCAGTTGAGACCACATACATGCTCTCCTGGGATCTAAAATACCAGACGATGGCCTATCTCTCTCTCCAGCCCCAGTCCTCCCTGTAAAGTTATCTCCTTATCCATGGGCCATCTGCCTGCCAGATATTGCTCCATGGGTGGCTGCTCAAACATGTAACTGGGGGCACAGTCCTCCTCCAGGCCGCCTCACCAACCCCCTAACCACCCAGACACCCACCTACCCAACAAAATGATCATCCTCCTCCTCCATGAGTGGACAGCCCCAGGTCCGAGACACTGTTGTTCTAATAGAAAGTGGGTGGTCTTTACTCATCTCTGCTCACATTCTACATCCAGTCAGAGGTCAAAACCTGTGAGCTATACCCCGGGGCTACTCCCCAAACTGATCTCCTGCCACAGGTGTGATGAGGACCCACCTCTCACTGTTTTCTCACCTATCGATGTGCCCCCTTCAGGCCCACCACCCAGAACTTTACCACAGGGAACTTTCTAAAGCACAACATAATTGGGTCTGTCTCTTGCTGACGAAGAGTTCATGGCCTCTCAATGTCTCAGAATTAAATTCAAACTGTAGGGGTCAACAGGGACAGTCCTCACCCTCCACTGTGAGCATGCACACAAGCACACATGTGAGCACACACATATACTTGCATTTTTGTGCACACACACACACACACACACATGCACATGTCACACACACACCATGTGATCTGACTTCCAACCTTGTTAATAACAAGACTTGTAACAGCTAACATTTGTTAAGAACCTTTGGCACATTAGGCACTTTTCTCATACTTTTAGATAGTCTTTTGTTTAAACCTATCAACTACTCTATCAGCCGATACTTCTAGTATCTTTATTTTACCAATAAGAAAACTCAGGCACAAGGAGGCTGAGTCAGAAAGTGAGGGGTAGATCCAGCTTGCTCAGCCACTGTGCAATACTGTTTCTCAAGCCTCAATGTGCAAGGGCCTCAGCCTACCTGGAAAGTCCTCCTCAACCAGCTCCCTTCCTCTGAAATATCCCACCTCCTTTCAGACTCACCTTGTTCAAGATTCCCCTGTCAGAGAAGGCTTCATGCAAGGCTAGGGCCTATTCTTCAGAAGGTGAGGCCTTCCACTGACCAAGCCCTGGGGACTGAGCCTGACTGTCCCAAAACAAGACTTGGTCCAGAGAGTGCTCAGGCAATGTGAGCAGATCTGATCTGCCATGTAACAGGCGGTGCTCACAGAAGGTGGCCCCACTCCAGAGCCCAGGCTCTCTGCCACTGCTCCATTAACACCAGCTCTTCTCAGTCCAGGACACCTTCTGGACTGTGAGCTGGCCAGTCCCATGTAACACATTCAGTATGGGCTTCTCAATGAGCCAGTGAGCCTAGCTTCTGTGCCTGGACTCTCCACCAAAGTCACGTTCTGTTGTTTGCAACAAAGAGCCATGGCAGACACTCTTCTTGCCTGTGTTTGCAAGTTTCCCTTCTCTCCCTTCTGGAAGGCACCATCCTCTTTTCTCTACTTTTCCAAATCCTACCAGGTCCAATTCAAAAGCCACTCACCTCCAAGACACCTTCTCTGACCACACAACACAGTGTCTTTGGCAATGAGTTGTATCTCTGCCATTTCTTACCTGTGTAACCTGAAGCCAAATATATGCAGGTATCTTATCTAAAAAATGACAATTAGGATTATAACCATATCCTATGGCTGTGGTTAGAACAAAATGATATTATATAAGAAAAAGTACCTATGGGATAATTTGTCTGCCACATGAGAGTTTAATAGATTTGTAAATAAAAATCTTAAAATAATTAAGCAATACATATAAATATTATAAAGCATGATTATTATGACATAAGCAAATAAAACAGTGCATTTCACTGCAAGAGATATCATTGTCTGATAAATTAATAGCTTGGTAAAATAATTAATAAATGGATAAATGAATGATAAGGGTCATTCCTGGATTTCCAGGGAGTTATGACATTTGTCAGAGAGTGCCTGTGGTGTGCTGAGCCCATGCTTTCCTCTTTGGCATCCCTTCTGTTGTCCACACAGGCAAGCTTGTACACAGCAGGTGTTCAGTGAGTCTTGTTGGTTAAACACCAACAGAGTATAATAATTCCTCCCAACATCTATCTGAGAAGAAGAAGGAGAAAGAAGGACTGTTTTTAGGGGTTAAACAGGAACAGACTCTCCAAAAAACAAACTCCAGGGAATCACTGTCGTCTGCCTGGCAAGGGTGTTAAACCAGAAGAGACTCTGGGCATGGGGACACAGTACCCCAGGGCAGTTGTAATCCATGTGTTTTGCCAACCCCAAGTAATTAGATGTATGGAATGGAATCCAGCCTATATAAAAACCAATTCTGTGGTTGTGCTCAGCTCCTTCTATGAAACAAAAATTCTGGTATAGACAAAGAGGTCTAAAGCAGATTTTCTTGGCTAAGATTAGGACCCTACAGAAAACAGCACAGTCCTTTAGAGGACATGACCTGGAAGAAATATGTTGCTGTGAGGTAATCTTCTGGTTGTATGCACCTTAGAATGGAATTAGCCATTGTGAGTTCAAGTCCCCTGATGGTCAATCCTTTGCTGAGTAATCATAGGCAAGTTCTTCTCTTCTCTGGGCTACCATTAGTCTCCTTGTCTATAACGTGAGAGGTTAGCTTAATTTATTTCAAAATCCTTTCCAGCAATAAAATCCTGGAAGTCAAATTATCAGTGTGATGTTTAGTTCTGAGCCATGAAGTACAGACATGTGTATGCACATGTATGCAGTATGAATGAATGTATGCATGTGTGAACACGTGTGTGTCTGCATGCATGCTCAGGGAACATGGTACATGTTTTCAGTGTCCTTTCACTTGATTAATAATGCCTCACATCAGATGCTAATAAACAAAGACTGTAGAGACTTCACTTCTAGCATCCACTGCCTTCAAAATAAATAAGAGTTCTGGGAAAAGCATGACACCTCTAACATGCATAAATATGCCTGGCAAGGTTTTGAGCCTCTAAGGTCTTTTTTTGTTCCTAGAAGGTATGCTAAACGTGTCCACATAATTGTGTGACAAATATTGTATATAACTTTGCTTAACAAAAATCAGGTGTCTCATTTGCCCAGGAAAGCTGATGTGCCATCTGATAAACAAGACTAGGAAACTAACGTTTTGTTTTGTTTTGTTTTGTTTTGTTTTGTTTTGTTTTGTTTTTCTTAATAATTATATTCTGATGGCTGCATGGACAAACCAAGAGAAAATCAAATTATTTTTATACAACAAAAAGAAAAGTCAAATTAAATACACACAAGTATTGCCACTAGAATTACAAGTGAGTCCTTCTGGGAAAGTAGCCTCTTTGATTCTATGTAAATAACAGAATAATTTGAAAATCCATTTTCTTCTTATCACAACGTATTTTTAGGTTCGCTGGTCCCTTATCGCTACTTGGAACTTCATTAAATATATATTTTAAAAGAGACTATCACAAGAGCTTTCTAAATATTCTTTTTTCTTTTCCCCTTGGGTTCACATTCTATCCACACCCATAGTAATTTACCTAAAAAATAAATAAATAAAATGGTGTTATTTCCTTTCTCAAAAATCATCACTGACCTCTATCAGGCTGACGTCCAAATCCCTGAGTGACCTTCAAGGCTCACTCACCCTCTTCTTCCTTTACTGTCAGGCTCCAGCGGCTTTGCCACCAGGATGTGCTCTTCCCACCTTAGGTCATGTGGAACCCTCATCATGCCCCCAGTACCCAAGCTCTTTCTCTCACATGCACAAACCTTCGTTCATGCCATACCCTTAACCAGAAAGGCCTTTCCAGCCCTTTAGTCACCTGGGAACCTCCTACCCCTCTTTATGGCCCGCCTCAAATGTTCCTTCTTTAAGAGAGACTTTCCCACATGTCTTCATTTATTGGTTAACAAATATTTGTGGTAGGTCCTGAGTCACAGGTGTTAATGATACAGAAACCAATAGTGAAGGTGACACTCAGAGACACACAAAAAGGTCATTTGGAAACCAGAAATCGTTACCAAGGAAGCAAAGCTGAAGTCCCCGACATAGCTGTCCCTGAATGCAGTACCCAGCTCATGGCAGGCATTTCTAAGTGCTGGTAGAGTGAGGAACTGTCCCAGGATTGAGTGAGTAATTCACTGGGGACACGGAGAGGCTGTGGAGCCCTCCCAGGAGCTAGTGAAAGCAGTCACAGGCGAATCCATGTGGTACCACTAGGAATGTTACCCCAACCTGGGCAACTGGTCTAGCTGCTGGTGCTGCCAAGGCCCAGGAAAACATGGGGTCCTGGACTGAAGCTGAACCAGGTCAGGAGCTGACCAAGCAGGTGGAGGTAAGGAGAGCGTGTGCCTGTGAGTGCCTGAAGGAGGCCTACTGAGCTTCATGCTCAGGAGATAAGAGAGGACGCCAGCAGAGTCACAGGAAGGGTAGCCAGAACACCAGTCCAGTCTCCTAAATAATCAGGGAACGGATGGAAGATTTGAAGGCCCACATGGTCAGAGGCTCCTCTGCCTGACCTGGCATGGCTCTGCAGTAGCTCCAGGATGCTGCCTGGCAAAGAGTGAGCACTCAGCACATAACTGCTGAATGAGTGAGTGAATGAGTTCATGAGTAAGTGAGCAAATAAACAATGAAGGGACACTGTGCAAGAACTCCTGGGGTATGCAGATATCTGCCTTTGATGCCTTTAAAAGAGAAGTCTCCCAGGGCTTACTGCTAAGGACAGTGAGACAGGGAACAAATGAGAAGTGGAAATGGAACCACTCAAAGAAGCAAACCAGGAGTTGTTTTCTTTGTCTCCTCTTAGACTAACAAGGTAAAAGAACGGGACTCTCAAGATGCGTCTTAGGACCTCAGAAGGTACTTGGTAAAGAATGTGCTCAGTGAAGGCCTTCACCTCATCATTTGTTTTAAGAGTATGACCTCTTCCCCAACCACACCCACCCTGCAACAGGTCACACTGCATTTGTCTGATCATGACTCCACTAATAAGCTTCTGGCTGAGGAAGTTACCTTGGTTTATGAGTGTTTCTCCTGGTAGGAAAATGTCATTTTTAAAGAGATGGAAGTTGGTAAGATACAGTCAGGAGCTAAGGCCCTGCTTGGACTCTCTGAGGAAGCCCAGAGAGCTCCAATTCCCAGTGCTGGGTGACCCCATTCCTTTTTCCCATCCAAGCACCTTAGGAAAGGCCTGCAGGGCTGTCAGGGAAAGGATGGGTCCTCGACCCCAACAAAGGTTCAAGCAGAGATCAGGGAGAAGTCAAGACCAGCCCAGACCCCAGACCCTGGAGAAATTCAGGTCCATCACTCACCAACTGAGCAGAGAGAGACCCACACAGCATGCAGACATTCCGGCCACAGGAGGAAGGAGTAGGAGACAGGATGGGAAAAGCCACATGATAAGATAAGGAGAACTGAACACTGGGTTGAGGACTCCAACTGAAGTCAAAAGGCACTAGGGAACTATGGAAGACTCTAGAACAGAGGAAGTGCCAACCCAAGGTCAGCCAGAATTCAGAGAAGAGATGGGAGCAGAAAATCAGTAGGAGGCCTTGGGACCACCCAGGGTTTAGACTGCATTGGAGACGCAGTGTCCAGTATTCCAGCAGGACCATCTAAAGACATGGGACTTCATCATATATTCAGAATGGAATCAGGAAGCAGCCCTCTTAGGTCTTTGCCTCATCTCAGGGAAAGCTTGTCTAAAAGAGTAAGCGAGCAATGAAGGAGTGAGGGCAGACATGTACTTTGGTTGCAGACAATCTGAGGTTGGAGCATTATTGGCGTACTATCATGACTATCATCCAATGTAGGTGAGGGTGGGGTTGGTTTGAAACCCCACTCACTGTCAAGTGTAACAAAACTCCCATGGCAGAGGCTTTACAAATGTTTGTTGAATGAAGAGTCTCTGAGCCTTGTCCCTACTTCTATAAGATCCCTCACTTGGCAAGTTTGTAATGTACTTGGAACATGATAGAAGTTCCACAAATGGTTTCATTATTAACTATCCTTTATGGGTAAAAAAAGCAATCAGTAGAACTCAAACTGTGAGTAGGAATTACCACCTGGCTGAGTGTCTGAATCACAGAGTTCTGTAATTTTTATAGCACTTTACTTTCCAAAATGTGTTCAATAACTTCTAGGGGATCCCAACCACCTGTGATTAGTGCTGAGACTGCCACCAGTAGACGATTTATTTGCCTAGAGTCACATGGAAAGTCATTGATGGGCCAAACTAAGGACCAGACATTCTGCCTCCCAACCCAGGACCTATCCAGGCCTTTATCTAGCTGCCCTTGTAAAGAGCTCAGACAGCAGAATAACCTGGGCTAGAGACTGTCTTCTCAGCAGGCCATTCCTCTGTGGGGCATTGGAGCTGGAGGAGGGAAAGTTCAATAGAGTGTAAGCAGGTGAGTCCCAAGGGAACTTCATGCAGAGCTCAAAAGAATGCATTCATCTTCATCTTGGATGAGGTTAGTTCCCATTCCTAAGATGGCCCGGTGGCCCCTGGTGACACTAGGACTCTCCAGGCAATGATGCTGCACTCTCGATATTCTCTGGAGCATGGAATGGGGATTTGGAGTGGGGTTAGGGAACAGGAATATCCCTCCGAAGTGTGACTTGTATAAGAGAGAGAAGGTGGCACAGCTCAACCAGGCAAGTTGGGGGCCAGCCTCAGCTAGAACATGGAGTGCTAAGAAGGGAAACTGAGACAGGATTTCTATCATGCAGCTTGAGTCAACACAACTCACCCCAGCACTGCAGATTCTGAGCCAAAAGCTACCCAACCAGTTGCAGGCCTGCTACTGATGGGCAGACTCTCCCAAGGTTTATTGTCCTGTCTGACTTGTCTAGACCCTCCATCTCCAGGGAAGAACCACCATGCCTAGAGTAGGCTAGTGCTTCAGAAACACCATCACTCATACTACATGAGTCCAAACACCCACAAGCTCTCCAGGCAGGGGATAAATAGGCTTGAAGGTCAAACAGCATTGGTCCCTTTTGATATCACACTATAATTCCTCAAGATATAACCACCGGGGGAGGCGCACTATTTTGCAACTTTCTGTGGATCTAAAATTATTTCAAAATAGGAAGATAAAAAACAGGAAACCATGACTTTAGTCTTCAGCACCTGATGCCATTAATCTGATGATCCTTTGATAATTCCACCCAGAATCTAAGCAAAGACCCTCACTCAGTCTGAACCTTTTCAAAAATAAACTGTCCCCGGACTCTGCTCCACCTCCTCAGACTTTTATTTCCTTTCACCTGGTTTCTTGCCCCTTTCTACTAGCCCCCTATCACCACCCTCTATCCCCTACACTACCTATCCCCTACACTACCACCAGAAAGGCATCTCTAAATCTCTACTCTACTTCTAACCCTCTGGGGGCCCCAGATTATTTTGAGATAAAGTCAAGCTTTTTAACAAGTGCTTCAAATCCCATCATAATGTGGTCTCAATCACATACCTTTCCAGCTTTATCTCCCTATCCATTAAACTCCAAACCCCATGCGCCAGCCACAACAGACTATCATACAGTCCTCAAAAACACTATCAACTTGTCCAGCCTCTTCTCCTTTGCCCAAGCTGTTCCATCCACCTGGTAAACCCCTCCCTAATTATTTCATTCCATCAATCCTCCTCCTCAATAGTTAGCTCAAAATCTCCCACTACCTTGGCCCCAACAAGTGGAAGCACGCTTCCCTCGTGGTCCCCATGGCTCCAAGGGGTCGGTGCCTAAGACAGGCACAAATAGCCCACTTGTCCTCCATCAGGCAGTTGAGTCTTTGCTAGTAATCTGGGAGCAAGGCCCAAGCCTGGTTCATCTTTGACCCTCTTGGATGGCTTCCCCAGAGATACTAGATGGATATTTCGGGAATGTATTTGTTGTTGAAGGAGACCCATTCCTCAGTGCAGAGAATCAACATTTGGGTCCCAGAAGAACTATGCAGTTGTTTTAAAAAGAAGTGGAAATAACTGACCTTCAAAGCAAATTTGAGCTGAGGGTGTGCCTGAAACAAAACACAAAAAAGAAGATTGAAGCAGGGAGGGGACCCGAAGCCCTTCCAGCTTTGGTGACGCACCCAGGAGAACATCTTCCAGAGCCAAGAAGAGGTGGAGTTCAGGAGAGGTGGGAGCAAAAACTCTTTTTCTCCTCCTGGTGGTCTTCAGGATATTGCTGGGTGTTTAATCATGTTTTTCTTGAAATGAGGATAGAGACTGGCTTCCTCTAAGCAGATTCTCCTGCAAAGGGGGCTCTGGGTCCCTGGTGAAGGCAGGATGTGAGCAGGCCTCGATCAAGCTAAGCCAGCAAAATGGTGCACGGCTGGACAGCAGCATCGATCCACAGCGGGTGGGAGGAGGGCTGGCAGGGCTGGGCCTGCTGTGCTCAGCAGGTATCTCATCTGCTCTCTCCTCGGCCACAAAGCCTTAAGAGTCTGTTTGCAATTACAGCCTGTTTTGATTATTAGATCAGAATATTCATCTCCATGGGCTTATGATAAAAAGCCAGAGCAAGATAGCATTTCTCATTTCAGATTAGGTCTGTGAGTGTGTGTGTGTGGGGTGTGTGTGTGTGTGTGTGTGTGTGTGTGTGTGTGTGTGTGTGTGTAGTTTTTGCCTTTTCCTTGTTTAACCAAGTTATCAGTTCTTGACTCCAGGAGGGTGGTAGCTGTAAGAGGCCCCCCAGAGGCAGTGAATGCAGTGGCCCTGTACAACAAGAGTGGGAGGCCTTGGCGGTTCCCAGGGAGCCCCACCCAGCAAAAAGGCCAGAGCTGGGCAGGCTTTTGACTCATCTAGAAGGCAGCTGGCTGCCGAAAGCAGAGGCTAGTATTGGGAGAGTCCTAGAAAGCCAGGCCTGAGAGGGACCTTAAAAGTCAACTAACTGTTTAACCTTCGGCACATGCTTTGTTGCTTTTGCACATTCCACCAAGTAGTTAGGCAAACTCTGTTCCCATTTCTTCAAGGATGGAGAACTCACTACCTCCTTGGGTTACCTGGCTCACTGGATATCAACTCCAGAAAGAAAAATGTATTCTTTCTTAAAAGAGTGGTGAGTCCTTGGCCTCTAAATCTTCTCTAGGCCAAATATCCCTGTTTCTTCAACACACTGAAATGATAGGATTTGAGTCTTGTTACCATCACAAGTAAATGCAACATCCCCCACAAGGTCTGAATGTCCAGAGCAAACAAAACTTTCACGTCCTTTCTTCCAGACATTCTACTTCTCTGTTTATGGAGCCTATCCTGCTTCTTGATAGACCTAGTTCTAGGCCTTTTTCTAGACCTGAAGGAGGAAATGCTCTCACAGAACACAAATGTAATCACTGCCCCTTCTTCCCCCTAAAGACCCTTAATCTGTCTTCATAGCTCAGGCCACTTAAGATGAGTTTGTGTCCCATTTGTCTTTACTCTGTGGCTCTTGAGAGCCTCAGGAATCTTCAGGACAGAGGAGAAAGGGGGCAGAAGCGAGAAAGGGAAGTCCCTATGCTCTCTTGGCACCCTGCCTCAAAGATATGATGGCCTGATTTCTGGAGGGAAGGGGTAGGAGCAAAACTTCTTTCCCTCCTTATGGTCATCAGGTTGTTGCTAAGTGTTCAATCATGTTTTTCTTAGGATGAGGGTAGGAGCTGTCTTCCTGCAACCAGGAAACAGAGACAGAGAGACACATTGACAAACATAGAGACAGAGACAAAGGTCATGTTCTCTTGCAGAGCCGTTGAGAGCTTACAACAATCTTTCTCATCCATATCGGTGTCACAACAACTCTGGGAATCAGAAACTTGTGTTGTTTACAAGATGACCACTTTGCAAAACTGGGGTTCAGAAAGGCAGAAGGCATCAAGATAGTAAAGATTGGCACTGGAATAAGAGACAGAGAGGTTCTCTGAGTCAAATCTTGGTAGCCAGTCAGATGGGCAGGCCCACAGAGTGCTGAACTTGGTTAGATGGTGTGATGATATAAACAATATCATTTATCATCCAAACTGGGTCTTTGGGGCTGAAAGGGAGCACTATTAATGTTTACACAGAAAACAGACACAAACTAGGACCGTCCTTGGCAAACCAGGGTGTGTGGTCCTCCTGTTACAGATGCCTTCAGTCTCAGGTTCCCCAAGCCAACCTCTCTGCACTACCATGCCCACCTCAGAGAACAACCCAGAGGTACCACTTATGTACCACTTAGTCATCTCTGAAGATGACTCGAATTTCCTTCTCACTAGCTCAGATCTTCCTAAGATGCAGATTGCTCCATCCACTTATTCCCTGAACACCTCCTCCTGAATGATCCACAGACCTCATGGATGAGCCTCCTCAAATGTAGTCCTGTGTGGGTCCCAGTTATATATGGGCATCTGGTCTATCCCACAACACATGCACAAAGAGCCATGGTAAAGGCCAGCTCTCAGCATAAACTCATAGCCTTGAGCTCAACCTCACTCCTTGACACAGACCACTCAATGAATCTGGCCGCTCCTGTCATTACCCCTGCCAAATCCCTTGGGTTTTTTCTCCAATTGAAGATGGACTCTCGTCTCCCAATTTTTTCTCATCTTTCAGCCTCATTCTGATTTCAGGTCTCAGTTTTCCTGCCCCTGACTTCTCTGAGGAGCCAAACCTCTGCCCACTTCCTGTCTGACTCAGGTCTCAGTTTACCTTATGCCAGTTTCCACATTCACCCTCCCATTCACTGCAAGCCAAACATAAACATGCCCAAGTAGATCCACAACCTCTCCCCAGAACTCAATCCTCTTTCTGTATTTCTGATTTAGTGAAAGATACCACCAAGGACTCAGCCCCCAAGGGGAGCCCTGTTGGTCCCTAGAACAACAGCCATGTCACTGTGATTCACAACCCTGTCCTCCTATTCCCTATGAGAACGATCATACCATGTCTAGGTATCCCCCACCTCATTCCTTAGCATCTCTCCCTTCCCCATACAGTGCCTAGCACAGGGCTGGACTGTAGTCAGTGCTCAGCCATCATCTGCTGAAACAAAAGGCTGGCTAAATAAATGACAATCACAAAGCCAAAAGAGGCCCAATCAGGAAATGTGGCTTAATTTTATTCCAGTTGTTCCGAAAGATTGGATTGATTTAATAGGAATGCTTCCTAACGCGTGAACAATTATTATTGTTTTAAATTAGCAAGAATAAAATTCCACCATCTTTCTCCCCGAAGCTACTTGCCGAGATGCCGAGTTATAAATTCACAGCGCCCATGAGGAGCTAGACAAACAGCCATTGGGGCTGCAAGGAAATGCTGCAACTAAAAACATCTCCAATCCATATTTTTCCCTTAAGGGAAGGGGAAAGAACTAGAGAGCAGGGAGGAATTTTTTTTATTTTATTTTAAAAGAGAATCTTATAACTCTTTCCTGCCCTTCTTTCTAGCTTCACAAGAGATGCCTGAGGTTGAGCATGTTTAGCTGACTGAAAGAGGAAAACATGAAATAAATTTAACTAAGTGAAGTAGCTAGTGGCTTTCACTGCAAAAGCTGACAGCATTATGTGGCCTCACAGCCACCTCACCTCCATTCCTTTCCTGACTGCATGACATCAACACACTCACTCTTCTGACTTTGATTCTACCTACAAGACTGGGCTTAGGGTCCAAGAGACAAGTAATCTGAGGCTGAGGCTGAGGCATAGTCCCAGCCCTGCCCACTGTATAAACCTGTTCCCTGTCTGGACCTCAGTTTCCTCCATCTGCCCATGAGTTCTGACTGTGAGGCTCTCGGCCAATAGTAACATTGATTGATTTTTCTCTGTCTCTTGTGAATCCAAGTCATATAGAACCTCTTCTCACCCCTAAACTCAGCACTCCTTAGGAAGGGCAGAACATGGCATGGGTAGTGGTCCCCCAGCCAGGCTGGGGTCTTAATCACCTGGGGGGCTCATTTGCATGAGCATTCCAGGACCCATGGCAGACCCAGCAAGTGGGAATATGCAGGCGATTCTGATGGGCAGCCCAGTTAGGAATGGCAAAGCATGCTACGATCAGGTTGTGCTCCCAATTTAACCATCTGGTCACTGCAGCAAGTCCCATCTCGACAGAGCACTCTCACTGCTCTGGGGTGACTGGACATGGTCAATCATTTACTTATCCACCAGACTTTATCAACTCTTTTCCACATTCCAGCACCCCTGAGTATGAGGAGCCAAGGCAGAAACGAGAACATGGCTGGGCCCCTCGAATGCAGTATGATAAATACTACACTGAGGCAAGTTGAGGAGTGAGCACAGAGGAAGGATCTTCACTTGAGTCTGGACAAAAAACTCCCAGATGCGGAGCCATTTTACCTGAGGCTTAGAAGGGGGTCTCTGAGCTCCCAAATGGAGAAGGAGCACCCAGCAAGAATGAAGGATCAGAAAGTATGATGAGCTTTCCCTACCATGGTAAGGGGAAGGAGCCTCATTCTATAGGCCTCAGAACCACAGAGGGTATTAAGTAGAGAGATGTCCCACAGTGGCATATTGGGCAAGGTAATTAATCCCTGATGCCTCACTCTCCTCATCTACAAAATAGAAATAAAGAGTGTGCAACTCTCAGAGTGACTGAGGAAAAGATCCCTCGAACAAAGGATGTAAATGTGCCTGGCACGGTCTCTGGTACATGACTGTCTTGGGAACAAAGTTATTGAATCTAAATGTGTTCACCTACTCCACTATCCAAAATTCACCGAGCATGCATTGTGCACACACGCGTGCACACTCACACACACACATACACACACACACCCCTTTGCCGCAGTTCCAGCTTCACCAGGGTCACTCCTGATAAAGACTTTCCTCTGCAAACGCTCTCAGCTCGTTGACCTTTCTCAGTGCTGTTCTCCTGGCCCCAGCCCCCACCACACCCTTCCTCCCTGGCGGTCCTCTTGGAAAGTCTTGCTCGGCCTAGGGTGTCGGCCACATGTACATATGGGTTTAAATAAGCAGGCCAGTGTTGTTTGTGGTTTCATAATTGAGTTTCCTCAGGAATGGAGAGATGTAGGAGCTGAGCCTCAGAGCTAAGGGGAGAGAAAAGGGTGGGAGCAAGAAGAGGAAGGGGATCGCTGAGGGGAGAAGGGTCCTGAGGATTAGCCAGTTCAAGTGTGTTCCCCAGGCCTCTGTTGAACCCATGTTTGGGAAGTGGGGAGAGGTACAGGCTTTCCTGAAGCAAGGGAGAATCCTTCCAGGGGCTGCAAAAGCATTCTGCAGGTGAGAGAGAGGTGGGACCTGCCTCCAGTAGCCTCCACCCATTCTCTTCCTGCCCTGGAGGCCCAGGAGCAAACCTCAAATGCCCCTTCCTGCTGGTATGGTCCCCACTCAACTGTGGTACTGACTGAATCCTGCTGTCCTGTTACCTGGCTCTAAAACCCCCTGCAGCCACAGCTGCTTCCTTTCTCTTGCCTAGTCAGGCTCATCATCTTCCATGGCCCCAAAAGCCACAAACAGCAAATTATTGTGTATAATAGAATTTTTCTGAACATTGGGAAGTTATGGGGAGCATTTACAGCACAGAGTACAATGGGAAACACTTCAAATGGATGACTTAACAGGTAGCGGGAGACTGACTCCTTGCTCCTCCCTCAGATCGCACCTGTGGCTGGGTTTCTTCATGCCAAGAGATGCTCTCTCCATCCTCCCTTTTCTCTGAATTCCTGCAGCCCCCATTCCTCTTTCTCCTTGAGCTTCCAGGGGAAAACCCCTAACTGCTACAGAGAAGAAAGAAGGAGGGAAAGAGGGATGAAGGGAGGGAAGGGGAGTATTCTGATAGCCCATCATCTATGTCTTTTACTTCACCAAAACTTCTCCCAGAAATACAGGGAGTAAATATTATCTCTGCTTTACAGGTGATTAGCATGAGGATCAGAGAGTTAAAAGGAATTGTCCAAAGGTCCAGATTTAGGAAATGGAGTCTACTCTTTTTCCATCCAACTATTCACCCATTCATTTGACAAACATCATTGTTGTCTTGCTCAAAAGCAAGGGCTCCTGGACTCCTGGTCCTGAATAATTTCACAGCCAAGCAGGCGAAGCCTGGGAGTAAGGGGGCCTCTGAAAGCAGCCAGCAGGGGCTTGAGCTCTGTGTGTTTACCTTCCCAGCTGGTGCTGACTGGCCGAGACATCTTGGAGAGCAGCAAGCCATGGGCCCAGTAAGCTCAGGGAGTTTAACAAATGTTTAGAAAACCTTTTCATACACAGTTAATGATCCTTATTAAGACCTTAAAAAGCAGTCACTCATGCCACGTCCCAGCTTTAAGGAGCATTTTATTATTACACGCCACTCCACAAATTAATGAGAGAAGTCGTGGCCCATTTGTCAGTGGGGCCAATGCTTGGGGATGCTGGCAGAGAGGCCTTTGTCTTGGAGCTGACTGGGCCAGATTTGCTGCTCCACCTGCCTTCCCGCGCCCCCAGACACCCACTCTCGAGCTGCCAGCCCACCAGCTGCCACCTCAAAAGGGCCTACCTTCAGGCTGCTGGGCCCCAGATCCCTGTGCCTCGGGCCTGAGCCAGATCAGCTCCCACCCGTCTCTTCCCTAAGGCTCTGGGGTGAGGTATTCCCATATCCTAAAGGTGGGGGCTAGTTATGAGAAACACAGATGCTTGGGCCCCAACCCTGAATCTGAATTCTTAACCTGCTGCCCAGCTGGTCTAAAGACTAACATTTGGGAACCATCAAGGCCTGAGACGTGAGCCTCAGATGCTTAAATGCCAGTCGTGGCTCTGCCCCAGGTTATATGACCTCAGGCAAGTTTCTTCAGTTTCCCTCAGTGTCCCCATTTGTAAAATGGGGATGTCATATCTACCTCTGAATGGTTTTTGTAAATATGACATTCTGTGTGACCAGAATGAGTTTTGTCATGAAGCTGCTGAGCCTGTCTCTGCTGTTTGAATGATGGAATCACAGCATTTGGAGCAAGAAACCACCAAGGTCAGTGTGAAAACAGCTGATGAAACTAGAAAGAGGAGATAGTTGCACAACATTGTAGATGTATGAAATGCCACTGAATTGGTTAATTTTCTGTTATATGATTTTTCACTTCAAAACAAATGTTTAATTTATATAATGGGAATTTTACCTCAATAGAAAACCAATCAAGTTCTTTCCCATCTTAAATGTGACATGCTTACCAGCCTCTGAGCCTTCACCAGGCTGTTCTCTCTGATTGGTTAGTTCCTACTCACAGTTTAAGCTTTTTCTTGAAAATCATTTCCTCTAGGGTTCCTCTGCTAAGCCTCAAGGAGGTGCCCCAAATGCTGTGTCTGCCTGCCCCCCTGAGGGGACATTATCACAGATTGTTCAGTGTCCACTTGCCAGCACTGCACTAAAAGATGGGCTTTGGGGTGGGAGAAGAGCAGGCTCTAGTTACAGCAGCCCCTCATCTGGCACAGAGAAGAAGCTCAGTATTTACTTTTTGGATGGAAAATCTGACTCTAACCCAGCTCTGGTTTTAGAGAAAGCTGGTATGGCCCAAAAGAGAGCCAGGACCTGGCCAGGTCACACAGTTGCTTAGTCCATGGAGGAGCTCTAGGCCAGGTCCACCCCGTCCCTGAAAGAGGCATTTTGCTGTCCTTTCCCTGTCAGCAGCTCCCCTGGGATGGGAAGCACAGCCCACATTCATCACCATCTTTTTCTCAATCCTAAGCCAATCTGGTCATGCCAGGTATGCCAGATCTTTCTATTTACCCTTCCTGTGCCACCAGGGCACAGCGCTTAATGTTGTCAAGGACTTATAGCAAACAAGCATCCAAAGACCGGTGTCCCAGGGAATCTCGTCCCCAGAACCGCCTACAACACAGGGCCTTGACCACTGGGATCTTCAGCTTTTGTGTGCTCCCGCTGGAAATTGCCCACACACAGGGCCTCAGTTTCCCCACCTCTAATAGCAGATGAACAACCACTGACTAATTTAACACCACTGTCAAGGAAGTGGCTAGCAATGGGCCTCACAATCTGACAATGTGGGTCTGAATCCCAGTTCTGCTCCTTATTTCAGGACAGTGATGGATGGCATAAAAGCATGTTTTGTTCCCTCTGTAAAATGGATATCAATCTAGAATTCACTTTCCCGGTGCATAGTACTCTACAGTACTTAGAATCATGCCTTGAGCACTGTAAACACTTATGAGTGCGAGCTATGATTTTTGTAAGTCCTCTCTCTGCCCTCCATGAGTTTAGACCTGGGTTGCCCTTCGTCACAAAGTGGAGGGTAGTAGCATGTCATGGTGCTCACTATTGGCTGATCACAAGCCCCTGGCCAGCATTAGTCATCAGGACAGCCAGAATACACAGAGCACACACAAGGAAGGCCTGGTGTGAGCCCCCTTCTCTCTCTAGCATCTTTTTAGCCACTTCAACTTTGGGGGCATCATGAAAACAAAAGAGGGAGTTTACAGAGGAAGAAGCAGAGATCTGGAAAAGGCTGAAGCTGCCCTCAGTCACTCAGCTATGCAAAGGTGGCCTGCAGGACAAGGTGGGAAGAATGCAGGCTTGGGGCAAGGGGATGGGGTCCTGGCTTTGCCTGGGTAGTCGGACCAATCACAGTCCTCACTTGGCCTCTGCCTTCCCAGGTATAAAATAGGTACATTAATTCCTACCCCACTCAACCCTCAGGAAAAAAAAAAAAAAAACACACAGTGGAAGTGAGGCCGGGGTTGTCAGCTGTACCTCCTGGCAGGTGGGCAGAACAAGGTAACTACCAGTTACCAGATGTCATCCCTACTCAAAGGTCCCCAAAGTGTGGTATCTCCAGCTCTGGCCTCTCCCTGGGGTCCAACATGAATCACCTGATTGGCAGCTCCACTTGGATGTCTCAAAGGCATTTCAAAGTCAATGGGGACAAAGCAGAACTCTTCATTTCTTACCCCAACCTCCAAATCTGCTTCCAGTGAACGCTATTCCCACCACTTGCCCGGAGACTCAAGGTCACAAACTTGCCCTTTTCCTCTTCTCCTACATCCATCCTTTCAGCGAAGCCTAACAACCCTGCCTTGAAAACAACTGCAAAGCCTCCTCTCTCCATCTCGACCACCAACAAACAGGGCCAAGCTGCAGCCATCTTAACTAGAAAAGTACAAGGGCCTCCTGACTTATCTTCTGACTCCAGTTCTCAAGTCCAGCCTTTAATTCATTTTATAAGTAATCGGATCCCATCATTTCTCTGTTTAAAACCCTCTTAAGTCTCCTTGTCTGGTTAGAATAAAACACAAGCCCCTTGTGTTTTATAGGATTGAAGAACAACTGCCTTCAATCCTATTGCTCTCCCTCTGGCCCTGTCCCGAACACACAGGCTTTTCTCCCTCCCTTGAACAAGCTCAGTTCTCTCCCTTCTGTGTTCTTTCCCCTGCTCTTCCCATGGCTGCCTCCTTTTATTCAGATCTCAAGATAAAATGTCCCTTCCTCATAGAGGCCATCCCCACTACCCAGTAAATACCTTATCTGTCACTCAAAAACCTTTTAAATGTTTTAAGAACTCTACACAGAGAATACTCACCATCTAACACTGTTTTATTTGTTTTCTTTGTTGTCCCACAAGACCAAGGGCAAGGACCATCCCCATGGCTCACTGTTGTGTCCTACCATGAGCACGGGGCCTGACACATAGTAGGTGCTCAGTAAATATTTGCTGACTGAATGACTTGAAGGATGAGTGATTAAATGAGATATAGCTTCAAAAAGCTGGCAACACGCTGGCAACAAAGGTTTACCTAAAAAAAGGACCCAAGTTTTTAAGTGAAGAAAAAATTCTAATGGAGTCATTTTCCAAGCAAGGTAACAGGAACAAATGGCTTTATACCACCAAGTCTCAACTGATCTATTTCTTCTACTATGACTGTTCTACTCCCTCTTCACCTGACTACAATACTTGTATTTATCTTTCACTGCCTACTCCTGTTACCCTGTGACAAGCTTTTCTCGACCCCATCCCTCAGCCCATTAAATCTGTGCTTTGTGTTTCTATAGACACCTCCTCCTTCCTCTAACCTATTTTTCATCTGTACTATCTTTTAGGATCTAGGGTTGAGGCTGAACCACATCTGGATGGTTTCAGAGTGCAGTGTTTGGTATAACACTGGCATTCAGTAAAGGTTTGCTCATTATCCATGCAGTCAAACAATAAGACTATGCCAGGTTCTGAGGAAATGGTGACATAAAGATGAGCTCTCTGCCTCCAGGAGCTTGCTTACAACCCACATGGAGAGACAAAGATGGTCATATGACAAGCTGTTTTAATGGAGATAGGCATAAAAAGTGCAATGGGATCATAAGAATAAACAAAAATAAATTAAATTATAAAATGGTACATACAGTGGAACATAATTTAGTAAAACTTTAAAACCTGGAAAACTAACCTATGCATTGTTATGAACCCATAAATACATAGTAAAAAAATAAATTAAAACATGGGTGAGAATGAGAAATGCCATCTCTGTGGAGGAAAGAAGAAGGGCAGAATTATGAAGGTTTACATAAGGTGCTTCAACCATATCTATAGTGCTTTGATTCTTAAAATGAAAAATCTGAAGTACACTATAGCATAATACTAAGATAAGATAAAGTTGGGTGGGTGGTCCATGGTTGTTCATTATAATATGCTAGTAGAGTCTAAAAGTTTGAAAAATTCCAAAATCATTTTATAATAAATGCAATGTAATTAAAAAGAAAACATTCACTCTGTTGAATGAGTGCTCAATGGGTGGGTGGGTGGATGGATGGATGGTTGGATGGATGGATGGTTGGATGGATGGATGGATAGATACATGGGTGGTAGGTGAATGGAAGTATAGATAAACGGGTGGTGGGTAGTTGGATAGGTAAAGCGATAAGTAGATTAATGAGTCGATGGATCGAATGAATGTATGGCAAAAATAGTGCCAGAGATTCTCAAAGTGTATCCTATTCTCCACATTTGTTGAGTACTTGGCCATATGTCAAGCCCCATATTAGTCTCTGACCGTGTTGCGTACAGGATTTTGACAAGTCACTTCTCCACAGGAGCTCAGAGCTGGGGCCCAGATTTATGCCCCATGAGGAGACAACAGGTAGTATTGCAGACAGTGTGGCATGGATGTGAAGGGCCACTCCCATAGGGGCTTCTCCACAGGGAAAGCAGAATTTCCACTGTGTTTTTGAGAGATGTATTATCCTCCTGGAGAAGAAAGAGCCTGAGTCCCAGGCAGAGGGCTGGGACCAAGTGAGGAGGAATGCGGCCATAGAGAATATGGAAGGGCTATTAGCAAAGGAAATGTGGTAGACAGGGAAGAAAGGTAAAATCAGCAAGGGGAGTTGAGACCTGCTGTGAGGGATCTGGATTATCACACTGGGAGATGGGCCTTCACCCATAAGCCAGAGATGCCCAAATCTGGACAATTGTCAGAATCATCTGAGTAGATGAGAGGTTAAGGCCAGAAATCAGTGTGGGTTAAAATTTGCCCTCACCATTAGCCAGTTCCCTTTACTCTGTTCCACTCTGGTTCATGGAGAAGACCAGCAGTAAATGGCTCAGCTATGGCCTGGTTCTTAAGGGCAGGAATGGTGGGAATGGTAGGAGGCCCTTCCAGGGTTCCTGAAGGTGTCCATTTCACGCTGGGTTTGATGGTCCCAGTACCTAGTGTGGGTTCGCCAGGGCCCAGCAGGGGAGAGGGGCAGGGAGTCCATGTGCATGTCTGCATATTGACCCTGATGTAGCATGTTTTTATCTCACCAAACAGTTCTGCAACGAGAATCTTTATTGCTCGGCAGTCTCCCAGCTAACTGGGAGAGCATTTTTCTAATTACATTTCCCTTGAAATACACCCGGGTTTGAGTTAACACCTCTTCAGTCTGCCAAAACCTAAGTCATTTTAAAATTAGTTCTGGAGGTTTTGCAAAAACCCCACCGGGATACAGCGTTCCTTTCCCACCAAGTTGTGTGCTGAAAACTCTCCCCAGACGCCAAGGGCGATTTTCCTCAGAGACTACGTGGAGATCACCCAGGGAAAGGCCCACATCCTGGCCTTCTAGCCTCTCCGCTCACTCAGATCTGTTGAACAGCCCTCACAATGCTGTAAGATCGATAGAATCATAAATGCATTTTGCCCTAAGCAGTCTCGCTGATACTTTTTAAAAACCATATGGATGGGAGGGAAATGTGATCCATATGGTTTTGAATCATTAACACTTAAATCGTCAAAACAGAGATTTTTTTTTTCCTGGAGAAATTGCATAGCCAAGGCGCCTTTAGCAGCTCTTTAATAAATTGTTTAAAACTCTGTTGTTCCCCCTAAAACATGCAAGCTTATCCCCACATATGCAGCACATGTACACACACCTCACTAAATCTGAGGGAGCATTATTAAGAAACACAGCCCATTAGACACCATTTATCCCCAAAACAGGGTGGGTTAAAAGGCCCTTGAGATACCTTTTGAGCACTGGTGGTCAATGAAATCTACTTAGTTTAATTACTCAGGCTAAAGAGTTCAATAGAGCTTTGGAGCTCATCTGGACAAGCACCTTAATGGTAGAGATGAGAGAAATGAGGCCCAAAGAAGGCCCAGACTCTTAAAGAGCTAGCAGAAGTTGCAGAGGAGTATTTCAGAGTGAGGAAACTTCATAAGGAAAGTGCCTCCTGCTGTTGCCCCATGTGACTAAATGGTAGGGTGTGAGGTAGGAATATGGACAGACAGGGGTGACTAGGGGCTGACTAAGGAGCACATTCAATGGCTCCCCATAGTCTGAATACAGTAGCCTCCTCCTCTAGCTTATAAATCAAGTTTGTAGGAAAGGGGAACATCGTCATAAAATGCATATCAGAGCCTAACTCTTGAAGCAATAAAAGGTGTAGTTTAGACAGATAGAGTGATCAGCTAAAAGATCATTGCAGGAACTCTTGGGAGAAATGATGATGGCATGAGCATAAAAACAAAAAGAAGGGAAGAAACCTGAAAGATATTTCGGAGAGAAATTTGATAAGATTTGGGACCTAATGAATGTAGCCAGTGATAGGGAAGCAGCATTAGGATTCTATCAGTTTCCTTTGGTTGCTCTAACAAATAACCACAACTCACTGGTTTAAAATATACAAATGTATTCATATTTACAGTTTTGGAGGCCAGAAGTTCAAAATGGGTCTTACAGAGCTAAAATCAAGGTGTTAGCAAGGTTATTTCCTCTGGGGTCTCTAGAGGAGAAACTAGTCCTTGCCTCTTCCAGCTTCTGGTGACTGTCAGCAATCCTTGATCTGTGGCTGCATCACTCCAACCTCTTGCATCCATTTTCATATCTCCTACCAATCACTGTGACCCTCCAATCTCCCTCTTAAGGAACTCACCTTAATTCCTAAACTTAATCACATCTGCAAAGGGATTAAAATGTCAATATCTTGGGGTGGGGAGAGGCACTGTTGAGCCTATCACAGGAATAAAATCCAGATTTCTTACTTTGGCAAGTAAGTGATGCTTACAACCAAGAATGGAGTAGACTGGTAGAGAAGATGATGTGCTTGATGTAGGAAATGCTGATTCTAATTAAAATCTTGGAGGATGTCCAGGAGGAGGGGGTCTCAAAAGGCAATTGTCCAAGGGGATTCAGAGCAGAGGTCGGAGGAGTGCTCAGAGAGTGCTACTGTCAGGTCTTCAGCAATATGGACATAGCTGTATCAATAAGAAAAAAACAAAATTTCCCTTATTTCACACTCATTTCCTAGACACAAAGGGTCAAGACTTGAAAACTGGAGAAGAGCCAGTTTTGGAAATCAGTCAGAGGAACAAGCATTGATGGAGACTGAGGAAGGATCAGACAGCTGATCTGAAAAGGAGAGTGTGACAGATGACAAGGCAGGACTGGGTGGGGTCACAGTGAGTGTCAGTTACAAGACAGAGATCAAACGGGAAGAGTAAAGTTTGACTGCTCAATGATGACCTCAAAGCCATTGGAGCAGAGTGGAAACAAGGACTGGATTTGCAGAGGTTTGAAGCATGGCTTGCCACAAATTTCCTGGTGAAGTAGAAACAGAGAGAGAACAGAGGTGGCAGCCTCAGTATTGAGCCGATCTGTTTGCAGAGCACACATGTGGGGAGAGGTTGGTGTTAAAGAAGAAAGAGACACGAATTGCTGGAGCCAGTGTCAGAGGGGTCAGAACAGCACAGGAAGAAGGAAAGGGGAATGCTGTCCCCCTTCTTTGCCATCATGAGAGAAGGGAAAGGAGAGGGTGGACACTGGTGGAGAGTAGCTTGAAGATGGAAAGAAAAGAAGCTGGTCTCAGCTTTGTACAGAAACAGGAGGCAAGGTCATCAGATAAGAATGTAACCAAGGGAGGCTAGAGGCATTTGTGGGGCTGTGGGAGAGAAAAGTGCCCAGGTGACTCCTTGCAGAAGCCAGGCCATTTTAGGCTTCTAGTCTCTCAGTGGGAATTCCAGTTCTCATTTCTTCATACCTTTCAAGGTGTAAGGCTGAGAAACTGGAGCTTCTGCAGGTCAGCTCAGGGGCATGGGCTCCTCTGCCTTCACTTCTTTGTTTGTCCAGTGACAGTGACTTCAGATTAAAAACCAACAGCTGATTGGACATGAGGAAAGAAGGGCACAGAGGCTAAGAGCAGCCACTGGTGAACCTGAATGAGCCCCCCACCTCTTCTCCAACCAGGAACCTCAGCCTTGGCCTCCCTTTTGTGTTCCCCTAACCAAATCTCAGAATTCTGCACACCCTTAGCCAACTTGCTCCCTCTCTCTGGGCCTCATGATGAAATGAGAGACTTGGAGGCAGTGACCGCCAAGGGCCTTTCAGCCCTCGCTGCCTCCCAAGCACAGCCTTAGACGTGGAAGGGCTGTCTGAGTTGCCCCTGGAGCCCCAGCCTCCTTGGAGCTGGGCCCAGGCCTCTGTCATTGCGTAAACATGATGCAGGTCTGTTTGGTGCCACATAGCTGTGGTTTTCTGTTTTCCCCAGCAGTAGCTACAACGCTGGGGCTGCAGTTGAGATGGCCCAGCAGAGAGGAAGAGGGCGGGAAGGAGGGCAGGAGAGAGAGTGCTTCTCTGTGTTGCCTCCTCTGCTTGGCTCGGAAAGTCTGCAAAATGGAAAAAAACATGCATGCCTGTTAGACCCTTACTCCACCTCCCCCCATCAATCCCAAAGAAACTGGGTACTTTCTAGCTCCTGTTTAACAAAAAACACTCTCTCCAGGTTGTCCTGCCTCCATTGTGGAACAGACACCTTCACACAGTGCAGCCCTGACAGTCCTGGCCCTGGACAGGTCTTGGAGCAAAGAAGCACCACCGAGGGATCAGACATGGGTGACTGTGGAAGCCCTTTGGCAGAAGCAACAGCAGATCCTGCCAGACAAGCCTGTTATTTGTGGAAACTTCAGCAAGCCTAGGCCCTCACTGGGCCTAGCACACTATAGATCCAGATAATATGGTGGTTATTAAGCCAGGCAGAATTGAATCTAGGAAGAACCCAAGATCATCCTTGAAGAGAAGGGCCATGATGGGGGTGGCAGATTAGTGCCCCACTCAGATCCCTTTACCAATGGGTCCATCTCCCAGCTGCTGAGAGGGTGCGTTGCTAACCACACACTTAGCACCCTTCTCCCCAGAATTGCCCTTGGTTAATAGGAGCTCCCAGAGGATACCAGAGAATTTGCCCATCCCTCCAAGGGACAGCCCTCCATCCATAACATACAAATGTTCAGGTTTAAATCTCAGTCCCCTTGTTTTATGATGAGATAAATCTTTGGTATAATTCATACTCCAGAGCTCCCCATGAGATCAGGCTAAGTGAATGTCTCATCCCTGCTTAGCTTCTTCCCCTCTACTCGCCTGCCTCCCTCACTGCCATACCATTTCTCCTGAGAACTCCCTTGACACTTGTCCAGGAATTCCTGACTCAGCCTTGATTTCTACTGAACTAAGCCTAAGACAATGAGGACAGCTTTCCAGATGGGACCTAGCTTGGGAGCAGCCTTTCCTATCTAAAGCCAAGACAGTTAGTTGTCAAGCTATAGCAGGAGAAAGCAGAGGGCATTGGACAGCTGGCATTTTGCAGGGTCAGAGCTTATTAGTGCATCTTTGCATGCCCAGGAGGGCTGACATGCAGTAACAGGTCGAACCAGAGCACAGCCCACCTGGTAGAAGCCCCAGAGGTCACCCAATGCTGACCAGTTTGGCTTGGTCAATTGAGGACCAGCACAGACAGAAAATGGGTACTTGCAAAATGAGAGCGTCACAAAGCAAAGTAGCTGAGGTCCAAAACAAGGCCAGAGAAGCTGAACCCCTCCCAGCCAAGGACTTCACTAATACTGCAAAGCCCTTACTTGGGTGACACCTGAGCTACCAAACTGTGCCTATGCTCACAACAAAGGCAAGAGCAATATAATACTAACTACAATATATATAATGTGTGTGTGTATGTATATATATATATATATATATACATACACACACACACATATGTAATGTATCGATATATATAATGTATCGATATATAATATATCGATATATAATGTATCGATATATATAATGTATCAAGTGGGCAAGCCCACTACTAGTCTGTTGCATAGAATTATTTCATGTCATCCTCCCACCATTCTAGGTGGTATTATAATCACTATTTTAGATTAAATGGTGGAAATGTCCACTGGTGTGGCACATGTAATCAGGAAAATGTATAGGTACACACAACATACTGTCCCACTATTTCAATTAGCTGTTGAAGAATGAAAGCACACAGAACAGTTTATTAAGGCTGCTGCATTTAAGACAGCAGCAGGAACTCCCCACTGCTCTTATAGTTCTGGCTCACAGGCCCATGCCCTGCAGCTCAGAGCGGGCAGAGCCAGCACCCAGAACACAGCCACCTCCTGCCCAGCTCCCTCAGAGTTCCAAAGCTGTGGGCTTCCCCTTTTCCCAGGAGGACGCTGAGCAGGATTCTCGAGCCCTGTCAGGGAAAGCAGGATGACATAGGTTTGTGTCAATTAACTGCCTCAGCCACAAGGGCACATCCAGGTTTTGTGGGCCTGAAATTTATACAATTAGGGGCTGTCTCTAAGAAAAGTTATATAAAATTATACGTGTAAAATGCCCACAGCTGCTCCAGTGCCACTGTACACACAAATTACAAAAACAAAATACCCATGGCTCCTCAGAGAGAGGGGCCAGGACAAGTGACAGCCCTGGAGCCCACAGTTCATTAGCTTCCAGATAAATTGGCATTTGCTGGGCCTGGAAGTGACACATCCTTATTGCTCACAGTTCATTGGCCGGAACAACTACCTGGGCCTAGTCTCAGCTCAGGAGGCCAAGAAGTGTGCCCCTGGCCCTTTGTGACAACTAACCATCTCTAACAGCATGCTGTGCTCAGAGCAGCTGGGTGATAGAAGGTCAGAGTCGGAGAGCAGGAGATTGGAGGTGGAAGCCATATGCAACACAGAGTCCCAGAATGTTCTGTGTTTCTGCCAACTTGCCTCCTAAGGATGGTATAACAGAAGGTGGAGCTCTGCCCAACCCAGAGTCAGAGGGCTGGGCTCCCGTCCCAGAGCTGTCTTCAACAGTGAAAACCCAAGTGACTCTTTCAACCCTGTAGAGCCTTGCTGGCTCCATTGTCCAGGTACATAAACTGACCCTGACCTCCCAAAACAGTTGTGAAGAGAAAACAAAAATGCTCTGCAAACAGCCCCGTGTTGTGCAAAAGTGAGCCACACTCTTTAACGGGACAGCTCTGTCATTCTTCCTTTCCATCACTCAAAACCTAGTGATTCCTTGTCCCAAAAGCTCACAGGCCCTTCGTGCCACCTCAGTTATGGAGGCAAAACTAGGCTCCCCATTCTCCTCTTCTCTAGGCTGTCCTGCCTCACCCCATCTGCGTCCCCACCCCAGGGTAGGCAGGCCAGGGCAAGCAGGGCAAAATCAGCTGCTGCATGCACTTACTGAATTGTCCAAGAGGATTCTAGTATATTAGAGTTCAGACGGCTCTCTAGAGGTTAGCTTATCCATTTGTATGTGTTGTAAATGCTCAGCTTCTGGAGGGGGTCGCCAACAGGCATCAGCAAGACAGTCAGCCATTATGGGTAGCATCCCCACCCCACAGCACCCCAATGGAGCTGTTTTTAAGTCTTCATAACCCCCCCCCCCCCCCCGCAATCCTGTCACTCTGGAATGTCATACCACATCAGAATGCATCTACATCCCCTTTCACGTATCATTTACAGGTTACTTCATAGGAGCTGAGATGGGTTGAATTTAACACGTTGGCATGATGTTACATTTTGCACATATTCAATTAAACAATTAATTTTGATTTTTCAGTCGTTTTCTGAAATCGATAGTTTTTTTCAGATATCTAGGTATTTTTGGAAAGATCGTAATCTGTAGGCACTGGGCTTGGGGTGCCCATGGATAACCCAGTCCTTGGATACCGCTCTTCCTAGTGTGGACAGCCAGGTTTTTCTGCCTTTCAGAGGACTCAGCTGCCAAGGGGCCTGCCCGCCCATGTCATTCCTAGCACAGGCTGTTTATACCTCCCAAGTCAGGAGTTTTGCCTCTGCTCTGCCCCACGTGAGGTGCTGAAAACCCAGTGGTGGAGTAGGTGACTCCGGGGGCTGCCACATCCTGTGGCCAGAGCAGAAAAGGTAGGAAGAGAGTCACGACTGCCAGGGGTCTATCCACAACCACAACGAGAATCGTCTTGGCCAAGATCACAGAGCTAGCTGTCGCATGGCCCCTGCCTCTCTGCTTCCTTGTTTCTGGTTCCCCAGAACTCTTTCTCCCCTTCTGGAAAGTGTCCTCACTGCAGCCATTGTCTGGCCTTCCTTTGTTCCCAAGCAGGGCATTATTGTTCTTGAGAACAAGGCCAGGAACTAGGTGACTCTGCCCTTGGGCACCAAATGCGTGTGAGTTACTTAACAAGGATCCTTCCCTCCCTGTTTTCTCTTGACTCTCAGATAAAAGCTGTGAGGTTAGTATTATCATCCCTATTTTGCGGATGAGTTAACTAAGGCTTTCCCAGAGGCCAAGTGACGTGTGAGAGAACACTTGGATACAAGATCTTCCCACTCCACCTTCCTGGTCCCCAGAGAAGGGCAGGCAGGGTAGGCCCTATCAGCATGGCTCTTCTCTTAGACACATCTTTCTCTGACTTCGTCCTTGGGCCACCACAATGCAGGGGTAGGCAGGAGCCAAGGCCGGTGTGGAGTGCCGAGTGGCCCCAGCCCCAAAGATGGGGGCGTGGCACAGAGCCAGAGTGCTAGGTAAACCAGGCTGCCAAGCAGCACAGACATGTCGGGTCTCGCCTCAGCCTGCTGCTTCCTGGGATTAGCAGCTGCACTCATGGAGCCAGGGGGCCATCTCCACAGAGCAGCTGGGCAGGGCAGGACAGGGCAGTGATGAGGGAGCTACTCTTGGGTGGGAAGTTTCGGGTGGCCCTGTGCCAGCCTGTGCACTTGAGGTCACTGGTCCAGTCCTCAAATCCCAAGCTGAAGCACTGCTAGTCCTCTGAGTCTGATATATGCACTGTGCCTGCAGCTCAGATGACTTGCCAGATACACTCAACACCTTGTCCACCCTCACGTGAATCCTGCAAGGGGGCTATTGGATTTGTGTCCATTATGTGGATGAAAAAACTGGGGCCCATGGAAATTAAGTGACTGGCCCAAACACATACACCATGAGTTAAAATCAGTAACAGAAGACACAAGCTCTCATGTCAGCCAGGTGTCAGCAGAGCCCAGAATAAGGTGGCCATTGCACATCTACTATATGTCAGAAACTGTGGAAGGTACTTCTCAGATAAGATCTCATTTATATCTCACAGCAACTCAGGTAGAGTGCATCACGTCCATTTTGGAGAAGAGGAAACAGACACAGAGTGGTTAATTTGCCTGTCCAAGGTCACAAAATTAGAAGGAAGCAGAGTTGGATCCAAATCCAATATGGCTGACTAAAAAACACTTAAGGCAGCCTGGATGTTCTTTCTAAAAACATGTCTGACCAGGCCTAGCCTCCACTTGCCACTGCTCCCTGGTGCTTCTACAACCACTAGGAAAGTCCAAGAGTCTTAATCCAGCACTCAAGGCCCTCTACAACCTAGCTCTGAGCACTGCTCCTCTCCTCCAGCCCAGCTTCACCCTGCAGCCACAGTGCTTTATTTCCATGAACACGCTATGTATTTGCAGAGATCTGGTCTTAGCGTAGCCTGGTCCATCTGTCAAAAATATTTCTTACCCTTTTCTCTACCTGTCAAATTTCCATGCTACAAGGTAGAATCAAAGGATGTGTCCTAAGGAGGTATCATTTGAGTCTGGATCAGTTAATCATCTGGATTCATGGAACAACTTTCACATTCATTGTAACATGATATTGCTGAGGAGACACTGGTGTTTATTTGAATATCTTGGTCACTAGATTGGGAACACTTTCAGGGCTTTCAAGGCAGAGATAGTAAACTCTTTATCTGTGTGTCCTAGCAACTGGCACAAGGCCTGGTCCAGTGCAAATTCTCACCTAGTTTTTAGATGGATAGATGGATGGATAGATGGATGGATGGGTGGGTGGATGGATGGATGGATGGTTAAATAGAAGAATAGATGAATGGATGTTTGGATGGAGAGATAGGTGAAAAAATAATATGATGAATGGGTAGATGGATGGATAGATCGATTGGAGGGATGGATGGAGTTTGGAAGGATGGAAGAAGGAATGGGTGAATTTCTCATATCAACAAGCACAAAACTATTTAACATGAAGAGTATATTGAGTGCCCTTTCTACTCTCTACACACACCACACTCAGCCAATAACTCGATAAGGCTCTCCTGCTTACGTCCCTTACAAAGTCTTTGTTACAAGTTGAAAAAGACCTGGCAGGCCCCACTGATCAAGGAAGAGGAAAGTGTCTGAGATGAGGTGGGAAAAGGACCCCCACCCTTTTAGTTGAGCTCACATCCTGGAAACCTATGGCTGCACTCGAGGAAGAGGCAGGGCCTGCCCCGTCCCCTGAGATGAGCTAAGCAGGGAGTAGCCCACAGTTCCATCTTTCCATTAGCTAAGAACTCATCCAAGCCTGGCCTCTCCCAGCTCCAAATTCCACTGCCCAGGATAATTGGAGCCGGGGCCTGAGCCTAATGTTACTTCAATTCCAAAACTAAAACCACACTGGCCAGAGGAAGAGGGGCCTTAGGGTCAGTATTTAGGAGGCACAGGGACAGAAAAAAACTGGACCAACATCTGGAGACAGCTGGAGGCAGCAGAGCCACCCTCAGGGGCCTGATTCTGAAAGCAACAAAACAGTTCTGAACACAGGATAATGGGCAGGAGTCCTCTCTGGGAGCACATAGGGCCAAAGCATGGGCTCCTCCTGAAGAGAGGCAATGGCACTGGCTTCTCTCTGGGTTCCACCCCACTCTTTAGCCTCCCCACCCACCCCAGCAGTCTCACATCTGCAGGCAAGGCTCTGCCAAGTAAACAGTTGCAGCCCACGCTCCAAGGCTCCCCAAACCCCAGCCCTACCCACAACGGCCAAAGCCACATCCCATCTGTCCCCCAGCTCAGGCCCCAGGGAGGGGAAGTGCTCGTTAATCACAGGAAGACAGCTTCCGGGCAGCCTCGAAGACAGGCTGAGGAGACCAGAGCTGAAAGGGAGCTCCCCACAAGGCCCAAGGGAAGTCAAGGCTCCCACTCTGACCCAGCACAGACTCCATCAGCCAGTGGCTTGCCATCCATGATGCCTGAGCAATCCTTGAGAGCTAGCCTGCTGTGATTGTGGCCTGGAAATCAGGAAAGAAGGGCTGGTGTGTCCCTCTGCCATCACACCTTCCTGCTTCCATCCAGTGACGCATCAGAGAAAGCCTCTGGTCAGAAGGTTGAAGTCTTGATTCTTTTCCTGGCCTTTGGCTGGTTATGTGACCTTGAGCCAGTGATTTTTCCTCTTACAGCTTTAGTTTTTGCAAACTTGGAAAAGAACTCTGGCCCTACCTGTGTGCACATCTTAGAATTCATCTCCACACTATAGAAAGGGCCCCTAGTGATGCCCATACCTCCCATCCCTAGAGCCACAGGAGAAAGTCTGCTGTGGCCCTTGGCCTGATCTGAGTCTGGCAGATGGGTGTGATTGGGCCAGCTTGGTGTTTTCAAAAACTATGCATTTGAAAGTCTTTAGGTAGAACATGCAGTTTACAGTCAGACACACCCAGTGCCACCACTACACATTGCCTGAAACCTATGCCTTTTCATATTTAACCTGCCTACATGGCCCCTGGACTTCATCAAGATGGGCCAGGTTTTCCTGTAGAAACAGCCAGCCCCCAAATCTCAGTGGCTTAATAAAACAAAGTCAATTTCTCACTCCTGGTACATGTAGGACCTGGGATGTCAGGGTCTCTGTATCACGCACACTGACAGAGGCTCCATCTTGCCACATACTTCCTTAGTCACCAAGTCAAAAAAGGAAAGCATGGCAAGTAACACTCCTACCCTCTGTGGTTTCCACTCTATTCCACTTCTATCCCATTGACCAAAGCAAGTCACATGGTTTCACCTTCTCTCAGAGGGAGATGAGGAGGGTAGTCTTACCATGTAGCCAGAAGAAGGAGAGAAACAACTGGGATATCATAACAGCCCTAATGACTACCATACCCAGGAGGTAATGGCTTGCAGCCTCTGGTAGATTGAGTGAAGCCTTGTCCTACAAAGTACAGAAGCACAAAAAGGGCATCAGACCCAGAGCAGCTCTCGACCCTCATGAAAACACCCCTGAGCAGCTGCCCCCAGGCCCAGCACTGCACTTCTGGGATGCTGGGATGCCAGGCACCAGGAGGATGCAGTGAGTAGAGCAGAGTCTCTGCCTCAGAACACACAGTCTAGTCAGGATGCTCATCACAACATATGATTCTTATGGTTGAGTTCTGAGTGGCTGTTATATATATGATGGGAAAGGGAGACCAATAATCTCAGCAATGCTTTCCTTGGTATCCCCAGGCAGAGGCAATGGAATTTAGGATGAGTTTTGAAGAAAATGTAGGGGTCTATCAGGTAAGTGAATCAGGAAATAGCAGCGATAAAGGTACCAGAAGTCAGAAGGATTCATGGTTGAGAGTGGACAGAGTGGAGTGGACAATGGGGAAACAGAAAGAGATGAGCTGGAAGGGAAGGCTGGGCCAAGTTGAGAAGGGCCTTGAACATCATACTAAGGAGCTAGCTCTTCTTGAGATGTATCCTGGGGAAATCTTATGAGCATCTCAAGTGGGAATTCCAAACTTTAGAGAGAAAAGAAGAAACTTTGGCACACTTTGACCTTCCTCAGCACTTACCCTGTGCTGAATGCAAACTCGGAATAATACATTGTTCATCTTACTGAACTCTTAGAACAGCTTTATGGCATAGGGCTTATTATTGCCCCATTTTCAGTGGGAAAACTGAGGCCCATAGGGTTGACAACTGCCCAAAATTACAATGATGGAAAGTGGCAAAACTAGGATTGCAACCTGGGTCTGACTGATCTGTGAGGACATGCACCAGAACCGAGGCACTGGATGCCTCACCGGTTCTTTATTATATTTTCACCCAAACCACCTATGGCACATATTACCATCCCCATGTTACAGATAAAAACACCGAAATCTAAAGAGGTCACCCAAGACCAAGTGGTTAACAAGCTGGCAAAGCTTGGCAAGCTGGGATTGGGACCCCGGTCTGCCTGTCTGCAGAGCAGGCTTGGCAGCTTCATGGGGAAGGGCTCTTTGAGAAGCCATGGCAGAGAACAGGAAGCCAGAGAAGTGGTAAGAGTGAAGACAGACATCTGCCAGTAGCTGGGTTTTCATTCACTCTGCTCACACCAAGCCCATCTCCCCATCCTTACCCTGTCTTTGGTGTCCAAGGCTGTATCCTCCTCTTGCAGCACTTGAGCTTCCATGTCCCACAGGAATGTGCCTCAGTGTGAAAACCAGAAACTTGTAAGCCAACAAAGTTGAAGATGGGCCAGTTGACTCCTGACCTCACCATGTGACAAATTTCTGATACCCTCTGGGACCCATGAGGATACCTGGGAAAGAAGAGCCTAGAGATTTTAAGTGCTTCTCTTCAAGTTCATTAGCATTCCTGATTTGGCCAGATGTGAGGTGGGCTGGGCTGAGCTAGCCTTCTGGGGACCCAGCAAGAGGCAACAAGAGGCAGGCAGCCCAAGACTGTTGGGCAGGGCTGGTGGACAGAGAATAGGGCACTTGGCGGGTTGCACAGGAAACAGACCCCTCCACAGGCAAGGGGGAGGGGATAGAGCAAGTGATTTGTCAAACAGATCTGTACTGTGCCTTTCCTGTGTACTGGGCATCACACTGAGCCAACTGGCAACATCCCTACTATGCCATGAGGAGCCAGGTATCACCATGTCTACTCCACTGGGGAGGGCACTGAGGGTCAGAGGAGATAAGAGGCATATTCAAGGTCACAAAACTTAAGTGAACATGCTAGGTCTAGAATCCAAATTTTCACTTCCCAAGGGGTCAGGGGCAGGACCCTAAGGACAGGCAGCTAATAGAATGAAACCCAGGTATCCAGGATAGTCCCATCTTCTGACTCTAAAATTAGAGAACAAGACAGAGACTTTGACTCTTGGATCAGGGCTGGCTACCTCTCCAAGTTTCACGCAGGCCTGAGACTCCTTAAATTCCTCATCTTGTGGTCGGCTCAGGGTACAAAGGGTAGCCAGTTGGGACTCACTCTCAAAGAGAACCCCCCAATCTTTGGGTAGCTACATCTTCAGAGGGCTCTCCCATGCTGCTTGCACACTGTGAGTGATAAAGAACTCATGTCCTTTGAGTACATTCCACTTCTATTCTTAATTTTGAGAGAAATGCACCAGGGATGAGGTAGAGAAATTATGCTTCCAGGGGAAGTTGGGTGACATGGTGTCTAAAGCCACTTCCATCTCCAGCCCTCTTCCCTCAGCCTCCAGATTACTGAGCAGGGTTCACAGGCTGAAAACTATGACTTACTAAGGATATAGGCTCCTAGCAAGTGCTACATCCCAAAGCTGTTTCTTGATTCCTTGCTCATGTTGAAAAATTATCTGACCTCTCAGCCCTCATTTTCCCAAGCATTGGCTGTTGTAGGCTTCCATTCTCATTTTCCCCAAGAAGTTTGACTCAGCCTGTGACCTTGGACAATTCCCTCCCACCTCCAGGCCTCAGCATCCACATCTGTCAAATGGAGGAATGATCTCCAAATGTGTTACCTTCTAACTGGCAAGGATTCCTGGACTATCATCTTCCAGATGGGTGGAGGGAAGTGGTCAAGGCCAGCTGTGCCCTTGGCTGAGGCAGGGAAGGGAAGACCAGATCCCAGGCTCACCTTGGTGCCCATTTCATCAATGCCTGCTTTTGTCTGAAGAGCTCAGCAAGCAGCTGAGTTCATTTTCCATTAAGGACAATTATCTCTTCATTTGCATATGCTAAATGTGACATTTAAGGGAGCAGTTCCTCCCTACCCCAAACAGGATAAAAGTCCAATGACAGCCAGGCAACCTGCAGTTTGGGGCAGAGGTGTAATTGGCTCTTATTAAGGGAAGATGTGGGAAATACAGGTTTTAAAATGCAAATAACAGCATCACTCCTACTGGGGCTGAATGGGGAATGATGAAGGCCAGGCTGGGTGCTTCCCAGTGCCCATCTGTCCACCTCTGGGCAGGACAGGCCTCCTAACCCACAGAATTAAGAGAGTTGGAAGCCTGGCATAAGGGGAAGGCCCATTCTACTGAGAGGAGCAAAATAGACGAGCCCATCACCCTCCCAGGAGCCCCTCCCAGCCCCATCAGAGTCAAGCAGATTCTGCAACCTAAAGTGGGGTCTGTTAGCATGTTGGGCATTGGCTCAGAATCATCTGTGATGGAATCCACCAAATTTTGGCTACAATAAGGAGGAAGCCAGGGGACCCTAAATACCCCCACATACCACTGGGCCTTGGTCATTCTCTGTGCTTAAGACGCCCTTCCTTGCCCAATTCTCTGCAAACTCTCACTCTTATCTCAAACTAGCTCAAAGGGCACCTTCTCTATGAAATCTGCCCCAGTGGCTCAGGTTCCACCCATAGCTCTAGCTTCCCCTCTAGGGCTGAGTACCCCAGGAAGGAAGCATGTATAATCTTGACTCATCTCTGTGTAAATATCTACTCAGAGCTAACTTCCCAAAGGAGCTCGTGAGATTTGGTAGATGCATTAAAAGAGGTACAGATGAATGGAGGCTTTTATGTACTCTCATTATAAGACTTTACCCTGCACCTGTCCTAACAATAATGTATGACATTTCTCATTGTACAGATGAGGAAAAGTGAGGCTGAGTAAGATAGAGATTCTACTCTCAACTCAGTGAGGCAAGTTGGATAAGCAGAGCCTAGAGCCCCATTCCTGACTCCACACTCAAGTTGGATTGCTATAGTTTGGCATTGAAGACCTCTAACATGGTGGAAACTTTCCATCTGACTACCTTATATGGTACTCACCAGTTCTGACATGGCCCTGACCTCCTGGGCCCCTTCAGATCCAGCCACTGAGAATGAAACTGATCTTGAGAATGTTATACCCTCTCTCATAGATCCTTGTCTCCCGCCTGATTACTCTATTAGTAAGGAAAGTAAACTCAGCGGCCTTTCTCCAGCCTGGCACTGCAGGATGAAAACTACAGATTCTAAAAGGATAAATACCTTTTCATAACCCTCCTGTGCCACACACATCCAGAGCTGTCCTCCACTTCAGGGAAATTAGGAGGGCGTGAATGGGGAGGAGCAGAGAGAGAGCAGAGGGCACCCTGGACCCACTCTATACCCCAAACCCTGACCCTAACTCTGCCTGACTCTACTGAATTGCAGCTCCCTGTCATCTCCATTTGCCTCCTCCCTGACACAGCATGGGCTTAGCAGACAGTCAGGGCTTAACTCTCAGTTTGCTATCTGTGATCTGTGAGACTTTGGGCAAGTGTAGAATCTGTCAGAGCCTTGGCTTGCTCTTCTGTGAGTGGAGATGCCAAGGCCTTTCCCACAGAATGATCTTTCTGTTAGTCAAGCTAATCTATGTGAGAGCAGGTGATAGGTGCTCAGTGATGCTCTTTTCCTCCCCTTCACCTTTAAGGAACCCTAAGTGGGAGTGTGAAGGGCAGGCTCCAAGCCCAAGCCCAAGCCCAAATGTCTTCTCTTCAGTTTCCAACACAGAGTCAACACATAGAAGGAGATCAGCAAAAATCATGGGCCCTTCTGCTCCCTAGACATCTGTCAGAGGTGCATTCCATAAAAAGCAGGTATTTAGAAATTAGAACTTTCAATGGGAGATATTAGGACAGATCTAGAGCAGGGGTCTCCAAGCCCTAGGCCACAGAACAGTATCAGTCTGTGGCCTGTTAGGAACCAAGCTGCATAGCAGGAGGTGAGCAGCAGCCAAGCGAGCAAAGCTTCGGCTGCATTTGCAGCCGCTCCCCAGAGCTAGGCATCACTGACTCGGCTCCACCTCAGATCATCAGGCATTAGATTCTCATAGGAGCACCCATCCCTGGTGCCTAAAAGGTTGGGGATCACTGATCTAGAGAACAGAACAAGCACCCCAGAGAAAAATCCAGGCCTCCTATTGACTCTGAGTTCCCTTGTTGCCAGACAGCCACTGAGATGGACAGGCTTCCCAGCAGTTTCCTCTATTGGCCACACATTCAAATTACCTGGGAGCTCTTACATCTCCCAGAACTCAGTGGCACCCCACTGAGTGGCACCAACTAAATCAGCATGCCTGCAGAGAGAGCCAGGCATTGGTATGTTTTAAGATCCCTACATGGCTCCAGCATGACTTAAACCTTGGGAATCACTGGGCTAGAAAACAGGTAGTAATTGTGGGCAGCTGGCCAGACTAGACTCTGTTCAAAGTGCTTTCTTATCCATCGCCCCATCTGTTTGTCATCTGCCGGCTGAGGAGACACATTATTATACCCATTGTACAGAGGAGGAAAGGGAGACCGAGGTATTGCCATGTGTCCTGAGACAGTCATTGTTAGGCCTGGGCTCTTCCTACATTGACACAGCTACAGTGAGCCATCAGGGATAGTCACAAAGAGACAGGACCCTGATTTCTAAGGGCTCCCAGGTTCTGAGATGATATCCCAATTCTTCCTGAAAGGACTTTGTGATGGTGGTGGGCAGAAGCAAAGCAGAAGGGTTCCTGAGGCAGATAGGCAGGGCTTTGCATGCTGGGTGCAGGCCAGCATGCAGAGTCGACTCACGCCTTGGCCCCAAGTAGGTCCTGGCTCCAACCCAAGAACTTCTCCCATCTGACTTCATCCTCTGTGTGGGGGGGTCTGTTCCGGGATGATGGAGCCCAGACATCGCCTCTTTATTTGAGTCTTTCCTGACACCCCTCTAATAACAAAGGAGGCAGCTTAACAGGGAGCAGAAGGTTTACTGGGGATTTCAGCCTCTTCCTCTAGGTCTGTGTTAGAAACATGGCTGTTCACACAAAGCCAAAGGCACCATTGGCAGGGAAATCAGAGGGGCCCACGGACACTCTGGAGCTGGCTTAGCTCCCACCATCCTCCCTGTCTTCGAAAACTGTCAACAGCCACCTTCCAGCCCATCCCCTCCCTAGCCCATCTATTTCAGGGGACACAGGAAGGGGGAGAAGACAAGAAGACCCGCCAGTAGGCATAGCACAGGATAGTACACTGCCGCACAGCCACCTAGACCAGAGTTCAAATTCCGTCTCTGCTATAACCTCTTGCTGAGTGTGCCGTGCATCTATAGTCCCAGCTACTCAGGAAGCTGATGCAGGAAGATCGGTTGAGCCTAGGAGCTCTGAGCTATAAGTGCACTATGTCGATCAGGTGTCTGCACTAAGTTTGGTATCAAAATGGTGACTTCCGGGGAGCGAGGAACCACCAGGTTGCCTAACGAAGGGATGAACAGGCTCAGGTTGGAAACAGAGCAGGTCTTGCTGAGTGATCTTGGACAAGTTGCTTAACTGCTCCAATCCTTGGTGCTCTCATCTATAAAATGGTGGAGATAACAATCCTCACATCCAGGTGAGACCGAGATTAAATACCATTCATTCTGGCTGTAGGATCCTGAACATGTTATTTTACCTCCCTTTGCCTCAGCTAACCCATCTTTAAAATGGGAACAGTAATGCCTACTTATAGAGATTGACTGAGGATTAAATCCATTCAATGAGTTAATCCACATAAAGTACTTAGAACAATATCTGACCTATCTCAAGCATGCAATAATTGTTCCCTATTACAGGACCCCTAGCATGGCACACAGTAGTTCCTGAAGAAACATCTGCTTCCTTCCGCCCCTTCCATGCACTTTTGGGATATGGCCGAGTGTAGTCAGCTGCCTTCTTCTGATGCCTAGTGACTGGCTCTGAGCCAGCTCCTTAAAAAATTGGAAACGGTACCCACTTTCTCTTCTCCCTTTTCATAACGTGATTGCAGAACAGAGGCACTGACCTTGGGCAACCTTGCGCTGCAATGTTTTCCAAAAGGCAAAACACTATAAATCACTGCAGGAGAGCTTGGCGCACCACCCATGCCCCACCTCCCTCCCTCGGCCAGGGCTCTCTCCAGCAGGATGGTCTTTGGTCTCTGTTTTTCTCTCATGTAGAAGATGCCCCCCAGGGCAGAAGGGGCAGTGAGGCCCTAGATGCTCTGGAGTAGTGAAGAATCAAGGAGGTTTTTCTCTAAACTTAAACAACACTTATTAAGCACCAGCCCTATGCCGGACACCAGGCTGGACACACTGGCAGCATTTCCTCTGATCCAAGTAAAGCTCTCATGGACCCAGTTTCCAATAGTTCAGGAGGGGATACCAGGGGTCAGAGACTTCAAGGATTTCCTATTAGGACAAAACTCGAACCCATGACCTATAATGCTATGTCCCTCATTCTGTCCTCATCTTGCCACATTCTTCAAATACCTAATAGAAGTTCCCACAGAAGATAGCTCTGGCTGGGCTCTGGGACACAGGATGGGCAAGACAGCAAATGGCCATGCATTTTGGAGCCTACTTTCTAGTTGGGGCAGTGAGGAAGACAACAAAACAAGTAAGACTCCCAAAGAAAGCATGATAGGGTGATGGGATAGAGAGTGTGTGGAGTGGGCAATATCAGACCTCGTGGTCAGGGAGGGCCTCTTTGAGAAATGCTGCTTGAGCCTAGGTGAAAAGGACAGGCCACACAGAGACTTGGGAAGAGAATTTCAAGCAGCAGGAACACTACACAAAGGCCAGGAGGTAAGACAAGTCAGAAAGTCAGGGAGAAGAGAGAGCAGGCCAGGCGAGGCTCAGTGGGCCAGGAGAGTGTGGGAGGTGAGCAGAGCCAGGTCACACAGGCCACACGTGTTAGGTCCACAGTGCAGGTCCCACAGGGGATGCCATGCTCTGAGTTTGCTCATAAATCTTCTGGCAGCTGTGTGGAGAAGGGAGCAAAGGGCGCAGGAACAGACTCACAAAGACCATTTGGGAAGCCAGTCTAGTCATCTGGTGGACAGACAATGAGGTTATGGACAGGAATGGTGACAATGAAAGTGGCGAGATGTGGAGAGATTTGGGCTCTAGGAAGAGTCAATAGAATCTGTTGTCAAGGGGAAAGAAAAGGGAGTGATCAAGAGTGACTCCAAGTGAAGTATGGATATTCAGAGACCAGCATGGAGAGAAATCAAGAGTCTGGTTTAAGCCATTATCATTTTGGATGGGTTACCACTGAGAGTCTGCCCAGCCATTTGGGTTAGTAAATGACCTCCCTCAGTCCAGGAGATGTGGGGCCTAAAGCCAACTCCCCACAGCAGAGAGCTAGAGGAGGGAGCCCCCAACCCTACTTTCTGAGCTTTCTCAGAGCAGGTAGGTTTGCCCACGACTATTTGTGGGGCAGGACCAGTGTTTTGCCCAACCTCTCCTAGTGAATCTATCCCAGAGAAAGAAACCAAGGAGCCAAGCTGACAATGCCCAATGGCTGAGCCCAGTGGGGTGGATGTCCCCAGTGAACCAAGACTGGAACTCCTGGCTCCCAGCTGGCTATGTCACCTCCTCCACCCCAGGCAGCCAAGGCATGACTACTATTCTCAGACAGAGATGCAGAGTCCTGCCTGGCTCTATCCTAAGCTCTTTCACGAGTCGGAGGCATAGGACACCCAGTGACCCTAGACAGTAAGGAGAAGAAAAGGACATCCAGGACATCTGCTCTCCACCATCCACTCCCCTCCTTTAGTCAGAGGAGGTGGTGCCCTCCTGCTCAGGACACCTATTCCAGGGGTCCCCAAACCCTGGGCCAAGGAACCAGTACTGTTTCCTGTTAGGAATTAGGCTGCACAGCAGGAGGTGAGCAGTGGGAGAGTGAGCAAAGCCTCATCAGTATTTGCAGCCACTCCTCAGTAGCATCACTGCCTCAGCTCCACCTCAGATCATTAGGCATTAGATTCTCATAGGAGCATCAGTCCCTGGTGCCAAAAAAGTTGGGGACCACTGATATACCCAACTCCAACCTCACCAGAGAGGGCACATAGCTAGCAGGCATCTGGAGAATGTAGAAGACTGGTGTCATTTGGAGTCAGACAGACAGGGATTCAAATGCCAGCTCTGCCACTTACTTGCAATGTGACCATAGGAAAGCTGCTCATGTGCTTTCCTGATGAGCATTACTTTCCTCATCTGTAAAGTGGGGAGAATAGCCACCTATCTCATAAGGTTCCTATAGAGAGTAAACACCCTGGCTCACTTCAACTTGTCTTTCAGTCCTTGCATCTCAGAAGCTTTCCTGGCTCCCTGAACTGGAGCGAGTTTTCTGCTAAGTTGTCCCATTCTAGAGTTTGTCACACTGTATGTTAACTGATAGGTCATGACATATCTCCCACTCCGTTGTGTACACCATCACATCCCAGAGCCTAACACAGTGTCCAGTATAATGTAATGTTCAATAAACTGCCGGCTGGATGGATAAATGGATGGATGAATGGATGGATGGATGGATGGATGAATAAGTAAATGAATTGATAAATGAATGAGTGGGTGAATGAGTGAGTAAGGGTATGAAAAGCTTCTTCCTCAGGCCTAGCCAGCCTCCAACTCTCTGAAGAAATATCTTGCAGAGTCTTGTCACCCCACACACACCATGTAAGGTACTGGGCCTGGGCTGGGGCTGAGCAAGAACCCCAGGTTAACCCTGACCTGCACCTAATCATTTAGAACTTTATATAATTCCTCAGTGGCAGGAAAGTGGACCCCCCAGGGTTTGAGCTGGGAGAAAAGGTCACAGCTGGGAAAACCTCTCTCACCCCAAGTTTTTTCCCCAGTCAGACCTTGGGCCTAGAATCAGCATTAACTGGACATAAGTCTGGGGCATCTGAGTCCAGCCTGCCCATTGTAGATGGAAACCCTGAAACCAGGGAGGTGGAGGCTTCCCCGAGGTCACACAGTAGTTCTGGGGTAGCTAGTACTACTGACAAGCTTAGTTTCCTTTCTCCTGGGCCTTGTGTAGTATGTGCAGGAAAATTAGGGCAGGAAGCTGTGGGGACCCGGCCTCCCCACGGCAGCTTGGGGCCTAAAAGGCTGCCCAAGCCAGAGAATCACCTCCAAGGCCTCCTCCAGCAGCCCTAGCTCCTGCAGGCGCCCCACTGCCTTTTGGAAGCAGCCAGCTCCAAGCAGGCAGATGGCTGGCGGGGCCCTCGCCCAACCCTCAGGCCCAGATGGCGGTCCCAGGCACTAGGTAAGATGTCGCAACAGCAGTAACAGGAAGCCTGCTGCTCGCCAAGGCCACCAGAGGCCCATCAGAGAGGAAGGAGCACCAACTCCAGCCTCATGGCCACCCTGCCCTGCCTCCTGGGGCCTGGCAATGCTCAGAGGCCCAGGGTAACACCATGCATACAGTCAAGGGTCAGCTGCACTATGGGGGCCTTACCTGGTGCTATCTTTCAGTGTGGCTCCACTCAGTGGGGCACAGCCAGAAATGGGCACCTCCTCCCCACCTCTCACTACCTGCTTATTTATAACCAAAGGAACTGGGCCTCTCATACTGCTCAGAAGCTGAGGGGTCCCCTTTAGGCCTTTGCATCTCCAACAGGAACTCTTGGGGTCAAGAAGAATAATTATAGCAGTAACAATAATTGCTAATATTTTTTGAGGGCTTAGCACACATTGCATACTATTCTAAGAGCTTTTCAAGTACAAACTCAATCCCTGCAACAACTCTGTGAGGCAAGGCTATTATTATCCCATTTTATAGATGAGAAAATAGAAGTTCAGAGAAGAGAGGTAACACAGCTAGGAAATGGCAAAGCCAGGATTCAAACCCAGGCAGCCTGGCTCTGGAGCTCATGCTCCTAAGTGTCCCATAGTCTGGCTGGGCCCATACTGATGAGTCCTACACAGCACAGTGCAGGAGGCAGAGGGACCCCTACTTCAGGTTCGGGGTGGAGGTGTTAAGTTCCAGGTAATGAGCTGCCTATCACAGATGCTCACCCACCAAGGCTACAATTCTTTAGGGAGGGGCTTTGTGCAAGGGCCAGGACAAGCCCAGGAAAGCCCTAAGCGGCAGATGGAAAGGGCAGTACTGTTGAGGACAGACTGCAAGTGTCACTGGGAGAAGGTGCAGAGGACCCTAAAACAGCCATACACTTACACACTGACACACAAATTTATACTCCAATGGTGGCACCCCAGAATGCTCATGAGCACAAACTCACAGACATATGTAAACATGTGTGAACATGCACACGGGCACACAGACACACTCAGGCCATTCTGGAGACAAGTGGGATACTATGATGATCACACGACAAGCCTAAGTGCCCATGGACTGTTGTTGGGGGTGCTTTGTCTTTTAATGGTTATCTCTAGGAAAGAATGAGACAGCCCCTTCCCATTTCTGAGCCTCAGTTTCCCCGCAAGAACAAGGAAGGTGTCGCCTGAAGTTATCTCCAAGGTCTTGGGCTCTGTGTTGCCTGGCCAATCGCCTGTGACTCTCTGTCCCCGGAGCCTGTCAGGAAGCTGTGACTCAGCAGCAAGAAGTAGTACAGAAGCCCCCTCCCCCACACAGCACACACAAAGGGCATCTTGTTACCACAGCCTGCCAGAGGGGGCTGGGGAGGTGAGAGGCCAAGAGGAGCCTGTGTCAGCAGGACTAGGGGAAGGGCCAGGGAGGACTGTCTAGGCAGGGCTGCTGTTCCACTGCGTACTGGCCCACAGTGGGACAAAGTACTCTGGGTAGGCAGCCCTGAGTGGGAGGCCACTGGGAGAGGCTATTCCCAGGACATCTGCACGACACCCTGCTTATTAAGCTCCCTTTTTTATTTTTAAGTTGCAGTCTAAATGAGCTTTGCTCTTCAAGCTGCAGCTGTAGACTTGGAATTTCCCAGAGGTATGGGGCAAACCCCACAGTGCAGGGCTTCATCTCAGAGCCTAAGAGTCTTCATTCTGCACCATCTGGGGTATGAGGACCCTCTGGAGGAGAACACAGCTGACTCAGTTTCCCCCATCTGTAAAATGAGATGCTGAGCTGGGGAGAGTTGGCTGTCATCACACTCCCTGCAGGGGAGCTTTCACCTCACTGGGAAGCCCCAGCACAGTTACAAACTCAATCCCTATGACGTGTAACCCCTGAGTGACAGCTCCTGCCCTTGGCTTTGCCACTGCCCTACTGTGGACCCTGGGCAAACTACTTGTCCTCTCTGGCCTTGGTGTTCCAGTTTGTAAAACAGTGAGATGGGGTGATGCAAGAGGGAAGAGGATGGAATAGACTACCTGGAAGTTGCTTGGAAATCATTTTTGCACATGTCCTGCATAGAAAAAGACTAGAAACACTCAAGTGAATGTCTATGCAATTGAGGGGGTTCAGTTTAGAACACTGTGTACCTGTGCATGCACATGTGTGTGCACACCTGTGCGTGTGTACATGTGTGAAACATGGACAGACAGGTGTGTCCTCACCATGAGTGTGTCCATCCCTCAGGCCATCCAGACCATGGCTCAGGCGGAGCAGGGCCCAGGGCAAGGGGTTCCCAAGGCCACTATCCTTGATGCTCAGGGACCCTCTGAACACTAGTGACTGATTTGAGAAGTTCAGGTAAGCTGTGGCCCTGCAGAGCAGACTGGCTGCTCCAGATACATCTCTTCTAAGAACTGGGCAGAACCTCTTGTCAGTTGTCTGTCTGCCCCAGGCCACAGTATGGACACCTCACTCTATTGTCAGGGGCTCATACATTGTACCCACATGAATGGTGCCCCCAGAGTTACACCCACATCATAGTGCCCTGAACCTTCATGTGTGGATATCTCATCTCCCCAGCATTCATTTATCTCCAATGTCCCCAGAGAAAGGACTCTGCAATCTGTCGAGACTTACATGAGAAACAATTATAAACTGTAAAGTATTATGCTGGTTATTCCACTGGATCCTCAAAATGCCACATATCTCATAAGGTTTTTATTCCCATTTGACAGATGAAAAACTGAGGCCAAGAGACGTGAAATAGAAGATCCAGAACCTGGTGGCTTGCTAAGGAGACATTAGCACCAGGCTTGTTGTCAAAGTGAATTCAAAAGCCAGTCACAGTTTGAAAAGGTATGTACAGTGACTCCAGAAGTTCAGGCTGCTCAGCATGAGTGCAGGGGCTCCCTCTTAGCTGTGGGTGGATGCCACCTGTGCCCAGGATAGATCCTGGGAGGTCCTGGCCACTGGGCTTTCTTTCAGGCAGCGACCAACATTGGGGGCTCAGGCCTCAGGTACAGCTCACATAGCGCTCCCCTACCCTCATTGCATCAGGGCCTGGGAGGACAGCAAACCAATAGTGGGCAGGCAGTTCCCCAGGGAAGGGAGGCTGGTGCAGGCCGAGTCCGGAGCTTTCTGCAAGTAGAACATCCCACAGGCCACCTGAAGTGAAGAGCAGTTACGTGGTCTCTTGAGACCACATTTCATTAGAAAAGCTGCAGTTTATTGGCTTCTTACTATGTGCAAGGCACTTTAAATTTGTTATTTACTTAGCAAATATTCACTGAGTGGCTTTGAAGTGTCAGGCCCTGGCTGGGTACCAGGCATACAGGCTCCTGCCCTCATGGAGCTCATGGTCTAATGGAGAAGGCCAACCCTAAACAGAGACTCACTCAGATTAGAGCCACAGGATTCCACAGTAGGAAAACATGAGAGGAACCAGTGACCAGGGAGGGCTTCCAGGAGGAGGTGATATTGAGCCCCAACCTCCTGAAGGATATAGGAGCTAGCCAGGCAAAGAGGAATGTAAAAACACTTCAGGCAGAGACAACTTGAGTCAGGAGAGAGCGGACACATTGGCACCTATAATTTCCATAATGACTTTATGGTATGAGAACCAGTGCCCCATTTTATAATTGAGGAAACTGAAACTCCAAGAGACTGAGTCACCACAAACCCCACACTTCCAGCCTGGGCACATGACCCAGATGCTACACCCCATGCCATGCATTTCTGATCCTTAAAACCTGGCACCTTAGCCCTGAAGCTAAGAAGCAAAGGTTGTGGAGGGAGAGGCCCATATTCATGAAGGTGTGTTAGGGCTCACTCTCTTTGCAGGAATAACACCCAGATGTATTTTCTTGCCAAAGCAGGGTAGAGGCCTGAGTGAAAGGGCCAGATGTCTCCCCAGACAGCTTTGGAGCTGCTCACAAGGTTTGGTGAAGCCTTTTCCCAGAGTCGCTGGTGGCCCATCACCATACTCAGAGCCCACATAAAGCATAGTGGCCTCAGTTTCTCATAGACACCGTTATGAGGATGGCAGATCCTATGAGGACAACAGTGGGGAGAGCCCAGGGCATGTGGAGAACAGAGGTCTTCTCCACACAAGACTTCTTGGAGGAGGTAGCCCTGGAGTTGAGCCTTAAGGACTGAACTGAAAGGATTTCAAAAGAGTTTAAATGGAGCAGAGAAGGAAACTCTAGGCATGGAAAATGGGAAACAGAAGCATGGCTATGGAATTGTTAGTAGCAACTGGGGAGCAGTGCCCAGTGCCTGGAGTGTCTAGTACCCTCCACGACCACTGGGGCCCCAGCTCCAGAACTGCCCAAGTCCCCTTGTGTCCCAGACTGAGATTCAGCAGAGCCCAAAGGGCACAGTGGGAAAATGTGAACCTCCCTCTACATCCTGTAATTCCACTATCTGCAGGGCCCTGGTGCTGGGCTTTCCAGCTTCAGCCCCTGCCCTCAGGAAGCCTACCAAGCAGCAGAGACAATGGATGTTACGCAAGCATAAAAGCATGACCACCTTACAGGAACAGAAGTGTCATTCCTTTCACTGGGCAATGATTCCATCATTCAGGGAACTTGTCAGAAGCAGCAGTCACAGCTTCTGTCAGGGGACTGAAGCACACAGCACAGGCTAAAAAGTCAGGAATTCTCCCTGGATCTGCTGCAAGGGGGCTGGACTTTGAAGAGTATTAAAGTGATAGAAGTAGGGGAGCCAAAGAGGAGGGACTCAGGGCTGGGAATAGAGCCCTGATCTCCTGACCTATACAGTCTGGGTTCCGTCTTTCAGGACAGAGATTCAGGCTGACTTAGTCCAGGATCCCATTTGTACCCTAACCTTCTCTCCCTAGAGACATAGGATGGAGACCTCAGAGATGCTTCTCTAACCACTCAGACTAAAAGAGGTCCCTATATACCCCATTATTCTTCAGCCCAGCACCCTATTGTTATTATAATTTGTAATTCTTTCTTTCATGTATTTGTTCAATCTGTTTTGTCTGACTGTCCCAGTGTCACTCTGTCAACAACTTCGATCAAAGGGCAGAACTTTCCCTTCCTCTTGGCTTACCTCACAGAGTACAACCCAAGGCTGAGCATAGAGCAAGGGTTTCATACATGCTAGGGCATAACACTGAGAATTGATAGGTCCCAATTTGTATCCCCTTAAATGGCTAAAGAATCTTGTATTTATTCAACACATATATGCAAAATTATTTACATGTAAACACAAGGGAATAGTCTTTGTGTGCCCAAAGAAACATATGCTTCTCCATTTTGCTAGAAAAAAATGATAATCTCTGTCTTTAATTTTCCTACTTTTTCTGAAATTGTGAGTACAGAGAAATATATCCCTTTCATGAGAAACAATAGGCCAAGTGTGGTGATGTATGGTAACCAACAGTTGGCCTCAATATCAGGCAAGGCAAGAGTACTCAAAATGGGTCCCAGACTAACAGCATTAGCACCATCTGGGAACTTGTCAGAAATGTAGATTTTCAGGCCCACTCTCAACCCATTGAAACAGAAACTCTTGGGTGGGGCCCATCATTCTGTATTTTAACAAGCAGGTGATTCTCTTGCACACTTAAGTTTGAGAACCAGTGCAATAGGGAGTGGTGGGGACTGCAGTAAACTAAAGAGCACATGTCCTGCCTGAAGGGACCCACACTTCTCATCTCCAGCCCACAGTTGCCACATAGATGTGAGCACAGTGTGGCCAAATCTCCCAATTATTCAAAGAAGTTGAAGAGCCACACTTTCATGCGAAATGTCTTCTTCATTCCTTAAAAATTGACTTTTTTTTTTTTTAATCTCACATAGACCAAACAACTTTTCTACAAGTTAAGGTTGGACCAGGCACACCTAAAGTATGCCCTAAGGGGTGGAGACTTCTCCCACAGGGTGAGCCCCAGACAGATGCTGTGGGTCCCAGTTGTCCTGCCTACATGGTCCTGGCTTAGAAGGCCAGGCCCAGACTCTATACCAGCCGTTTTCAACCCCTTTGGCACCAAGGACCCAGTGCTCCTATGAGAATTTAATGCCTGATGATCTGAGGTGGATCCGAGGCCATGAAGCTAGGGGTGTTAGTGCTGGGGAGTGGCTACAAAATACAGTTGAAGTTTTGTTCGCTTGGCCACAGCTCACCTTCTGCTATGTGGCCCCATTCCTAACAGGGATTGGGGTCCCTGCCCTACATTTCTCCCAACAACTGTGTGGGACTGTTTCTGAGTCCTCAAACTCCAGACGAGGTCCACAGGGCCCAGCATGTCTCTGGGTCAGAGGATGAACCAGATTAGACAGGTAAAATTCTGAGTCCTGATGATCTAGGCTCAGGTAAAGACGGGGAGCGGACAAAGAGTGAACTCTCCTTTTCTGAGGTGCTATTCCATGCCAAGTCCAGTGCTCAGGGATCACAGGCATTTTCTCCTTAATATTTGCAACACCTCATGATAATAGGGCTCAGCATGTACCTTTTAAAGATGAGTGAAGAGAGGTTCAGAGAGGTTAAGTGACTTGCCTGAGATCACACAGAAAGTGAAGAAAGCCAGGCTATGAACCTACTTCCTAATTGATGTTGATCCAAATTGCCTGCCAGTGGAAGGATGGGAAGGAGGCTGAAAAATGACCAGGGTAGGTCTGGTGCTACCTTCCCTGTGAGGGTCACAACCAACCCACAATCCAGCAAACCAAATCCAGCAAGTAGGTACTGGCAGTGGGACTGCACGAGAGGATGATAATGGGAGGGCAGCAAACCCAAACCCTGCTTCAGCTTCAGGGGGATCTGTCCCTGCATGCACATCTCTGACCTGGAGCTAGAGAGCTTTCAGAGATGGAGCTACCCCATGAAGAGCTAGTAGGGCTCTGGCCTCAGCAAAGCGATGGGAGCCTTGGCTGTAGTTTGAGTCATAGCCTTGCCTCCATCTCACCAACGTTCTTCTTGAAGGTCTGTCGTCGTCCTTGGCCCTGGAGTGGACTTCTGTGAGGGTGTGTCGTTGCCAAGGAAACCAGAAGAAATGTCTGACTCCTGCCCCTGCCTCTGACCCATGGGGCAGGCCTCACTCTGTGCTAGAAGCCCTCAGAATGTCTGGGCTAGCCCAGGCCCTCTCCCCAAGCTCAAAAGCCCAAAGGGCTCACATAGACTAGGCCCAGAGTGCCATCCTTACAGCAGGGCTCACCCAGCCTGGGTCTTAGTCAGACTCAGCTCTGCTCTCGCCAGGCATGAGTCAGCGCTGAGTCTGCGTGTGGCCACAGCTGGCTGGACGCTGGGGCCAGCCAGGCCAGGCCCTGGAGGTCTGCTGGGGCCCTGGGGCCTCACTAATGGGGAGAGATGGCCCCAAATGACCCACAGGATCACACAAGAGAAAGGAAAAAGAATCAAGTACAGAACTAAGCACAGAGCAAGAACTTCAAAACTTAAAGTGGCAAAAGCAAATTCAGAGTCAGAAAAAATGGTCACATACAACATACACACACACACACACACACACACACACACAGGCCACCTGCTCTGATGTGGACACACACTCTTGTGTATTCCACACTCCAGATATACACCATGTGCACATACATACCATATAAAAATATACTCCCAGTGTCCCTGCATCTGAAGTACACACCAGACACATACATGTAGAAGAAACCACACCAACGAAACCCAGCACATACAAACACGCATACCCAGAGGGTGAGCCCACACAGGGAAAGCAACCCCACACAGTAGATACTTGCATGCATTGCCTAGCTGTGGTATATGGCTTTTGTCAAAACTAGGAAACCAGACACAACCCTCAGCAACCGTGTAGATAGGTTTGGTGACATCAGGTCACACTCAGTAGCTTTAATGACATGATACTTGTGAGGGCTGTGGTCCAGTCCTGGTAATTAGGGTCCCCCCTCCTGCCACTGGGCGCCTAGACTGCCCGTGCCCACCCCAGCCAGCCTGGCTTCTGTGCCCCGCCAGGAGGTCGCGGAGCTGAGCACCGCCAGGAAGTCAGCTCGGAGTGACAGCTCCCCCACGCTGTTTGTTTATTCATGACTCATTCGTCTCCACAGACTGGCTCTTCTTTTCTTTCAGGAGGAGGGGAGAAAGGAGCCGGAGGGAGGGCGGGAGCGAGGGCGGGGACGGGAAGGGGGAGCGCAGACTCCACAATAAACAATGGGGCAGCTGAGCCGGCGGGGCGGAGGAGCTTGCGTGGGATGCAGAGCCGGGGCGCGGGGCCGGGGCCGCCCGAGGGACAGACGACCCCCGGCCGAGCGGACGGCCGGGACTTCGGCACACACGATCCCCACTCAGCCCGGCCCGCCCGCCGCCACCTCCCAGCGACCAGGCTGGAGCAGCCGTAATTGGATCCGCGCCGCCTCCTCCGCGCTCCCCGCCCCCAATCGGGAAGCCGGATAAATGCCGGGTACCTTGGCACAACAGTCAGATCCAAACCTATTATTTGGCTAATGGGCTTCCCTCGTGCGGCTCGGCTACACCCTGTAGACTCCCCCTCCCCCACTGCCCGAGCTGGTCCCTGCGCCCTCCAAGCCTGTCCAGGAGGGGCTCGGCGAGGGCTCCGGATAACTGGAGGGAGCGCGGTTCCGAGGCTTCAAGAGCCTCATTGTTCTGCCTCGAGGGGCACATTGAAAATGCTCCAGGATTTGCTTCCTGTGAAAACAGCCCGAGAGGGAGGGGGCGATTCACGGTAGAAAGACATTATCCTCCTGGAAGCTGCCCAGATTACACAGGGAGAAAAGGGCTGTTTTGATTGTTGCTGCCTATTTCTTTCTTTCTTCCTTTTTCTTTCTTTTTCCTCCCCCCACCCCTTCCCTCCTTTGCTGCTCTCTCCGGGCCAAAGATGAATCTTTATGGCTGTTGAGCAAGTTGGAAATGAGGGGCTGTTTTCTGCATAAATAAGGCTGGTGAATGGCAGAGCCAGATATAAAGTCTGATTCAGAGAAATTCAAAAGAACGCAGGGGCGATGAGGTGGGCAAATCCAAGAAACTCATTTCCCCAGCATGCCCCTCTGAGTCACATCTTGCACCATGAGGGGAAAACACATCACGCCACAATATGTCACATGCCTACAGCAAAGGAACAGGCCTGGTGCTGTATATACAGCTCCTTCCTCAGCCTAAGTCAGAACATCCAGTCCCACTCAGAACCAAGGTCAGCTGGGAGGAGGCAGGGGTAAGCCCTGCCACAGTCCAGTCCAAAACCCTGCTCTTACCCCTCCTACCTGAATGACCTTGACCAATAATAAATGTAACCATGAACACTCATCCACAAATAGTAACATAGAACCTACTATGTGCTGTGCCCTGGTCTGTGTGTTTTACATATATTGTCTCACTAAATCCTCACCACACCCCTATAAGGGAATGCTTTTATTATCCCTATTTTCAGATGAGGAAGCTAAGGCCAGAAAGGTTAGGGGACTACCCCGCTGGCTGGCTTTAGAGTCCACTATCTTGGCCACAGTGTTGACACTTCTGAACCTTACACTCCTCATCAGGAAATGGAGATAATGACACTGACCTCATTAGGGGGTGGGAGGATACATTAAGAAAATCCAGGCAGTGTTCAGGACAGCACTGAGCATTAGCTCCTTTTGAGACTGCCATTGTTTTCATGTAAACCAGCAACAAATAGGGATAGTTCCTTACTAACTTGGATGCTTGTTATTGGATCTAGCAGAGACTAACTAAAGGGGCTGTCCCTAGCATATGCCTAGCCCTTAACAGGTGCCCATGGATATTTGTTTTCTTCTTCCTTTTCCCATCACTTCTCACCCAATATGGAAGATTGTTCTTGTCTAAAAATCCTCCCATGTACCATCCATCAGGGTAACCATACAGGTGTCTCTCCCCATATCCTCACCCTTCCCACCCATTCATGTCAAACTATGTAGAACTTTCTGCAGATCCAGACACTGGCATAACCTGGGCCGTACTCTGACCATTGTACTTTCAATTTCAACCCTCTCCCCTCAGTCCCCTGCCCTGTTCCAGTTGCACAACTCCTGAAACATCTTGTACTGCTCTGCTGTTTCTTTTTTCCATAGCCTCGGCACTCTCTTGCATACTCTAAAATTTAATTCTTATTGTGTTTTTTCTGCCCCCCACCTTCATTCACCTACTCATCCTGCAAGTCCCTGATTCTCTGGAACCTCGTTACCCTGCTTCTCACCCCCACATCCTTGACAATGTCTCACAGTGCATTCTCCTTTGGTCCTCTTCCCCTTCACTGCTCTATGCTTCACCATGCCTGGCCCACCTTCCTTCCCAGACCTCTGCACACTGGTCCTTCTGGAACCTACTTTCTTTAAGAAATGGATGCACTTTTTCTTATGAAGACTTCCCTCTGTCTTTGGCCTCACTGAGGAAACCTTGCAACCCCCAGCCTCTCAGTCCTCTCTAGGGAGACTGTTCTAATCCCCACATCTCACTTCCTTGAGTGGCTCCCAAAGTCCCCAAATCCCCTTCACATTCCTGGAGGTCTTCTCAAGCCAAATGATGGAGATTTTCTCCTTTGTGGTTCATGCTATCCAACTCCATTCTTCTCCCTTTAATCATGTCTCTCAGACCCCACTTTCCTAGTCACGCTCTCATCACTCCTTAACCACCAGGCCCCAGATCACTGTCTCTCCTTTCCCACTCCAAGGTCTGCCATCAGCCCGATGGTCTTCAGCATCTGTAAGGGTGCCACCCAATGCCTGGACTCTCTAGAGCGTCAGCTCCTTGGCTCTAGTGACCTTCTTCCCTACTCAGGCCCAGCCCCCAATCCCTGACATCCCCACACATAAGGCTTTCACTCAGAACTGCTTCTCTTCTTCCATTTTAACCCTAGCACTCTTTCCCTGTGACCATATTCTTCAACTGCTCCAACTGTTTGGTCATCTGAATGACCCTATCACCAGGGCCACCGATTCCTTTGTACACCACCCCTCCCTTCACTGATCCAGCCTAACTACATCTGGGACCAACCCAACCACCATCTCTATTTACACTATATGCTCAGGCTGGCAAGAACCCAAAGCAGAAAGATTTGGGACCAATGTCAGTGTGGGGTTTCCAGCCTCAGCTGGACCCCTAACATGACACCAAAGTTCCCTGTCCTACCTGGGCCATATTCCCAGTCCCATTTCCCTCACCTATTCTTTGCCTCGGTGACCTTCATCCCTCTCCTCAAGACCTCTGATCATTCCATCCTCCTGAATTCCTAGAGATGTGTCTGATTTTATCAAAAACATTAAAGTCTGCAGGTGTGACCTGTTTCCCCTGCCCCACCTCCAATCACAACTCCACACCCATCTGATGACCCTCTGTCCAGAATCAGGGGGAAAGGAAAGTCCCCTTTCTGCCTGACAGGAAGCCCTTCCAATTATGTGCTGGGCCTACTGGCTCTGAAACCTCTGTCAATGACCCCGTCTCTCCTGGGCCTACAGAACCGATGTCTATCAACACTTCATCCTTCTGCCAAGCCTCCAAACATTCTCAGGGCCCTCCCATCCTACAAAAACCTCCCCATGAGCCTCGTTCTCCTGTTGTGCCTCTGCTCACCAGAGGCAACACAGTTACCATACTCCAGCTCTTACAGCCATTCCTCTCTAGGCCTGCATGACATCACTCCTTCTGTCTGTGTAGCTTCCTACCTCTCTATCATCCTTTAATCTCCTGTGGGCCCTCCCTTCCTCCACCCACCCCCTAAAGGACTGGATCCCCTAAAAGGGATTTCCTCCCCGCTCTATACCAGCTTCTTGTGCCATCTCATCACTTCTGTGGTTCCCACCACTGCCATGGGCTCATCATTTCCAAACCTACATTTTAGCACAGACCTCTCTCCTGACCTCTAGAACCTGAGTTTCCAGCTGCCTCCTGCGATTCTCTCACCACCTTAACACCTCACCAGCACCTCAGACTCCCCATGTCTCAACCTGAGGTCAGCCTTGAGTCTCCTAGTTTGCCCCACCCTCTGAATTCCTGGTGGCTGGGGTTGCAACACTGCTCAGCCCTGACAGGGCCTGCCTTGACTCCACCCCCATTACCACAGCCCAAGGTCAAGCCCTCATCCTCTCCTGGGTTATTGCAATAGTCTCCTGCCTCCTGCCTTTGCTCCCTCTGAGTCAGCTGTCAGGCTACTGCCAGGGCCAGCATTTAAACACAAATTCAAACAAGCCTCTATCTAGCTAAAAAAACCTTTAGGATGAACTCAAACTGATAAGGTGACTGACTGGTCAGGCTGCAGACACAGCTCATACCCCACCCCCGCACCGGCCCTCCAGTGTCCTCTTCCTCCACCCTTGAGCTGGGGCATGTCTTATCACAGCATAAAGCAGTAATAATCACTTACACAACTTCATGCCTCCCTGATTTTGTTCACACTGATTCATTAGCTGACAGTACGCTACCCCATTTTCTATCTGCTTAATTCTCTCTCAGCTTTCATGATTTACCTCAAGTATCTCCTCTTCCAGGTAGCCTTTGCTGACTACCCTTCCTCCCATCCCAGGTTAGACACTCTGCTCTAAGTGTAGGATTATTCTGTTATAAGTGCTTGTTTATCGAGTGCTTGTCTCCATCAGTTATGAGTCTTTCTGATACCTGTATCCTCAGCTCCCATAACCTATTAAGTGCTCACAGAGGTTAGATGGAGGGGAGAAGGATGCTGGGCACACATTGGGAGGCCAACTAATGCCCACCTCTCCTCCTCAGGCCCTGCCCAGGCAGAGACTAGGAGCAGCTCCTCCATCCACTCTTTGAAAATATTTAAAATGTTATTTTTTCTTCTTAGATTGGCTACCTTTTACAGTATGTATGTGTGGAGGGGGCGGTGAATTTGAGGACATCATCACAGCTTTTGAATCCTGAGTAATGTACAATATTTGGGTAAATACAAATCTTCCCCCAACACTCAGTCTCAGCTTTCCACTGATGTCTCTCTGACTCTCCCCATTTTTCCAGCTCCATCTTTAGCTCCAAAATCTCCCCTCCAAGCTCTCCCTAACTCAGTTTGGTCCCTATGCACCGAACCAGCCTGGGGCCAGGAGAAACATCCCACCAGGGAACAGAAAGCAGTGTTTTACTCCTGGTTCTGCCACTGACCCCAGTATGATCTTAGCTGGGGCCTTCCCTACCTGGGCCACAGTTTCTCCCTCATAGAGTGAAGAATAGAACCAGAGGCCTCCTTAGGCTTTTAAGCTCTGCATGCAAAATTCCTGGAAGCTGAAAATAAAGGTGGAACCTGGAGGTCACCAACGGACTCATAAGATATCTGTGTCCCCAACCACAGGGACCCTTAGACATGCCACCTCTCTACCCTCCTCTTTATATATCATGCACTTCACCTCTGGCCACAAGACATCTCTAGTGGTTAAAAATAAAAACCAGCCAGAGCGACCAGATGCAGCGCCAACTCTTCTAATGTGAGAGAGAAGGGGGTTATTTTTGTTGTAGTCACTAAGCTTGAGTCTAATCCAGGACAATCAAATAGATACCTGACTTGGCCCATCTGAGCTGGTCTGACTCAAAAGATGTAGGTCAATCCTTATTGTGGCATTGGAGTGGTTCATGCAAACATCACAGAGACAGAGTATGGTTTATGTGTGTTTGGATGATCAGTGCCTTTGGTGAAAGATACAAGGTACACAGCCCACTCAGTGTCCTGGGAAAAAAAGAGGACTGCCACCACACTGGGGAGGCAGCTGCACCTGTGTCCTGCTACCATTGATGTCCTGAGTAGGGAGACTTGGGATATTTGGAAAAAGCTCCACAGAGGAGGCAGGATTTGAAGATGGGGTGAGGAACAGTGTCAAGAAGAGCCAAGGCACGCTTTTGATCATGTCACTCTCCTAAGAGCCTTCCTTGGCTCCCCACTGTCAAGTGGATAAACTCCAGACTCCTGGGGCTGGTGTGCAAAGGCCTTTCCACACTGACCCCGGGGTGACCCCTCCACTCCAGCGTCCCTGGACGGCTATCCCCCTGTCCCGCCTGCTCTCACACAACTCCACCAATATGCCAGGTTCTCTTGCTCCCTGGTGACTTTGCACATGCCATTCCCAGTGCCTGAGACACCCTGCCCACTATTTCCCAGCCCCGCCTTTATCTCATCTCCATGGAAAATGTCTTGTTTTTCAGGCCCACTTCCAAGGTTCTTTTCTCCATGGCTCTTACCTCAAGCCTTTTAGCTAGGACTGAACAATTTGTCCTCCAATTCTGCAGAGCAGCATTTTATATTCAAAACAAACAAACAAATAAACAAAGCTGTGCTCTAACTGAGACAAAAATAGTCTCTGTCAGCTATGAGACATGTTGCTACCTTGTTTTCACAATTGCTCTCACCTGATTCTTGCAGTCTATGAAGTAGAAAGGAACAAGTGACCTGGCCACCGTGGACGAGGAAGCACCTGAGGTTCAGAAGCCTCAGGGGACTTGTCAGTGGCCACCCGGTCACTCAGTAGGCACATCGCATACAAGCATGGCTATAGGTTCTAGACTCTATAGTGCAGACTCTGATTCCAACTCCATTTGCCCATCTTTCTACCACTGCTCCCTTCTCCTTGGGTGGTCCCCTCACTCCTTGAGAGCAGGGTTCTGTCCAGGTCATGTGGTATCCCCTAGAACAGGCCCTTTGGTCCACAGCCTGTTAGGAACTGGGCCACACAGCAGGAGTAAGTGGCAGGCAAGCCAGTGAATCTTCATCTGTATTCGTAGCAGCTCCTCAATGCTAGCCTCACCTCAGATTATCAGGCATTAGTTTCTCATAAGAGCAACTGGTCCCTGGTGCCAAAAATATTGAGGACCATTGCCCTAGAGCTCATATCTCTCTGATGATTTCTGACAAATGAGAAGAGTTTGAGCAGTGCAAGAACAGCAAAGAGACAGGATTTCCACAGCAGTGTGTCTGGGACAAGTGAAAGAAAGGGCTGTGGGCAGACTGGGGCAGGCAGGGTGAGGCCAGCCAGGCTGTTTGTGATGACACATGGGCAATGAGGAGCCACTGGAGGATGTGGAGAAAGGGCTCCTTGCCAGAGCCCCACTGGAGGAGCTGGCACTATAAGAGGGATTTTCCAACTCAGACCAGAACCCCATGCTTCCCCCAACTCAGCTGCAACTCTGTGTGTGGAGTCAGGAGGGGCTGCTTCCTCCCCAGATGAGAGACCTTAGAGATGGCTTTGTAAAGGTCCAAGATCTGCACATGGACCCTGGGGTCCACTCTCCTGAAAGGAAACTAGGCAGGAGTGGTAGACCCCAGAGTGGTACCCTAAATGTACCCCTCCCGGGGACTTTCTGCAGCCCAGGTTTAGAAAGGCTTGGCTTCCTAGGAGGCTAAGACCCTCCCATTCCCTGGCCCTGTGAGTCCCCCATCCCACCAGGCCCCATAGGAGGGAAGAGAAGCTCTCTCTGTGCCTTGGCTCAGACACACATAAGCAGACAGCTCCCCAGACTGAGCCAGCATGTCAGCATTTCAGAAAACATGGAGGCGAATTCTGGATTTACCTAGATAGCAGTCTGCAAGGATAGCCAATAGGGTGGGGAAGGAGATGCCTATGAGGGGCCTACTGGGGCAGAAGCCTGGCGCTCAGCCACACAGGGAGCTCATCTTAGCAGGCTGCATTCTTCACATGCTGCAGGGATACATGCTGTCAGGGACAGATGGACCCTGCCTACACTTGCTCTTCCCTGGTCATTGGCATCACACATAATATGACTGGGGCTCCAGCAGGGACCCCAGGTCCAGCTGATGCCAAGATACCTGCCAAGAGATTATACACCATTTCCATTGTGTATCCAACACATGCCCTCCACAGCCAGCTTACTGACCAGGCCCCCAGAAGACCCTGCACATTAGACCCTAGGGCTCTTCTCCCCATAATCTCTCAGGCTGATGCCTTCCTGGATCCCCACTTCCAGGCACTTGCACAATTCATCAACTTGGATTAAGGTGGCAGGTTAAATATAGCATGCCCAGTTAAATGTGAATTTCAGATCAACAATGAATGTTTTAGTATAATAGGTCCTACACAATACTTAGGACATATTTATACTAAAAACTTATTTGGTGTTTATCTGAAAATTGTCTGAGCACCTTATATTTTTATTTGCTAAATCTGGCAATCCTTACTTGGATGCCTTAATCCCTCAATTCCACCTGCAGTGACAGGTATTCTTCTTCACAGCCACTGGGTGGGGCCTGCTGGCTTTGCCTCCTAAGGGCTTCTGTCTTTCATCCCATTCCAGTTTATCTGTTGCTTTGTAGTCAACTACTGCAAAACTCAGTGTATTAAAACAAAAACCATTTACTACAATCCACAGTTGTATTGGTCAGAAATTCGGGCAGGGCTCACCTGGGTAACTCTTCTAGCCAATGTGGAGGTTTCTCAGTGGTACTCAGCTGGTGGATGGGCCTGTCCAAAGGTTTCATGTTGGCTTTATTCACATGTCTGGTGCCTAGATGGAGATGCCTGGAAGGCTGAGCTCAGCTGGGACGTCCCCTAAGGGCATCTGCATGTGGCCTCTGCAGCATGAAGGTCTTGGGGCAGTCAGACTTCTTCCATGGCAACTCAAGGCTCTCACATATACTCTCCTAGGGAGCCCAGGCAAGCTTTAAGTTTTCTTATGACTCAGCCTTAGAAGTTTCACCATCACTTCTGTCATATTCTACTGGTCAAGCAATTCAGTAAGGCCAGCTTCAATTCAAGGGTCAAAAAGTAGACTGTGCCCCTTGATGAGAATATTAGCAAAGAATAGAGGGTTTTGTCCTATAAGACCTTAGGGCTCTGACACGGAAGACAATAATACTAATTGATAATAATATCAGCTATCCTATACTGATCAAGTGCTATGTTTCAAGTAGCTTACCTATAGTCACTCCTCCCAACCATGCCTTAAGATTGGTACTGAGATGATCACTCCCTATTCCTATAAGAGGTTGCCAAGTCTAAAGTTACTCTACACTTCACCAGAGAATACATACCTGATAAGAGCTGAAGACAGAATTTCAAGCCAGGCCTCCTGATCCCAGGGCCTACACCCCCAGCTGCCATGTTACTGACAGAGTGAGCTCAGCAGATGGGAGAACAGTTCCCTTAGCACATTCATGGCCTTTCTTCAAGTCAGGACACAGCACTCCATCATTAGGGCTCTGAGAAACTCTTAAGTGTTTCTTGCTGGGCTGCCTCAGTTCTCCCATCTATTAGAAAAGGAGTTTGGACAACTGGAGCTTATGCGAGAGTGGGGCCCTTTTCCAGTCCTTCCTCCGCTTCAGCCTGCCAGCCCCCAGAGGGCCATTCCAAGACTTGCCTTTCCCCTGGGCTCCTCTAGGACACCCAGGAGAGGGCTAGGCCCCTGCAGGGCCTCAAGGATACTAACCTGATCCTACTTCATCAGAGAAAGCTCAAAGAACCCATCCTCCATTTCTTATCAGGCACCTCTTAGAAAGCAGATGCCCTCACTCAACAGCGCCCTGCTGGGGTTTAGGCAGGGAGGAGAGATGGGGTTACCCAGCTAAATTTACCATGCTGTCACCCAGAATAGCCCACCAGCTGGGCATTGTGATGGCTCACACAGCACACCCAGGTCACCTTGCCTGACCTCCTCCAGAAAGAGGCAGAGTTTCAAGAGGGGATGATCTGGCCCATAGCATACAGCTGGTCATATAGCAGCAGGTAGGGTCTGTGGGCAGGCAGCTCCTGCCCAGTGATTGGCAATTGCCTCTGTTCTTACAACATCACTGTGCGAACTGAGAGGCTGCCTGTGGTCATCTCATCAACCAGTCATCATCCAAAGCACTGCCATTTCCACCCTGGTCATCTAGAGAGAGGAAGCAAGCAGCCCGTGTGCCTCGGTGTCCACAGGGCCCTCTGCCAAGGGACCCAGGCTGCCCTTGATAAAAGCAGGAAATTATGGCCATGACTAAAAGCCCTTTAGAACAGTGAAGCTGGAGAGAAGAAAGGAGGGCATGCAGCCATCTGGGTCTGTGTTCAATACCTGCTCTGCATTCATACTGGGACCTGGGGCAAGAGGTGTAACCTCTGTGGATCGGTTTCCACATTTCAGAATGGGAGTTTTTGTTTACTTCAGTAGTTGTGATAATGGTCTGGTAGGTTATGAAAGACAGTGTCCCTGTTTCAGAGATGCATGTTGAAGTGCATGAAGATGACATGCCACGCATGCTGTCCGGGTTTTGCTTTGTCCCAGAGCTGCTCAAATACTACCTCGAACGCCTGTCCCCTGGGGTTCTACTTAAAAGGCAGATTCTGATTAAATAGGTGTGGGGTGCAACTTGAGATTCTGTATTTCTAACGAATGCCCAGGTGGCACCCATGCTGCAGATCAATGAACTACACTTGGAGTAGCAGCGGTTTAATGCTTCAGCATCAACAAAAAAGAAACAGGATGAAACTTGGTAACAGTGGAGGCTGGGTGGTGGGGTAGAAGAAGTTGATGATGCCCTCTCTACTTTTTTTGCTATTTAGTGGGGAGGGAGAGGGACTGGGGAGTGACTGCTAATGGGCACAAAGTTTCCTAGCCAGATGAGGAAATGTCCTAAAATTAGATTATCCTGATGCTTGCACAACTCTGCAAATATACTAAAAACCTTTGAATTGTACACTTTAAATTGTGAACTTTAAACAATAAAGCTGTTTGAAAAACATAAAAGACAGTAACTCCTTCATGGATTCTTGTGTGAAAGAAATGAGTATATGTAAAGGCCTAGCTCCCTGAGAGGGTTCAATAAATGAAATTCCCTTCTTCTAGAAGTTTGGATTTTCACAGACTGGAAGTCTTTGAAATAGGACCCATGTGTGACTAAAGCTAAAACCAGCAAGTCCTTGGAGTTCACTGCCAAAGGGGTGTTAGGAGGAAAATGATGGACACTCAGATTCTGGGGCATGGAGGGACCAGAGGAATGACCCTCCTGTTCTAATCCTGGCTGTTCTGAGCCTCTTACAAGGATAGGTAGACCTCCACCCCACCCCACCCTCCCCGGCTGGAGCCCTTTCCTCTGTCCTGCCTTTCCCTCCAGCCTAGTGATTGAATCCATGGTTCCGATGGCCCTGTTAGGTCTCCTACCTTTTGGCTCAAGGAGCACTCCCTACTCCACAAACCTTCCTTGCCCAGTGTCAAGGCTACCCCCTCCAAGAAGCCTTTCCTGATCTCCCATATCCCTGAATTTGACTCTTCCTTAGAGCAGGAACCATTCTCCCCATCCTGAACTTCTAAGTGACACCGGCTTTTTCTGGAGGACTCAGTGGGCAGCTGGCACTTACAGAACCCCTGCAGATGCCTGCTCTGGTACCAGGCCTCCACTGTGGGACATACATCCGAGAATCATTCACTCATTTATGCATTCATTTATCCCTGGCTAAAACATCATCTCAAAATCATCTGCCATGCAGTTTGGTTTCATATTGCTCACCTATAGCCTCCTTGACTTCTTACCCTGACTCTGGGGCAAGTGAGCCTGCAGAGGCCCCTCAGGAGCCTCTGACACCTAGTGTCATGGGTACCCTGGATGAAGCTCAGGGTTGGAAACCAGGAAATCTGGTTCTACTTCAGCCAGGTGACCACAGGCAATAGGCTTCACCTCCCTGGGCCTCAGCTTTTCTATCAGTGGAGGTATAAAAGCCATACCTGCTGCCTTCCTAGGGCTAGTGAGAAATAAAAAATAAGAGCCCCATGTACCCAGACTTTGGACATGCTCTACCACCTCTGAAGTCAAGCAGCTAAAGGGCAGAGAAAAGGTCCCTGGAGCCTTAGTTTTCTCTTTTTCATAGGAGGATGAGAAGTCTTCCTCACAGGCAAGAAACCTTCCAGTACCTGTCAAGAACAGTGAAGTCAGAGCTGTCAGCCAGAAGAGAAGGAGGGGAGGAGTTTCTTGCATATGTCATCTGCGGAGAGGAATCGATCCTGGTGTCCACGAACCCCGCAAAGCAGGGTCAAGGCCAGGAGGCAAGTAGGTATCAGTCCTTCAGGAGCTTGAGAGCATCAACTCTGGTGCTAGACTCCCTGGGTCCTAATCCCAACCTTACCACTTACTAGCTGTGAGACACTTATCTGGTCCCTCATCTGTAAAATAAGGAGAATAATAGCAGCATCTTATAGCTTGTCAAGAGGAATTATTCAGTTAACATAGGTACTTTAGAATAGGGCCTAGTGTCTATAAATACTATGCAAGTGTTAGCTATTACTTTTCATTTATTCATCAGGCACCTGCTGCACTAGGCACTGGGAACACAGCCAGGAGCAAGGCCAAAGTGGCCGCACCTGAACAGAGCCGACAGCCCAGCAGGACAGACAGACCTGAGTAAGAACTCATGAACCAAAGGACGGTGGTGGACTTTGATAGTGCCAGAAAGGAAACAAACAGGAGGGGGATGAGCTGTCAAGGAAGAAAGAAGGGTGTATTTTGTGGTAGTCAGGGAGGGTCTTTCTGAGGAGGTATTCTTTCAGCTAAGAACAGACAGGTATAGAAGAGCCAGGCATGAAAAGAGCAAAAAGAAATGGGGTCCAGGCCTTGAGGAGGAGTGTGAAGATCAGCACACCAAGAAAACAGCTGAGGTAGAAGGCCCAGGCTGCCCTGTTTCATGTGCAAACAGAACCAAGCTGCCACCTGTCAGTCCTGCCTGCCCTGCCTCCACTTCACCCCCTCTCACTAGGGGCTTTGCTATCCAGACAACTCCAAACAAACAGATCTGACCTTGGGCCTCATGATCACTGACTGGTCCTTGGAGGACAGGGCAGCACAGCAGCCCTGAGCTCTGTGGGACAGGCCAGGACAGAGAAAAGCTGTGCCAAGAGGAAAGGCAGGGGGCAGGGGTCACTCAGAGCAGCCTAGCTAGGCCAGCTGTCTCCCTTGAGGCACATCCTGGAAAATTCTGATCTGGCATCAACGACCCCACAACAGCCTCTCCAGGCTCGGAGGGAGTTCCAAGAATCATCTAGTCCAGCCTTCATCAGGCATCCATGTTCCACCATGGGGGGCCCAGCAGGGGCTGTCCAGTTCCCCCAACACATCTGCAGTGATGAACACTCATGTAGCTTTATCCTGAGCTTGGAATCAGCCTCCTCCAGTTCTGCCCTCCAGGCCAAAGAGGCCCCATATCCTCCCACTATCCCAGGACAACCCTGCACAGGCGTAGCCCCACCCCACTCTCTGACAGGGCCATCTCTCTCTCTTTTTTAATTAATTTATTTAAATTAGTTTCAAATATAAGTATCATCTCTTCTGAGAGAGAACAGCCAGGCTCAGGCAGTTCCTCTCTGCTCACTCAGGAGATACTGGCTTTGCTGGTGCTCTGCCTTGCCTCCTCCTTCATATGGCCAGTCCCCAGCAGGACAGGTGCTCAGAAGCCATCATTCCTCTGCTGTGCTGGTGCCCATGGGTCCCCCTTCTCACTCAAGTGCAAATATACTCTCAAGAAAGAAGCATACCTTGTGGTGACGAAATTGTTCTATATCTTGACTAGGTCAATGTCAAGGTCTCAGTTGTGATATTGTACTATGATTTAACAAGACATTACTGTTGGGGGAAATTGGGTAAAGGTTACATGAGATATCTACACTATTTCTTCAAAATGCATATAAATTTATGATTACCTATAAATAAAAGGTTTAATTAAAAATAGTTTATAAAAGAAAGAAGCACAACAATATCAAATATTATTGTAATTATGATGGCTTTTCCCTATTTCCCTCCATGTTATTCCTCTCCTCCTCTTCCTCCCTCAGGCACATGGGTTTTCACAGATGCAGATAGACCTTTAAAGTGACTAACGGTCACAAGTGCCCCACAAGGGCAACCCCTTTAAATTCTGCCCAGGGCGCTTCACCTGGTTCACAATTTCTTTTGAGTTATGGCAGACAGAATTAAGTGACCCCATTGCTCAGAGAGGGAGACTGAGGCCCAGAGAAAAGGATAGGACTTCCTAAAGTCAGGCACACTAAGTATGTTTGTGGCAGGGCTCTTTCTGAGCTGGTCTAACTCTATGATCAAGACACATGTCTAGCACAGGGGAAGTCATCAAATCATCACATAGTTTAGTCTCCTCCTACCTTCTTCTTCCTTCTGTCATCGTTTCCTTCCTGCTGCCTTTTTCCCTTTCTTCTTTCTTCCCCACCTGAGTACTTTATCAGACTCAGAAGGCGAATATTCCGATTCTCTAGTTCTGGAAAACAAGCCACCCCAAAAACTTAGTGGTTCAAACCAGCAATGGTGATTTATTTTGCTCACAAATCTGCATTTAAGGCAAGACCTAGCAAGGAAGGCTCATCTCGGCTCCATGAAGCACCAGCTAAAGCAGCTCACAGGGAGGCTGGAGAATTCACTTCTAAGACTGCTCCCTTCCATGGCTGGCAAATTGGTGCTGCTAAGGGCTGGAGGCCTCAGCTCCTCTCCACACAGACCTCCGCGTGAGCCCCTCCACTGGCTTCTTGGACTTTCTCAAAGCATGGTGGCTGGGTTCCAGGAGCAAGTATCCCAAGAGACATAAAATGGAAGCTGCTTATTTCTAAAGGCCTGGAAACTGGCACAGCAGTACTTCTGTCATAGTTTATAGGTCAAGAACTTCCGGAAACATATTCAGGGGTAGGAACATAGATCCCACCTCTCATGGGAGGAATATTAAGACATGTCGGTTTTCAAACCTCTACCACGTATAAAATGGCTATACAAAAATCAATTGTATTTCTATTACCAAAGGACAATTTAAAAGTAAAATTAAGAAAACCATTCATTCACAATAGCATCAAAAAGAAAAACATATTTCGGAATAAATTTAACAAAAGAAATAAAGAATTGTATATAGAAAACTATAAAATACTGTTAAAAATAGAAGATCTAAGTAATCGTTTATGATTGAAATATTCACAATTGTTAAGATAGTAAGTTTCCCTAAACTGCCATTGAAATTTTATCAAATCTCTATCACAATCTCAGCAGGTGCGCTCTCTCTCTCTCTCTCTCTCTCTCTCTCTCTCTCTCTCTCTCTCCAGAAATTGATAAGCTTGATCTTAAAATGTATGTGAAAACGAAAATAGCCTAGAATAGCCAAAACAATTTTGTAAAACAAGAACAAAGTGGGAGGGCTTGCACTACTAGATTTCAAAGTTTACTATAAAGTGACAGTAATCGAGATAGCATTGTATTAGTATAAAGACAGACATATAGATCAATGCAACAGAATAGAAAATCCAGAAACAAAACCCCATATATATGATCAATTGATTTGAAGCAAGATACCAAGACAATTTAATGAGGAAGGGCTAGCTTCAGCAAATAATGCTGGGACAATTGGATATATCTGTATTTTTTAAAAATTAGATTCTTACCTTATACCATATACAAAATTAACTCAAAATAGATACTATATGTAAATATAAGAGCTACAACTATACAACTTCTAGAAAGAAAAAAGAGAAAATCTGTGAGACTTTGGGTTAAACAAAGATTTTTTAGATATAATACCAACATATGATCCATAGTAGAAAAAAATTGATAAGTTGGATTTCATTTAAATTTAAAACTTTTGTACTTCAAAAGACTATTAAGAAAATTAGAAGACATGCCACAGGCTAATAGAAAATGCTCATAAATTATACATCAGATAAAGGACTTTTCTTGAGAATATATAAAGAACTTCTATAACTCAACAATAAAACAAACAACTCAATTAAGAGAAAGAGATTTGAATAAACACCAAATCAATGATATTTGAATGACTAATAGGCCCATAGAAAGAAACTCAGTATCATTAGTCATTAGGGAAATGCAAATTAGAGACACTCCTACATACCCAGTTGAATAGCTCTAATAAAAATGATAGACAATAACAAGTGTTGGAGAGGAAGCGGAGAAACCAAAACCTTTAGCCATTGCTGCTGAGACTATAAAATGGTACAGTCACTCTGGAAAACAGTTTGGTAGTTTTTAAAAAAGTTAAGCACATACACTTAGCATATTACTTCTTGGTATCTACCCAAAAGAAAAAAAAACATATATCTACATAAAGACTTATATGCATATGTTTATAGCAGTATTGTTTGAAACTGCTCAGACTTGGAAGTAACCTTAAGGAGCATGATCTAGTAGATGGATAAATAAAATGTGGGATAGCCAGACGTGAGAATACTACTTGGCAATAAAAAGGAAAGTATTGACATCTGAAACAATTTGGATATACCTAAAAAACATTATGTTGAGTTACAGAAGAATGACACAAAAGATTACTCATTGCATGATTTCATTTTCATGAAATTTCTAGAAAAAGCAAAACTGTGGAGGAAGCAAGTGGATCAGTTGTATTCTGGGGCCAAGAGCGGGAACAGGGATAGACTGAAAACAGACATGAGGGAACTTTTTGGAATGATGGAAATGTTCTAAAACTGGGTTGTGGTGATAGCACCACACTGTATTAATTTACAAAAACTTATCTCACTGTGCCCTTCCAATGAATGGCTTTTATAGTGTGTAAATTATACTTCAATGCAACTGGTTTTACTTTAAAAGCCACAGTAAGGTACTAGCATGCAGAAGGGGCAGTGGGAGACCCTGAGGGGTGAGGTTGGCTATGGAGAGGCAGGGCACTGGACTCAGATTCCTGGAAGCAGTCAGACCCCCAGAGAAGATTGACTTCAGCCCCAGAAGGCCCCTGAATGAGGCCTGACCCCTAGATCCAACAGTTGCCCAAGGCCATGAACAACTCAGAGGTCTCTTTACCAGGCTCCCATCATTCCCTTTTGGACATTTGCCATTATTCGCTCAGCTGTGCAGGGTCATGCTGGCTTCTCATGCTAACTGTCATCTTTACCACCAGTGCTATGTAGCTAGCTCCCACCCCCCAGGAGACCCTGAGGAAGTGTGGTGGGGCCCTGGACAAGTCATTTAACCTCCCTGGGCCTCAGTTTTCTCATTTGCCAGTATAGTAACAGCTACCTGCCTCTCATGGGGAGGTGGGGGTAGTGATAGGATCACTTGGGGGAGTGGGCGAGATAGTACATGAACTAGCTGATCATTAAGTAATTGTGATGGGAAACTAAACCACTGAGCTACAGGGCATCCTGGGACACGGAAGAGAGACTTCTGAACCTAAGGCCCGCCCAAACTCTGTGTCCCCAAATCCCCAGTTCAGGATATCTGAGTGAGGGAGGAAAACGTTTGGAGACCCCTATCTAACCTATACCTCATTTTTGGACCATTCTAGCACAGCCCAGAGGGCTGGTAGCCTAAACTGGGCTTGGATCCCTCTAGCCCCAGGAACTTATTACTTTCCTAGGCAGCCTTGCCTCTCTGAACAACTCCAAGTGTTCATAAAGCACTTCCTGTCTAAAGTGGAACATATCATCTCTTGTGACTTCCTCCAGCAACTTGGGGTCAGGAGCCCTGGGGTGCATCTGATGCCTCAGCACCCAGCAATGGTCTGAAAATTTGGATTCTAGGTTTAGGATGATGCCTTAGCACATTTATTTTGACAAAGCCACCCAGATTTATGCAGTGTTCACAAACACACACACCTCTCACCAAGAAGCACTTTCTAGGAAAATGGATTTCACAGTATGGCCTTGGACCAGCACCACCAACCTCACCAAGAACTTGTTAGAAATGCAGATGTGCCCCCACCTCCCACCAAACACCCACTGAATGGAAATTCTGGCACCTGAGATCCACAAGCTCAGGTTAACCAGCCCTCCAGATAATTGTGATGCATGCTAAAGTTTGAGAATCATTGTTGTCATAGAAAGCCTGGTCTAAAAAGTAGATTTAACCTGAGCATTGGATGAGAGGTCCCAGTTATCACCACTGAGCCTTCCAGTTCCCTTCAGCAGCTGTTAATTTGAAAACCACCAATCATGTTGCTTTGGGGGGCCATTTCAGTTTTCTCACAAGCAAAATGCCATTTGATTAAACAAAAACCCGACCCAAAACGTTCTCTCCCAAAGAGAGGTGATGGCAGGTAGTGGCAGCCTGTCAGTTAAGGGAGACAAGCATGGTGCCAAAACATTAAAGTTTACCAGGCAGGTCAAATGTTTGCCCTGACACCTGTCAGGCCCTGTCCGGCAAGCCACTGTTACCCAGGGCCAGGCCACCAAGGCGTTCAGGGGTCACAGATGGCCGCTGTTTCTGTCTAGCCTCCAGCAGGCACAGCAGTCCTGAGTAATGACAAAGGTCTGAAAGCCTCTGAGGAAACTTTTTGTCTCACAGCCACGGCCAGTGCCCATAATTGATATGGATTGAAGAGCTGCCATCCTCACTCTGGCTGGCAATTAGCACTAGAGTTGCCTGCTGTCAAGAACTCCTGACATTTGGTGGCAGTGAAGGCTTGTCAAGTTGCCAGGCTCATGTGACTCGTTATGCCAGGGTTACAGACTCCCCCGCCCCAAGACCCCTTTGATCCTGTGGGGTGGAGAGGACAGGTGAGCTGTCCTGTCACTTCCACTCACTTTTCAGGAAAGTAGATCAAGGCCTCTGGTGACAGCTTCCTTATTCCTTTCCCCTCTGGAGTTCCTGAGTTTTGCACAGAGTGACCAATGGGGAGGTCTCTGGCAGGGCTCAAGTTGAGCCAGAGAGGAGTGGCAGTGAGGGCAGATGTCCTGGGAAGTTGTGGCCTTGGACTCTCCCAGCCTAGGGAGGGTGGGGCTGGTCAGTCCTGTGTGGCCTTTGGCAAGTCCCTTGTCAGAAAACTAAGGGGATGGATCAGATATGAATTATCCGAGCTACTGATCACACCCATTAGTGGATCACAAAACTAATTTAGTGAATCAAGACAGAATTTTTACAACTGAGAAAACAATAGAATGGAATGGAATGGAATGGAATGGAATGGAATGGAATGGAATGGAATGGAATGGAATGGAATGGAATAGAATAGAATAGAATAGAATAGAATAGAATAGAATAGAATAGAATAGAATAGAATAGAATAGAATAGAATAGAATAGAATAGAATAGAATCTCAAACATGCATTAAGGTTATTATTTCCTAAAAACTTTATAAATGTATAACATGTATGTGTATTGTGGGATGCAATGTAAGAAGTTTCTTTATTATGGGTAAATAAAGTTTGCTGCATTGGATGAGCTTGTAGTCTCTAGAATGTGGGTGAACACTACATCTTTTTCAGAGTGCCTTTGTGGGAGAAGAGCCTGGAGGAGACGAAGAAAGGAGAAGGCTCAGACAGTGGTTTCAGGGACCTTCAAGCCCCTTGGGGTGAAAGGCAAATGAACAAGAGAAGAGGTCAAGTGAGACTCCAAGGGCCAGACAGGGTCTCATTCATTTCTTGTGACTCCCACCTGCCCACCCTTGTTGCTTGTTGCTCCTACCTGCCTGCCCTTGCCCAGTGTCTGGCACAGAGGTCCCTTGAACATGTCTATAAATGTCTGACATGCAGGACTAACATGGGGAGGAATAGCCTTCATTGGTTGTTTTTTGTGTGCCAGACTCTCTGCTGCTTCCTCCTGAGACCATCCAGCCTATGCATTTGAGGAGGAACAAGCCCAAATGGAGTACACAACATCATGTATGATGTAGTTCATGTGCACAGAACTTTATAGTACACCCTACCAAATTCATGTGGTTTGTGCAGAAATTGCAGGAACCTTTATGAGCTGGGGCCATGTTCAAGAATGATCGTTAATTGGCCATCCCCTTGTACTTTATGGTTTACAAAGCTCTTTCACGTGCATTTCTCCTAGGAGATCAGCATCCCCATCGTATCTACAAATGAGGAAATAGAAGCTCAGAGAAATGCAAAAACCACCCAGGATCACACTACCAGTAAGCAGTCAAGCTGGGAGGCTGCGCAGCCTCTCTGGGCCCCTGGTCTGTTTCCTCTCCCTCACCCATTTACCAAGCCCCCTTACTCCCTGGTCAGGGTGTGGTCTGACAAACTGTGCCATCCCTCCCTTTTCAGGCAGGTGCAGCTTTTTTGGAAAATCCTTATTGAACAAAGTCAGGCTCAACTGGGTCCAATAAAGGCTTTATATTTTCCTCTTCACTACTAAATCATATTTTATTCAAAAGGCTAAAGTCCTACAAATCACCACTAAAGCAGTCTGCCCCATGCTGCTAGGCCTGTATCCACCAGCCTTCTTCTACTGGAATATACAGATGGCCCCGCCCTGCCTCCCCTCCCCCTGCTTTACATAGTGAGGATATATCGGAGCTTATGACTATTATATTGTATCTGTCTTAAAAGCCAGCCCCTCTTTGCAGACACAGATACTCCCCAGTTCACATTTATCAGTTTTATTCCTTTAATGATTCAAACTTGTGCTGTGATGTGCTACTCGGAACGGAGGTTTTTATGGATTTAACAGTTTTATTAATTTAAGAGGTTTCCACTGAGCACCAGAATGGCTCAGTGTGACAAAGAAGGTATCATAAATGAATTGATTTGTCACGTATCAGAATGCGATCCAGCAGTGATTTCATTATTGGAGTTATTTTCCTCCAATTATCTGCAAACTTAAAATGCTAAAGAGCAGCCCCCTCACCTCCACCCCCAGCAGCAGCCAGCCTGGTTCAGTCGAGCAGGAAATAAATGCAAATCGATGGCCCAAATTTGCCACCATGTGTGGAGGCCGCCCATGCCTCCCTCCTCCCCTCAGCCCTGCCACCCTGAGAAAACAAAGCAGTGGGATAGAGGTGTCAGTGTGAGGCCTGCAGGCAGAGGTCATCTGCAACCCTGCATGCTATGTCCAGGAGGCTAGAGTTCCTCAGCATTGGGCCCCAGATCTGGCCACGGCCTCTCCCCTGACCAGGCTTTTAGTCTTGGGTAGGGTGCACAGTGGAGTGAGCATTGGATACAAGCCTGGTTGGATGGGATTCTAGTCCTGGCTCTGTCCATGCCTCACTCTGTAGCCCTAGGGAGCTCCAGACCCTAATAAACTTTACACAGTGTCCCCAATGTGCACTGTCACATCAGGGCTGCTATATGTTCTTTCTTCTCAGCCTAGAAGATTCCTGTCCTACCCCCGCCTCACCCCATCTCTTATCCTCCCACTCCTCAGCCCAGCTACCTGCTGCTCATCATCTTTTCTTCCACCCTTGGACCCAGGCCTTACTTTCACAGGCCTCTGAGCTCCCAGTTCTGGTCCCTTCCCCAGCCTGCCTTACTCCAGCCCACTGAGTCCTCTGTCTCCCTGGGGACTTCTGTTCCCAAACCTCAGTTTCCTCATCAGTAAGATGAAGGTTTTAAAGAACTCTAAGTTCCCAGCGAGGACTAACATCCCTGACTCTGCAAGGTCCCCGAGACCCTTGCTCACTGCAGAATTTGCTTTTTTCACAAACATGTGTCAGGTGCCCATCAGTGGCTGAAGAGAAAAAGTGATGAATTGAATGGCTCAAGGTGACAGAGTGGGGGGTGTGGAGAGCACTATGCCAGAATTCTCCCAAGCAAACTGGCTCCTGCTTTCTTCCTTGGCAAAGACCCAACCTATTCCAATTTACTCAGTTTTAAGGGGAAGAAAAAGAAGCAAGAACCACCGTATGTGACAGGCCTACCGAGCTCCAGGAAGGTTCCAGGCCCTTCTCCTGTTTTTCTGACAAGATTTTACGAGCAAAGAAAAAATGGCCCACAAAGATGTAGTGACCTGCTCAAGGCCACCCAGCTGACTCAACCCAGATCTAGAGGGGCAACTCTGAAGTCTACCTGCCCCTCCACACTGTCCACAAGCTCGCAGCCCCTCAGCCTATGCCCAGCAAAGCATCCAGAGGCTGCAGGAAAAGCAGAGAGAGGAATGGTGGGGTGCATGTCCCCCTTGAGGGGGCACAAGAGCTCCAGACCAAACCCAGCTCAGTCTTACGCTTGCTCCTTGCCTGCTCCTGAGTGTGTCCCACCCTTTCTTCATGTGTCCAATGGGCTGAGGCTGCTATTAGGAATAGGAGGTTCTTGAGTAAGTGAAGGACAAAGTCCCTGCTAGACTGTAAAATGCTGTGTTCATGAGAGCCAGGGTGACTGAGGGGGCATTGGTCTGGGAGGTCACAAGGAGTTCTGGGGGCCTTCCTCCGTGTCACTAGAGTTCACTCGCCTCCCACCCACCCTCTGGTGAGTCATGGACACAAGACCTTTTGGAGTCCTCATGAGAGAGTCAGTGACTCTTCATATTTCCTTGTTTATCAGAAAAGCTGTGATCCTCACAGCCTCAGTGTCTCTCCCAAGAGCCGAGAGGAAATCAGAGAATGGCAGCCTAGGGGAAAGGGGTGCCCCAAAGGGCACTATGTGGGCATCCTTGAAGCATCACCAGTTGAAGCCAATAGCCCCAAGGGAGAGGAGCAGAGATCCTAGAGCAGATCAGATAGCTCTGCCTGAGGGAGCAGGGGTCCCAGAGATAGCTGAGAGCCCATCAGCCCACACAAGCCCAGAGCGGGCAAAAGATTCACCCCAGCCACTTGGCAATGCTGGAGCCATGAGCAGGAACCAGGCCTCCTGGATCCCAGTGCAGAGATCCAGAATCTGGGATCTTGAGGCTGAGTCCATCCACCACCCCTGCACTGTTCATCTTCCCTTTTGAGAGTTCTTCCAAAGAGGCTAGCTGCCCAGGGTCTTAATGAGCACTTCAAATGACAGGGAACTCACAACTCCACAAGTAGCCCATTCCATTTTCCTCCAGCTCAATTAGAAAGTTATCTATACATTTATCTATTCATGGAAACTCATTTACTCTTCATACACATGCACACATTCACTCCCAGACACACAAACACATGCACCCACACAGGTTTTGCACATACAGATAAACCTGCACTACACATACACTTTAATGACACACTCCTACATGTGTCTACACACCAGTCTGGCCCCAGTGTGTACCCAGATCGGATCACTCATGCAGACCTTCCTTCTGCCTGCCCACCCCGTTCTGGAATGCCTGAGCCTCCATCAGGATGTGGGCAGTGCCTGACAGATGAGCTGACACCGTTGAAGCACAGTAGAAATGACCAGACTCAAGAGGAAACGTGATTTCTCTCTCCTGCCCCAAGTACTTCATTACCTCCCTGACCTCTGATGACTAATAAAGGTGTCTAATTCGTATGGCACTAAAATAGCCTCCTAATGTGCACCAGAACTATCTCCTCAAATTAACACTATGACAAGTAATGAGGGTCTCCATTAGCAGATATCTGCATGTGGAAATTCTCATTTTCCCAAAATGGGCTAATGTCTCTGAAAGTCTCCCTTCGGGGAGCCTGCTTTCCCAGGCTACAGTCATGGAGCTGATTGGAAAGCACTGGAACTTGTCACCAGACTACCACAGACAAACTGCTACCCATCACTCAGGATAACAACTTGGACCAAGAACCACTGGCAACTCTGCCCCAGGAATGGCAGGACAGGCCCAAGGTGCCCCTGAGCTAACCTAGGTAAGAGTACATAAGTGTACTTACAGTGGGGATCATGTGGGGAGTCATGGATGTTCCCAGGAGGTTGTAACTCACTTATCCTAGGAAAAGTCCATGAAGGCTTCTCGAAGGAAGTGGTAGGTCACAGTCATTCCTATTCAATTTAGTGTTTGCATGAACAAAATGGGTAAATCGAATGAGGATCTAATGTGGACCTCCATCTTTGCATTCTTCGATAGTGGTACTAATTTTTGGCATTCCTCCTAAGATTCATTATTGCACCTGATTTACAATCTGGGGCACAGCCAAACCCTCCAGGCCAGAGCATCTTTCCTCTCCACCATGCACAGACACACAGTACTTGTCAAGCTCTGACTCTCACCAACTCCTACGAGACTTCCAACAGGAAATGTCTGAAAGATGCTAAATTAGTCAAAGCCATTCAAATGACCTCCATCTCCCTCCTCTATGACCTTCACCCTGGACATTCTTTCCTTCAGGAAGCCTTCCCTGGTTGAGGTGCTCCTACATTATGCTCCCACAGCCCCTGCACTGCCTCGTCAGAGAACCTTCCTCATGAAATTTTCCAGTCTGTCTCCCTACCATAAAGTGAGCCATGTGAGGGTAAGGGCCAAGCCTTCCTGGCATCTCCCACAGTCAAAACTATGCCTGTACACAGCTTATCAAACACCTGTATAACTTTATCTCCCTAATCCTATTTGATCCTCCACTGTCTTAGGAGACAGAAAGATTCCCATTTCATGGATGGAAAGACTGAGATCCTCAAAAGAGGAAGCAGCTGCCCGCTATCACATATTGTTAACAGCTGGCAACCAGAGGGCTGCAACAGAGGAGTATTCATTGATGCCAAATCCAGTTCTTTCCTGTGACCCCTGGCACCCCTGGAGTCAAGGGCTGAGTCTGAGAAAAATTGCTGTGCAAAGGGATTGTTCATCCCAAATCATTACACTCCATCTGACCTGCTTTCTGAACAAATGCTAGATTTAGGTTCCCAGCTTCCCAGACACGGCATATTCCATGCCCAGCTCTGCCTTTGCAGATGGTTTTAAAAACAGGGTGCAGACCCTTCATCTCCCAGCTGCAAACTCATTGGGGATCTCCTTGGGCCACTGAAGAGACAATCGTGGTCCCTTCTCCATCCTTCGGGATCCTCTCTTGGTTCCCAAAAGCCAGCCCTCCAGTGCCATTTATCTCCTGTCTGTGTGTGCCAGTTTCTGTCAATACCTGCTCATTACAAACACAACTATCTCCTGTGCACACGCAGCTCCCACGCACGGGGGTTTCCTCTCTAGGGCATCCTGGGGTTGCTTATCTAGGCTCGGCTAATCCAGCCCCGCACCCCCTTTCCTGTGTGGATGCCAGCCCGCTCACCAGTGGTATTTCCCAGAATGTCCACACTGCATGACTAGTGGAATGGCCCCACAGTTCTGCTTCCTCTCAGAAGTCCCAAGGCACAGAGAGATGGAGGGTGCGGGGGCCATCTCAGAGAAGGTCTTCTGCTGCTATTGTTTCTGAGCACCTTTCCTGTGTGGTCTGTGACACGAACTCTCAATCACCCGTTAACCCCCAGCCTGTTGTCATTTCCTCCAGGAAGCCTTCTCTGATTAGCACCACAGCTCCCAGTCATAGGAGTTTTCTAATTCAATGACATGACTTAGGATTTATGTCCAGTGTGGCCAGGCACAAAAGGCTCCATTAGACATGCTCAGAGATTTGGACTTGATCTTGAGATCCATGGAAACCATGGAGGAACTGGAAGCTAGGAAGGAGAATTAGCTTAATTGTGTCTTAGGAAGATTCTACAGTCTGAAAGGTAGAGAAGCCTTCAGACGGAAGATCAATGGGTAGCAGAGAAGCATCCGAGAGATGATGGCACTGACCAGACAGGGTAGAGGTGGTGCTGGCAGCAGGGTAAGGGGCAGCAGGACGAGGAGAAAGCAGGCACAGGGAACAAGGGGCACAAGGACGAAGAAATTCCCAGTGGCTGATGAGAAGAGGGAACTTGGGTGACAAGAAGAATCCAGTGGGCCCCCTAGGATCTGGTCTGGAGGAGTTAAGTGGGTGGCAGTGTGTCACTAAGCTGGCACACCCAGGGTGAGGTAAGAATTCCCTGAGATGGCTGTGAAAGCTATGTGTAAACTATACAGTTCTGCTCAAATAGTGTTTTCTTGGCGTTTTATTAAAGATTTCCACTGTGTGCAAAGTTTAGCTAGCAATTCCCAGGTCAGTTCCCAGAGCCCCTGTGCCCACAAGTCCCTCTAATGACCCCTCATAATCCTGCCTAACCCTGAGTCCTGGCTTCTCCTCTCCTGCTCCAGTAAAGAGCCTGACCTCCAACTTCTTAGGGGCTTCTTCTGCCTGCCTCCCACCATATCCCCTGTGAGTACAGAGCTGCAGAGGTTACCAGGTCCTTTCTCATTCATGGGTCCTGCACAGCCAGTCACCTGCAAAGAATACCACACCCACTTCACCCACCTAGACTAGAGAGGCCTGGCTTAAGGGAATGGGGCAGGACTGACACCCACATCTCCAGACAGCTGGTCCAGAGCTCTCCTTGTATCTTCATCCCTGTGGTAGGGTGCCTTAGTGGCTAAGATGAGGCTCAGGTCCAGGCCACAGATACTCAAACATGGCTTTGTGACTTACTAGCTGATGCCGTGAGTGATTTGCTTATCCTCTCTGTGCCTGTTTCATCATCTTTAAGAAAAGAGATAAACCCACTGGTGGATTTGAGGATCAAATGAGTGGCTACAGGAAACTGCTTAGTCTGGTACCTACCCTATGGTTACTTTTAAAATTTTGCATTTCCTGGGGGCCCTCCCTGGCCTGGGTGAGGGGAAACAACCAGTCAATAAGTCTGGCCCACATTCAAGGGGAGGAGAATTAGGCTATACTTTTATAGGGAAGGGTGTCAAAGAATAATGGGCACATTTTAAAAGCCTCACATTGGCACCTCTATGGGATAAAATATGACCTAATTGTTATTAGCCGTGGTGACAGCTGGGTTTAGTGCACAAGCTGGCCTCACCCCAGAGCCCTTGCTCTTAAGTACTATCTCATGGTACACACTAGGCAATGCAGATGAGATCATACACTCTCTCTCTAAGGGTAGCAGCAGGAACCTCTGTTATTCCAATACCCCTGTGCCTGGACCTCAAGGGAACCAAATCTGCTTCTTCCAGGGCCTGCTGGAGGCTCCCCCTCCTATCTGCTCTCTGAGCGCCCCACTCTGAGCCTTAGAGGTGGCCTTGGCTACCCAGCTGCCCAGTGACGGTGAAGGATGACACACTCCAGTTCAAGGGTACAGACTGGTCCTTATTGCGGGAGAGTGATGTCTGTGGTTCTGAGCCACAGATCCTGCTTGCCCGGTCAGCCCTCTGAGGAAGGCTGGGTGACAACAAGAGACAGGCATTGCACTTAACAAACCCTTCATGTGTCTGGGCAGCCAGGCAGGAGCAGAATGAAATCAGGAGGGGAGAGGAGGGAAGTGAGCCCAGTGTCCTGGCCAGGTGCTGAGTGGACATACCAGGCTTCAGGAGAGAGAATCTAAGAGGGAGAAAATTGGTTGCCTTGGTCATAAAAGGGATTGACTTGCCAGGGACCCATCTTGTCTGCTGGGGTCAGTGGAGTGGCCTTGGCAGGTTCTCCTTCTGGGTACCCTCAGAGACTTCATTTCACCAAGATTCAATTAGCTAATAAGTTGTCCCAAGATGGGAGGAAGCAGGCAGAAGTTTTCCCATTATGAATGCCAGAAGAGAAGGCTTTAGGGACCCAAAGAGGCCTGAATTTGATGCTTCTCCATGGGAAGGAGAGGCTCTAGAGAAGAATATGCTTTGGCCTTGAACTCAGATACTGCTGAGTTTAAATAATCTCCTTGGGCAAATCCCTTCACCTCACCAAGTCTGCTTCCCCACCTACCAAGCATAAGGGACAATCCCATTTATTGAGAGCCTGCTACCTGCCACCTATCTTCCAGGTGTTAACTCGTTTGATCAGAGCCATCATTCTAGGAGGCAGCTACTAATATTAGCATGTTACAGATGAGGAAACTCATGCCCAGAGAATTAAATAATTCTCTCCACTGTGAGTTGCATATCAGGAATCAAATACAAGTAGCCAGTTTGTATCTAAATCCTCGCCACTCCCCTTTTCTGCCTCTTCTCACTCCATTTGTGTCCATCAATCAGGGTTTGTAAGGATTAGATGAAATACACTAATAACAGGAAACTAGCAGCACAGTACTTTCCACATGATAACTCATTTAATAGTCACAATAAACCTATGAGGTAGGCACTATTGTGATCTCCATTTACAGATGAGGAAACTAAGACAGAAAGAAGGTGGGTTACTTGCCAAAGTGACCAAGCTTATGAGCAAGATAAGAGTTGAGTCTAGTTCCAAAATCCTGATCTTGACCCTGTGCCAAGGCATGAAAGGGCTCACTGAGGGGCTTTTCTCCCTAAAAGAACGTTGAATGCAGTGAACACTGAGGAAGGCTCCTGCACATGCCCCTTGCAAGCCAGGCTCTGGGAGGGCTTCGAGATATGCCCTGCAGGTCCAAGTCTCGTGGGCTCCCAGCCTGAGTGTGAAGGCAAAAGACTCAGAAATGCCTCTGGTTCAGAGAAGATGAAGGGACAGCTAAGGGGAAGGCCCCCAGCACGTAGGGGCTTCTGAGTCTTCCACTTAGCTAACAGCAGGTAGGAGGTGAGCAGATGAGGATGTGTCCGAGAAAGAGAGAACCTACACCTGGTGAGGAACTAGGCTTGAATAAGAGCTAAGAGGTGACACGCTAGCAGACACCCAGGGCTAAAGGAGCAGACAGACAAAAAGGATCTCCCACTCCAAAAAGTTCTCCAATGCCTGGCCAGAATCGTGGTCAAAGGGAGCAGCCACCAGTACACAGCTTCAGAGAGTGACGAAAGAAGCCTGGCACACAGGCTCAGGCCAGCCTCTGTCCCGGCCCAGGCAGGAGCTCTAAGCCTTACACCTGAGGGGTGCCACTCTCCTCCCAGTAGCTGTTGCTCCCATCCTCCAGCCACCAGAGACCCCACCCCTTAAATCATTACTCCAGATCATTAAACTGGAAGTCTGTAATGCTGACACTCCCTCAGAGAGCATTTATCTGGAAAGTCATAAAATCACACCATGGACAGTAATTAACAATTAGAGATGTTTATTCCTTAGCCGTCTCTAAGTGGGAGTCTGTCATGGGGACAGAGGCCAGCTTCCCTTTCCAGAGTGAAAATAGGTGGCTGCCATAGCTGGGTTATCACCATCAGGGCTTTGCCAATAATGGAGTAAAGGTCCCCCCTGCAGCCCCTCACTGGGATCCTACGTGGCTCTGCAAGCCACCTTCCCAACGAAGTCACCCAGGCTAGCTCCTAACACCTAACCATTACTATTTCCATGCTTTTGTATGAGCTGTGCCCCTCACCCCAAAAGTCTTGCCACCTCTAGGAAGCTCCACCCCAACCACTCAGGTTATAGATCTCCCTCTCCGCCCCTTGGGACTCCCACCTCTGCTGACATTCACCTGGACATGTAGACATGTCAGTGTACATCTTGTGGCTGCACTTTAATCACTCAGCCAGACTGAATGCTCTCATAGTGTACAAACTCACTCATCTCCCATCCTCTGCCCCTCCATCCTCTCATACCTAGCACAGAACCCTGCATCTATAAGTCCACAAAAATGAACCATGACACAGAGTGTTAGAGCTGCAAGAGGATACGCCCCAATTTTTACACAACACTCTGTGTGCACAGACATTTGTATGCAGCTCTGAGGAATTGACCCACGTTCTTTCTCAAAAGAACAGGTGACTTAGACAAGGCCAAGGACCAGTGAAAACCAGCTTGGAAGATGGAGACCTGGATTAGAAGTTAGAAGCTTTCATATGATCTGACAGTGCTTGGGGTGGCAAAGCCAGAACTCGAATCAGCTTCTTTAGGCACCTAGGACTGGCTCTCTAGAAAGCACGATGGCCCACCTGAAGTCACCTGGAGAAGGATAGACAGGATGCTGAGCTCTAGGATATGGGCTGGCTCTACCATCGACTCTCTATGTCACCCCAGGCATGACCCTGAACCCTTGTGCCTCAGAGGGAAGAGATGAATAGAGTGCAAATACCCTGGTGCACAGGCAAGGTCTGAGTAGAATAGTCAGGGTTGGAGAGGGTTCTAGGAGCTGAGCAGGCCTCTCATTCCTTCTTGGACACAGGTACCAACACATGCGCTGCCCCTTCTCATCCAGCCTGCCTGGCTCCCTGTAGGCTATGGCTGCTCATGGCACTCTCAGGGAGGAAGTGAAGGTTAGGCCAGCTCACCAGACCCCTGGTCCCCTAGCACTGGCATTCACCTACACAGGCCCACTGCTTCCGCAGATTGAGCCAACTGCCAGGGCAGCCCCCAGTTTGACTCATGAATGTTCTTATCTATTCCAAGTATCCGGCACCCACCCACCCACATACCACATATAGGCTCCCCTCTGACCTGTGAGTCACTAAGGCCCAAGTGTTAGATCATCCAGTCTAGCCTTGCCTAGAGATTTGCCCCCACGTCACTCTGTGGAGATAAAGAGGGTCCAGCACTCTGAAAAGTTGTGCATCAGAACTTGTCTTGGAGACTAAGAGCCCATGGCATGTTAAAGGCTCAGACAAGACTTCTAGGAGAAAACAAGATAAGGTTCAGGTGTGTGTTTGCATATGTGTTTTATGAGCATAGAGAGAGATGGGTAAAGACACAGCCTAGGCCACTAGCATCACTTGCTGTGCAAAGTGAGAATTAAGGAGGGTGGTGCTATTGGCATCTGCTTTCTACAACCCTACATTCCTCATTGGTTACAGTAAGGATACATTTCTTTTGAAGTTAAATCAATTATTTAAGTAAGGAAGTATTAGGAAAAGAAAACTGTTAAACTTTGTTTAACCCAGCGTTCCCCAAACTTACTTGATGATGAATTGTTTTGTGTACTACCTAAAAGCATCCACTGGAACTGGGGATGTGCATGAAATATACTTTGGAGAATTATAAACTTGACTAGTTTTTAATAGATAAAACCACAGTTACTTCGGACTCTTAAAGACAGTAAGGAGAAGAGGCTTGCAGAATCCAGACATCCCATCAGTATCAGAGTTAGACTGAAGCTTTAGCTCCCCCAGCCCTGAACCACACTCTACCCTGTTCCCTCTTTGAGTTGGGGTAAGCTGTGGGCAGGGGCAATAAAGCAGTAACAGGAGAAACAACTGGTAGAAAGAGAGTGACAGGACCACAGAAGAATGGGGTCCTGTCACAGAACCATTTCCGCGGGCGGAGGGGGGCACACAGTGGGCACAAGCCCTCCTGGGAAGAACGGAAAATCAGGTGGAGCTGGATAGCCTCTGACATCCTGTAGTCAAGTATAACAACCCCACTCCAGCCCCTTCCAGCTCTATAAACCCAGGCAGGTTGTTTAATTCTTCTGAGCATGAAAAGATGAAAGAGCTATATTTTTATACATGGAAGCATGAGTTAGGGGCCAGATGGGATGACTTTTAAGACCCCTCTAGGCCAAAATTCCAGGACTCTGGGCTTCACAATGATCACAATTAGTACAATCTTGTGAATTATCACCTTCACTTTACAGGTAATATAACTGAGACCCAGAAAGGGCAATTGACTTCTTCAAAATCAACAGAGAAAATATGGAGTCCAAGACTGCCATCCTGCCACTGGCCTTGCCATGTGGAGTGCTCTGCTTTGTGGCCTCAGGAACTGCTGCTTACATCTGAGCCAGCCCCAAAGTCAAACCACCTGGATTTCAAGTACTGGTTTCACCTCTTACCAGCTATAAGGCTGTTGATTAACCACTCTGAGCCTCAGTTCATTTCTCTGCAATTGGGAATATCACCTCATTGGTTGCGTGGCATAGTCCATTCTAATTCAGTGTGGAGCCCAGCACACTTGGGCCTTGGAAAACAAGAACTGTTATTATTACTCTAACTCTAAATTATCCTGTAGTTGAGAGAAAAAGAAGTGGGGATTGAACCCAAGTATACTGGCCTGGGGGTCAAGGAATCTGTATGCCTCAGACAGAACCCAGGACTGTCTTCCACAGATTGAGCCAACTCCCAGAGATGCAGTTAATATGCTGCCTGCCCATTTGAGGCTCCAATCTGGAACCTCAGTTTCCCTACCTGTAAAAGAGAGGATGGACTAGATGACCTCTGGAAACCTGCAGGTCTATCATCTGGATGAAATAGGGTCTCCATGAATTGCTTTTTTCCCATCATGGCTGGAGAAGTGTGCCCTCCAGCAGCCTGTTATCTTTTCTGGGAGGTGTGCATGTGGATGATGATCTAGGGGCAGAATGGGGCAGAGTAGAAACAGAAACAAAGAAAACATGAATGGGGCATTTCCTGTATGCCAGGCACTGTTCTAGGAGCTTTCTACAGATTAACTCATTCAGTCTTCAGAAGGAGCCTATGAGGCCTAAATCGTTAATCCATTTTACAGACAAGAAAATTGATATCCAAAGAGATTAAGTAACATGCTCAAGGTCACAGGATGGCCTAGGTGAATGGGAATCCCATCTGGGAACCAAGTTTGCTTCCATTCAGGGTCTATTAAGTTTCAGGGTCATTGTACCCATGTCAGGAAGTGCAGAACCTTTTCCCTGTGGGGCTGTAGAGGGTCCCACTGCCTTCACATCACCAGGAAGGAAACCGCTGCTACCCTGAGAGAAAAGCTGGACCTGAACTGCTTTGTGTAGTGGCCGCTGGGCCAGGTTGCTGCTCCATCCACTGCTACCTGGGTCACTTCAGCCCAGCAACCCACACTACAGCCACACACTCCAAAGCAGTTTGTTCCCTGATGCCGTGTGTGGAATATTTGTCAGCTCTTGACGCTAATATTATTTAAGGCCCAAAGTCTAATGTAAGGCTTCCTTTTAGCAAGATTGTCTCATTTAATAAAACTCCCTGTCTCTGTTCCCCCAAGGTAATCATGTTGATGATAATGCATTCCCCGTGCTCTGATTTGATCTGGGAATAGAATTATCACGCAGTTTTGCTTTGTTGTCAGATGTGTTTTTATTTTTTTTCTCTCTATAATAAATAAACAGGAAGCCATCCAGGTGAAAGGCAGTCTTCTACTCAACTGGGACTTCAGTCACTTACTGGGTCACACCCAGTCCTCAGGAGTCATTCACTCACTCATTCATTCATTCATTCACTCATTCGTTCATTTACTCTTTCATTGACTCAGTCGACAAATATCTTCCCAGTGTCAGTACCCTAGGCTGTACCCAGGCTCCAAGCTGGGACTTGGGGTGGACTAAGACAGAAAAGCCCTATCCTTGAGGATCAGATGGCTTAGTAGAATGGCCCTGCCCCCTCATCTTCCCGCAAGTGCTCCCCACTTTGAGGTGGCACAAGTATAGCAGCTAGGAGAGAACTTGGACACTCACATTCATAAAAGCAATGCTGGGATGAGATCTGAGCTCAAGGGGGCCCTGCCCCTCTGTCTCTGTGGCCTGGAACAAGTCACCTGATCCATTTGAGTCTGTCAATTCACAGAAGGGAAAGACGTAATGAGTGCAGGAGCTCAGGGGCAGACAGAGTTGGGCTTAAATCCCAGCTCTGCCTCCTGCTCATTGTGTGACCAAGAGCAAGTCATTTTACCCTGCGGCATTGTGCCGCCATCTGAGACATGACCTACTTCACAGAGATGTTGTGGATAGGGCCAGGATGAGAGGTGCAACCGTTAGAGTAGCTCACTGCAGGAGGAGCCACCCTGCACTGGCCTTCAGAAATGTTGAGTGCTTATAAAAAAGGAGGAAGATTAAATGAGATGATGTAGAACAAGTGTTCAGCTCAACAAATGGCCAGTAAACTCTTGCTGTCATCGTCATCATCATCATCATCATTGTTATCCTATTACTCATCAAGTGAGTAACAAAGCTGTTTAAGACTCTAGGGGCCTAGACTGGTGGGTGCGAAGAACTAATGCTGGGCTGGGAATTCTCATTTTACATGCTGTGTAATGAGGGCAAGTCCTAAATGCCCAGCTGTTACCTATCGACCCCATGCCTGTGAGCAGGTGGAAGGAAATGTCACTCGCCCCTCTGTGTCATCTGTTACTGAGATGGTTGACCCAGGAAAGGCCGGGGGCCTGGTGAACCTCAGAGAGTCTGCTAGCCTGGAGATGCATGAACAGGATGACCAGGCTGGGAGCTGAGCCCAGCAGGCAAAGGAGGGGGTTGTTCAAGGGCTCCAGGAGAATCAGGATCTGTAGCTTGGCAGGCCCTGCTGTGTGATGAGCTCCTCCTGACTACACATCATTAGTGATGCCCTGGAAAAAAAAGACAAGACATAGAGCCTGGAATTCTGGGTTCAGATCCTGCCTCCTCCAGATACTCATTATGGGATTTTGGGCACTCTGAGCCTCAGGTTCCTCCCATGACCTATAGTATATCAGTGATGGTTCTGGCAGGAAATGGTCACTCCATTTCATAAGATAATTTAATGAAAGGACTTTTTAAAAGTGTGGAAGCTGCTACCATCCCTAAGGCTAAAAAAAGTGGGGAGGGGAAAAGAGAATGACTCCAGAACGCCCCTGTGGGGAAAAAGAAGATGACAAGCCAATAGGAGCTGTGGCATTTGGTAAAGGAATACAATCATTACTGACCCACGATCCAGCAGGGAGAAAGCCACGAAATGTTTGTTGATTGAACCAGTGAGTAAGTGAATGAATGAGTCTGACTGACTTATTCATCCTATGGCAGATCTCATCTTCCAAATGACTGCTTCGATTCTCCCATCCCACGCACTCTTCCTACAATGAGACTTCAACACTCCTTGAATCTGAGCACAGTTGTGATTACAGCAGAAGAGACACTGTGTGACACCTGTTAGATTATAAAAAGCAATATGGTTCCCACCTGGTTCTCTTGGAAGTGCTCACTCTTGGAAGCCAGATACCATGTCACAAGGAAGCCCAAGTAGCCACAGGGAGAGGCCACATCCAGGTATTCCAGTGACTGCTATGCTGAGGTCCCAGCCCATAGTCAGCATCACTAGTCACCCTGTGAGTGAGCCTTCAGCCTTCAAGGCTTCCAGCTTGAGGTCCCAGACACCATGGGGCAGAAACAAGTTGTCCCTACTGTGTACTTTCAGAATTCCTGAGCCATGGAATTGATAAGCATAATAAAATGACAGGTTTTTAAGCCACAGTGTTTCAAGTAGTTAGTTATAAATTTTTTTTTTTTTTTGCTTCAGTCCCTAGGGACCACCCATTCAGAGCACAGAGCCAGCTGGAGAAGGATAGAGAATGCATGTAAAAGGAAATGGAGAAAATCTAGAACACAGATGGAACATATAAGGCAAAGATTTTAGGACTCAGAATCTGATGGGTGCTCCATCCAACATGGCAGAATCTAAAAACCCACTCTTACATAAAAGTTAGTAACCTGCTAACCTGTGCTATTGTTCCAGTTGCCTAAATAGCCTTTTGCATCTCCTGCCTGTCCTTCCTACACTCCAGCCCAACCCAGCCCTGCCCACACTACCAGAAAACCAGCACACCTCTGACTTCTAAGCTGGTGCTGCCCAGGGCACCCAAACACAAACTCCTTGGCCATGGAAGCTCTGCATACTCTAGCCTAGCAGGAGGAAGATGGGGGTGACATGGGTTGCCTGGAGGGACTGGCCTTCTCACTCTGCTTTACACGTATCAGGCACATGCATACCCTTTGCCCTCCTCCTCACCTGCAATTCCCTCTTCACCACACATCTAATGCTACTTCTGTTATGACACCTTCAAACAATTGCCTCACTGCTATGGACTGCATATTTGTGTCCCCTTAAAATTCATATGTTGGGCTCTAATCCCCAGTATGATGGTATTTGGAGGTAGGGTATTCGGAAGGTAATTAGGTCATGAGTGTGGAGCCTTCATGATAGGATTAGGTGCCTTTATAAGAAGAAACAGAGACAGATGACCTCTCTCCCCACCATGTGATGATATAACAAGAAGGCAGCCATCTGCAAACCAATAAGTTGGCCCTCACCAGACACCGAATCGGCCAGCTTCCTGATCTTGGACTCCCAGCCTCCAGAGCTATTAGAAATAAAGGATTTTTGCTTAAGCACTAGTCTGTGGTATTTATTACAGCTGCCCGGCCTGACTGAGACACCTACCACCTCTACCACCCTCCTCCTTCCCGGAACCCTTCCAAAGATACACATAATTGTAATTTTTCTGAAAATGCCAACAGGAGACTTTGAGGGCAGCTCTGAGGAGGAGAGCTAGCATATGCAAGATTTGTCTCCCCAGAAACTTAGAAGGGTCTGCTCTCTATCCCACATGTGCTTCTGTCAGCAGTCCTGGGCAGGTCTCAAAACTGTGTGCTACGAAGTAATCGCCAATGCCATGTAGCCCTCCTGACTCACCTGTGTACCCACAGCATCTATGTGTGCTCTCCTGGCCCAAACTCCCCGTATCATAACTGATAGGTCCCTGGACTTTAACTGCCACACGAGCAGTCTTCCTAACATTCCTAATAAAATAGTATCCATATTTAGTATTTCAGTCACTGTTAACAAAAACATTGTACTTCTTCATTTGATCCTCATTAGAAAGAACTAATCCTTTCTTGCATTAGTCCCACTTCACATGTGGAACAAGCTCGGAGAGGGGAGGTAACCCCAAGGTAACCAAAACGGTGAGCACCAGAGCCAGGACTCAGAGCCAATCTGGCTGACTCCGAGACTGCTGCTCTCCCACCTCTTCTAGGTTCCTCACCCGCTCCAGCTCCACTGAGTATGGGGCTGAGCACAAAGCAGGCACTCGATAAATATTTGTGGAACTGAACAAAACCTCAGCAAATTCTCATTGCATGAATAAAGCTCTGATAGCAAATGGAAACCAACCACCTCAGTGATTTCCAATTCAAACACCACCATCCGCTCTGTGCATTCTGATGTACTGATGTCTTTTGTTTTTTTGGAAGGGTTTTGTTTCCTTCAGCATCAAGTCAGCATGAAGAGGTACACGGAGTGCCCTGGGGAATCGTTTCCGCTCAGCATTTCAGATGTGAGATAGGGAAACATTCTGGAACAAATAGGTTCTGGTTATCATAACACCACTGAGAGGGACTCTGGTCCCATTTAACAAATGACAAATTCAGGCCCCAGAGTTAAGAGACATGCTTGATTGAGATCACTCAGAGAGGGAGGGCCCACACCAGCGGTCTTGATGCCCAGGAAAGGACTTGCAATTCCCCAGGCTCACACCACTTCCAAAGTGACCAGCTCTAAACCCCGTGGCCTCATAAGACAAATAGAGGGACTGGCTCTAGGGAAAAGTGTGGCATGCTCACTTGATTAGAGGGCTAGTCTCTGAATCTGGCAGAGACCTGAAAAAAGCTTCTCCAAGATAGAGACCTCATCATCTCCACACACCCGCTTCTGCCTCCCCTTACCCATCTCTGCATCCAGCAGGCAGATCATCAGTGTATATAGACTGAATCTCCTAAAACAAACTTTGCAGAGGAAAGGGAAAGAACTTAGTTCTCAGAGGACTGTAGCAATGAGAGGGCTCTCCTTGCCAGGGAGTAAGTGACTAGAGACCCTCTCACTCCAATCTCCACTGGAATGTCATGCCCCCACCTCTGGGATAGCAGGAAGTATGATAGAGTGGACCCAGCCTTAGGTTGGAAGGCAAAAGCTTCCTGCTCCTTTGACTTCCTATGTGCCCTTGGGTAAATCACATCTTTCTGAACCTCGGTTTTCCACTTGTAACTACCTCTAGGGGTAAACGTTCATCTCCAGAGGTGAAATGATAACACTTAACATTATGTTTGCTTTATAATTAGCTCCCTTACTCCTAGTATTAATTCAAGTTGTCCAGAGCCTATATTTGGGGCCTGGGGGTCACTCACCCTGGCCTGGGCCAGCAAAAGGCCAGCCTGGATGGCCAAGTGTGGCTGCTCATGGCAGCTGGACTCAGACTGCATCCAAGGGGCAAGGTCAAGTCTCATCTGAGCAGAGAGCCACACCAGTTTCTCAGGAGTAATATTAAGTATCAACACAGAAGGAAGACAAGGCAGAGGATTAAGAAGCCGGCAGTAAGGTCAACAGCTCAGGAATAGGCTGTGAACAAGACCCATTCTTGGCAAGAAATGGTCAACCTAGTACAGGGCCTAGCAGGCTATAGCCCATAGAACATGGACCGGACTGCCAAGGATCTGTATGGCCGAGGCTGGAGGGAGACAGGTCTGGGGGCCCAGAACAAACCCAGCACCAGCACTCTTTAGCCTGTAATCAAATCCTAGGTCAGCCTGGGAATAATGTGCTCAGAAGTATTATGTATACACATAGTTATATCTTGCCTTGTTCCAAGGAAAATCATTTAAAACATACACATATCTATCCAGGATTTAGAAAGACATTTAAAGGACAGAAATAAAACATAAATTTGAAATTGATAGGAAAATAAGAAGCCAAACAGAGGAAAGAATGTTAAATAAACCAGAAATCTGGCTAATTCAAATACAAAGACTACAAAGTCCTAAATATTATTTCAAAGGATCAAAATTTAGATCTGAGCTTCCTGGTAGCAAATGCAAAACGGAAAAACTGGTCAGTTGCACAAAATCCATAAAATCAAAAATGATTACATAAAGCCCAATATTTAAGAAAATTGTAAGTACCTCTGGTTATACAGCAGTAATTTTTCCTAGCAGTCTTCATTATAAAATTCTCAGAATAGACACAAAGACAAATTTCATGGAGACATTTTCTGAAGTGTGACATCATACAGACAGTTCAATAAAAGCAGTCCTACAAGGACCAAAATAACATGCTATGAAAGTCATCCTCTCCTGGCCTAGCTTAAGGGACAGGAAAATGAGGCTGAGGTATTTTCAGCAAGGAGTATTATTGCTATTACTGCTGATAGCATTTGCTATTTGTTTATCTAAATTCATTTGTGCAACCTGTATTTACTGAGCACCTGATTAATGCCAGCATTATACAGGACATTGAAAAAGCAGTGGTGAGCAGGACAGACATACACCCCGGCCTCCTGGGCCTTAAAGTCTTGGAGGGAACCTGTAAGCAGTCAGTCAGTTATAGACCACACTATAACAAGGGTCCTCTGACAGGGAGCCCAGAGCACTATGGGAGAGCTGGGGGAAGTGCTCGAGGGAGGGCTGACACTGCTCATCAAGGAAGGCTGCCTGGAGGAAGTGAGGCCTAACGTGGGCCTAAAGAATAAGCAAAGTTGGCCAGGGAAAGACCTGGCAGGAGACGTAGCAGTGGCTGGACCACCAGAAGTCAGGAAACTAAAGAATCCATCACTGCCCAGAGTGAACACTGGGAACTGCCTTAGGAGGGGCCCCAGAGGATGAGCCTGGATGGGTTGGGCCCATTACCTGGCCAAACTGTCAGCACCAACCTCAGGGAAAATTGTGAGTGTGGACCAGCAAGGAGCAAATGCCCCAATACCCTCTCTGCATCCTTTCAACTCCTGGGTGGTATCTCTTCTTCGCTTCTTAGGGTTTGGCCCCATTGCCCAGACTCAGGGATATAGGGCCCTCTTGGGTTGTTCACAGCCAGGACAGACTCAGTTTGGAGAGGAGAAGTAGGCAGTGCTGTGGGCAAGCCACCCCTAGATATGGAACCCAACCTGATTGTTTTAGAGCCAAAAAAGCCCTTTGACATCAGCCAACCTAACTCCATCATCTCACAGAGGGCAAAATAGAGACCAAGAAATGGGAAAGGAGTTGTTCAGAGCCACACAGGCAAAGACTCCAGAAGTCAAGAGGCATAAGATAGCAGACAGTAGAAGGAGACCAGGCAATTCAGCCAGGATCCCTAGGAGGGAACACAGAAAAAAACTCCAGAAGAGGCTAAACAAAAATGGAGGAAAGAGTCCATATCTCAGACCATGGGCATGGGCCACATCCCTCACTTTCCTAATCTAGTCAATGGCGATAATACTGACCTACCCCACAGGGTTACTGGGGGAACTGGATAGCATGTTGGAAACTGTAAAGTCCTGTGCACATGGAGATGGCACAAGAGGCCAGAAAGAGGGTGACTTCAGGGATAATAATAATGGCCACACTCATCAGGGTATTGTGTGCGAGGCATTGCTTTGACAATAAAACTCTGAGGTAGGTATTTAATATCCCCATCTCACAGACTAAAAACCTGAGTACCCCTCCTTATCCACAGGGATTCCTTCCAAGATCCTCAGTGGATGCCTTAAATTTTGGACAATACCTAACCCTATATATACTATGCTTTTTCCTATACCTACATACTTATGATAAAGTTTAATTTTATAAATAAGGCACAATAGTAAGAGATGAACAACAATAATAATAAAATAGAACAAGTATAACAATATACTATAATAAAAGTTATGTGAATGGCTTTGGGGCCCTTATTAAATAAAATAAGGGTTACTTGAACAGCAGCTCTGTGAGAGCATGACAATTGATCTAATAACTGAGACGGCTGCTAAGTGACTAACAGATGGGGAACATACACAGTGTGGACATGCTGGACAAAGGGACAATTTACGGTGTCCTAGGTGGGACGATGCAGGAAACCATGAGATTTCATCACACTATTCAGAAAGAAGCACAATTTAAAACTCATGACGTGTTTATTTCCAGAATTTTCCATTTAATATTTTTGGATTGCAGTTGACCGCGGGTATCTGGAACCTCAGAAAGGAAAACCATGGATAAGGGGAGATTACTGTAACTTGCCAAGATCTTACAGCTGTCAAAAGGTGGAGCAGGGATCAGGACTCCCAATCATACACCAGAGGGCCAGATTTGGGAAGATCAGCTCTGAGAAAGGAATAGGCAGAGGAAGCTGAGAAGATAGAACCCCCAGAGATGCAGAGTCTCATTTTGGAGCAATGCTTTGCACTGAGGGTGTGAGCCCAACCAGCCTCCTAGGGACAAGGGAAAAAATGGTCTGGGTGGGATCCCTGAGATGATCACATGATACATCTCAGTTGACACAGCTGTCCTGGTTATCTATTGCTGCATAACAAATCACCTCTAAATGTTACTCTGCTCCCAGATTCTGTGAGTTGGGAATTCAGACAGAGCATAGCATGGATCATTTGTCTCTGCTCTATGACCTTGGGGACTTCAGCTAGGGAGGCTGGATGGCTGAGTTCTCCTGGAACTATTGACCAGAGTACCTATGCATGGCCTTTCCATATGGCTTGGGCTTCCTCACAACATGGCAGCCACAGACTAGTGAGTCTTCTTACTTCTTACAAGAACAAGTGTTCCAAAGAACAAAGTGGAAGTTTGCATAGTCTTTACTCACTTAGCGTCACTTCTGTCATTCTCTGTGGAGTGAAAGCTTCACAAATCTTTCCAGATTCAAAGGGAGGGGATATAAACTCCACCTCTTCATGGGAGGAGTGTTAAAGAATTTATGGCCACCTTTTTAAACAACCATAGTTGCCATGGGTGGCCCAGCAGCCTGGTAAGGGAGCACAACAGGGGTCCATCCCTCCACAGCAGATTTACAGAGGCTGAAAGAAGTCGTGGTCAGTAAGGGCAGACCCAAGCCCCGACCAGGCCCACCTGGGCCTCCTCTACCTTTGCTTCTGGCCTCTTGCAACCTACCTTTGACTCAAACATCTTCCCCTAGAATGACCAAGAGGTTAGGCACTTACAAAGATAGGGCCTCAAAATTCACCTCTGTCACAGTAGAATGGCCTTGAGAGGCCATGTGACATTCCAGAGCCTCAGGGTCTTCAATGCATAACAGTGGATGCTTCCTCCTTCTCCCCACCCCAACCCAAGGTCTGGAGAGGAATGAAAGAGAGAATATACATTAGACCCAGACACCCAGTAGGATCCCAGCAAATGCTGATTTCCTTTCAGGGAGAATGGAATGGGACAGGGTGCCACATGCAGGAAGAAAATCTAAGGACCTGACTCACCGGGTTCTCTCCCAGGGACTTAACCAGAGCGGCACGTCTGCACTTGAAGCTGCAGCAGACACCTCTCTGGCCTGTGACCCCCCAACTCTAATTATAGCTTTCTGGACACATTTCCTGTTTGGGAGCTGGCAAGGTCCCCTCAGAGGAGCCACAAATAATGAGCAGCTGACAACAGAGCCTCCATCCATGGGGGTACTGACTCTGGAGCAGGCTCAGTCAGGCCCACCTCAAAGGGCAGAAGGCCCTCAAAGTCTCAGTCCTGCCACACACAGACACGCACACATGACCACCACCATAGCCACAGGATTTCCCAGTCTCTCCTTGCACAGCTCCAGTGTCAGGAAGCTCACTACCACACAGGCAGCCTCCTAACCACTGGACAGGACAGGTGGTTAGAAGCACATCCTAAGTCAGCCTGACCTTCAAATACTAGTTATCAATCCCTAATTCCACCAAGAACAAGGCAACACGAGACAGAAGAAAGGGCACTGCCCTGGAATCAAGAGGAACTGAGTTCAAATTCTGACTCTACTGTTTTCAGGTTCTGAAGACTTAGTCAAGTGCCTACACTTCTTTGAGCCTCAATTTCCCCATCTATAACATGAGAATAATACTATACAGTGTGAAGAAGGCCAGAGGGTGAAATGCCACAGTACATGTGAAAAAGCCTGGCACATAGTAGATGCCAAATAAATGTTTCCTCCCCCTTCCCTCTCGTACACTTGGCATTAGGGTGGTTTTTTTCAGGCTTAGAAAGCAGAGGCATATTCAGATTAAAGCAAGTGACTGTCTTGCAGAACCATTGAGATGCCTGGAGAATCAAAGAGGCAGGAGGCCATCTCCTCAGATACACAGCAGAAACTCATAGCAAGCTGGAGCAAGGCAGGGAAGCTTTCCCATTTCAGTTTTTAGGTGCACTGAATGTCTAGCAAATGAAGAATGTGTGGATAAATGGATGGATGGATGGATGGATGGATGGATGGATGGATGGATGGATGGATGGAGAGACAACTGACTAGATAATTTAAACAAGTTTCTAAGTCTAATAAAGTACCCACTCCCTTTTTATTCCAGCCCTACTGGATATCATATTTTTGTTGATAAAGTAAATGTAAAGCAGTGATATTTTAAATCTTTTATAATCATCAGAAGAGATCTTATAAAACAGATTCCTGGGTTCGCCTCTGGAGGTGTTGACCATGCAGGACTTGGGTGGGGACTAGAGTCTGCATTTCTAACCAGCTCTCCATAATGCTGCTGCTGCTGCTGCTCCACACATCACACTGGGAGAAGTTCTGGAGTAAAGCAAAACAACTGATTTACCACGCCATTAGACAACAGGGCTGTGGCAAGATTAGGTCAACTGACCTGGGAGACTTTAGCAGTGGGGAGAAGGAAGGTGCATCTCCTAGAACTGAGATGCAAAGGTTGATATCACACCACCTTCTACCTCTTCAAATTTCCTGCTCCTCATCTCGTTTCCACACTTGGAGCAGCCAGCTTGGGCTCTCTTAGAAGCCAAGATGGCTTCACTAGTTCCCAAGATAGCACTTTCCTGCAGGGGTTTCAGGCTGCACAGAAATCCCAATAAATAGGTGAGGCATACAGGACCTTCCAGCAGGAGGGAGGAGCCCTGGAAAGAATGGAATCTAGTCACCTGGCTTTCCAAACACACACACATGCATTCATGCATGCACATGCAATGGAAGAAGACCTAGCCCCGTCCCCCAGACAGCTGTCCTTGCCGTGGTTCCCCTGGTTGATGGAGCAGAGCCTCCATTCAGGATTCAGCTCAGGCACTAACTTGCTGCATGGCCTTAAACAAGTCCCTTCCCCTCTCTGGGTCTTAGTCTCCTGCCTGCGGTGGTTGAACTAGGTCTTGCCTAGGGAAGGAACTAGCAGTACCTGAGGCACTGATGTGTTCATTTAATTCTTGCATTCAACAGATATTTATTAAGCAATTCTTGTGAACCTGGATCTGATTTTATATCACCGAACAAAAGTGAAATGAAGCTTGTGCCTCATGGAGCTGGCCTGATTGTTTATACCAGAGGCTTTATCCCTTTCATCTCATTTCACATTCACCTTCTCACATAACCTTCACACAATCATGTGAGCTGGGCATCCTTCTCCCTTCTTTACAGACAAGGAAACTGAAGAACAGAGTTGGTGGCAGAGTTGGTGGCAGACATGTAATGGGTCCCTAGACCAATCATCACACAGCCCTGAGACCTCTGCCCCAACCAAGCCCCATGTCCTCCAGCGGTCTGTTGCATGGGAGTCATTCCCTCTGGAGCACTCCCCACACTGCCCTCCAAGATTCCTCACCCCACAAGGAACTGTAAAGACCAGAGGCCATAGCAGACTGTTCTCACCCCACCCCAGGTTTAGGGATTCTAGGTTCGGTCATGGCTTCTATTCCTTCCTCCACCTCTCCACCCCCAGGCAGGGTAATTCCAGACTTATTCTCAGCAGTAGGTTCCCTGAATCATCCAGTGCTCTATGAGGCAGGATATTCTCAGTCCCCCTCCCCATCCACCCTGCTCATCACTTACACTGAGTGTCTGTATATGACCCCAGAATCAGAGTAAGCCCACACCACAGACACCAACCCAACATGACATAAGAGAGAGAGAGAGAGAGAGAGAGAGAGAGAGAGAGAGAGAGAGAGTTCAACTTCTACACACTTATCTACAGTTTTGTCATCCAGAAACTAGGAAGAGGCCATTTCAACTCCAACATTCGAGGAAGCTTAGTGTCATTAAGGAAAAAAAAATATTTATTCTAAGTTATTCTGCACCAAGATATTCTCAGTGCTTGGGGCCCTAAAGGTCTCAGCCAGCCATGGCCCCATGCCTCACCTTCTCACTTTGAAGGTGTGTGCAGTCATTTTTCATGGCCAAGGAAACTCTCCCTCTCCCCTCTGCCTCTCCAAATTACCCATCTGCCATGGCTTCCTTCCCAGCATACGTCCTCAGGAAGCTGCGTTCAGCCTTACTCGCTTTCCAGTTCCACCAAGCCAGCACCCAGATCCGAGGGAAGCTGCACTCTGGACCCAATGTCCTGTCTTCAAGTGACTGTTGGTTCCTACACCTTTGTCGGGTCAAGGAGGGGCACAGCCCAACCTAGAGCCCCTGCACGAGCCACATCAAGGACAATCTAAGACACTGCTTCTTTCAGAGGCTAGAAGGTGTTATTTGCCTTATATATACTTTTTCCTCTGTAAGAGAACAGAGAAGTGTCCCAGAAACTTTAACAGAATGCAGAGGCAGACAAGACAACCCAACTGTCTTATTTTAAGTGAACCATTAAAAAGACTAGCAAAAACATAAGCGATGCCACTCCTAGGTTTTTTTAATTTTACAAAATAGTTATTTTTTCGTGAAAAATGTGTTAACATGTAATGGTTTATTCTTGTTCTTTGAGAATGAATATTTTATGACTTCTCAGTTTTAATTTCTAATATGGTAAATATCAGTAGCTATAACCACATAAACGAAAGCTCTTTGTGGTCCTCAATAGTTTTTAAGAGTGTGACAGGGCCCTGAGGCCAAGGTTGAAAACTCCCAGGTGAAGAGAAAGTGCCCCATCCACCATAGCTGACCTAAATAGGGGTGTGGCCTGAAAAACAGGCCGCCCATTCTGGAAGCAGACAGGCAGGGGACCTGGGTGGAGATGGGAAGATGAACTGTGGACATGGAATTGAGAAATAAGAAGCAAGTTGGGCAAGCAGCCTGGGGGGAGAGGCTCTAAAATGAGACCGGGGCAGAGGCAGAGGGGAGAGTTGGGTGGTAGGGTAGCTACATCTATGAGGACCAGGGACTGTGGTCTCATGGCATATACACAGAGGAAGAAGGGCATATGTGAGTTGACATGGGACAGAAAGAAGCAGAGAGGCAGGGAGATGGAGGCCCCCTTGGGATGATGCTGGCACTGCAGTCCCAGGTGCTGCACAAGGGGATCCCATGCTCCTGCCACTGCACACAGCAGTCCAGCCCTGCCGCAGCCCAGAGAGTTGGCTCACTCCAAGTTCCCACGATGTTGTCCTTTTCATTCAGCCTTCCCTTACTTGAGGTCAGCTGAGTACCTCTATTCCTTGCCATCCTCAGAGCCCAACCAAAATAGCCTTGAATTCTATCCTAGCTCTGGGGTCCTGAGCAAGTACAGAGCGTCTGTCTCCTTGTTATCAGCATGGAGATGGTGAGTCCAGCTCATGGAGCAGAAGAGGACTCATGAGGACTGACATCATAACAAATATAAAAGGCCTGGCACGTGCTGTGCCCTCAACAGGTGCAGCTAATATTAGTATGCTTGCTCCTGCCTCGACGGCTACTGTTATTATTAGTGCTGGTATTAATATCTCAGCAGGAAATGGTCTTCAAGGTCCCAGAGCTCCTGATGTGACTAAGGACAAACAGGAAGGCCAGGAGTGGTCATAAGCAGAGCTAGAGTCAGAACCCGCTCTCCTGTCCCACCTAATGTGTTCTATTGAGACTATAAGCTGCCTGGCGGATGGGAACATGCCAGCAACATTTGTACTCCCAACACCATTCATTCCTTCTCTCAGCAGTTATTTTTTTAGACACATCTCATGGATCAAGCACTATCTGCCCACAACAGGGCTTGGCCAAAAATTTGTTTAATCAATATTTATAGATAAACCCTAGCCTCTCCCATCTGACTGGCCACTGGGAATCTAGACCAGTGGTGAGATTTGGAAAGGGTTCCCTGAGCCATTCCTCTGACTACCAGTAACAAAAACACACCTGTGACTCTAAGCAACAATTATACCTGCCACCTGATCCGTGGTCCTCTGGAGTAAGCAAGGCCTGGATCCTCATCCTCTTAGCAGGGAAGGATTTGAGGCCCAAAGAAGTTTAGTACCTGTCTCCAGACACACAGCCAGGGCTGGGATAGCCTCTCAATTCAGGTTCCAGATTCCACAGAATGGCTGGAGAAGGCCACTGAGGGCCCAGGCAAGTTGACATGGGTCAGGACATGCCTGAGGGTGGGAAGCAGAGAGCAGAGTCTCGAAAGTCTTTGTTAGCAAGGGGGAAAGTCGAGGAGGGGAGTCTTTTGGTGCGACATCCCAGAAACCGTGCCCCTGAAATAGCCACTTCTCCCACCCTCAACTCCAGGCTCAACTACGTCCCACTCAAATAGTGAGGTATCCATGCTGAGCAAAGTTCACTGTCCTGAAGAGCCACCCATCCTAGCCAGGGTCCAAGTGTGGAGAAGAGGTAGTGACCTGAGGGAATGCTTGCTGGGGAGGAGCCAGATTGGCAAGTGGAAGATTGGAAGAATGGGGTTGGGGACACTGTGGCAGAGGAACTAAGCTGAGAGCCACAGGCCCCTAGGGAAGAGGGTGGAGTCTAGGAAGTCAGGGTCAGTGTCAGGGTCAGGACCAGGAAGAGGTGGGTTTGGTGGGGCATCTTTCCCTTCTTCTCTTCCTACCCTGGACTCTTGGTCCCTGCTAGAGTCAAGGTGTGTCTTCCCAGCTAGACACAAGGCTCCTGGAGGCAGGCCCAGATCATTCTGTTCACTTCTAAATCTAGGGGGTCTAGCACGGAACAATGCTCAATAGCTCTCCTAATCAAGTGCCTGCAGAGGCTAGCTATTAGAGTCAGGGCACGCTCAGAGAACAGAGCACTGAGTCCAGAGCAGTCACTGCTTTTGATGAGCTTTGTTCTGTTTTTCTAATTTCCTTTGAGTGTTGAGAATCAATGGAAAAGGGGGTACAGAGAGGAGGGCCTGACGTGGAAGCCAACCCACGGTAAAGGTGTCAGCAAGACAGAGGCAGCGTGTCAGGGCCCTAACCTGCAGCAGTAGTTCTGCTCATAGCTAAGGCAGGGCTCCCAGGCCCAGAGACTCTGGACAGCCACCTATGTGTTTGAGGCCAAGAGGCTGATCTGTGGTTCCCACTTGAGTCTGAAGCTGATCTGGGCTGCCCTGATCAGGGCCAGTTTGGTAGAGAATGGGATCTAGGGACAGACCCTCCTCACTAGATGACGGGAAGGAGAACGCTCCTAGGCCCAGGGCCTGGCATGTACATTGAAAGGAGGAGGTAGGACCAGCACTTCCCAGGAACATCAACTGAATAGATTAAGGAGGGAAGAAAGGGGAGCTTTGCTCAAAGAGCCCTGTAGTGGGTGTAGCAGCAGGAGGGTGATAGGGCATGGCAAAGATCTGCCTTTGGTCAGACCCAGGAGGCCTGAGTTCTGGTGCAGTGCTACCTCCAGCTTCTGGGTGTCCTTGGCCAAGACGGTGATCCACTGTCTCTGAAGTGCCTAAGGGGCCTCTGCCATCAGGTGAGACACACACACACACACACACACACACACACACACACACACACACACAACACGTGCCCTGGCCTGCAGGGGAAGGGATGCAGCAGCCCAGGCAGCAGGCCACAGCAGGGCCCCAAACAAAGGCTGTGTGTGTGTTGGGGTGGGAGGGGGGAATGTTGGCAGCTAGAGGAGTGGGGGAGGGTGGCTCAGGATGAGGAGGGATGTGGCTCCAAGCCTAACAGGCCACCAGCAGTCACAGCATCTGCTTTTTCTCACCTCTAAAGGGAATCGATTTGTCTATGACTGATTTCCCTGACGTCTAGTTTTCTTCTCTGCCCGGCTGTCAGCCCAGCCACTGTACGCAGGGGAAGCACCCTGCCTGCCCGCCTGCCTGCCACTCTCCCCCCACCACCTCATACCACCCCCACACACTCACACCACATGCTACACTCATACCACATGCTACACTCACACTGACATGCCCAACAAAGAAACCTACACCCACCCCACAGCCACCCCCCCAGACAGCCACTCCCACACATAGACACACAAACGCACAAGTGCATGCGCGCGCGCGCGCGCACACACACACACATACCTCTGGACCGAGATATCCATACACAACACAAATGCATGCACACACCACACACGTACACCCCCACACTCATATCCCCAGCACCACAAAAACACTACCACAACCCATACACACCACGTACTCACAAGGTCATGCTCACTCATCCATACATACATATCTACTACACTGCCACTCTCAGACACCAAAAGGACATCTACACACACTCCACACACTCACCCACAGTCTCACATTCCCAGATAGCATAGACATGCCCACATACTACATAGTCACACAGCCTACATCCCCATTCACACAGACCAACACCTCCCCTCACATGCATTCATACTCCCTGACACCTACCAGCACTCCCATGCTTCACACAGACACCCCCACAGGCACACACATCCACACGCACTCACACGACATAGGCTCCCTCATCGCTATCTCCCGCCTTGGCCTCAACGCCTGCCACCCTGCTAACTACTATGAACTACAGTTCTTCAGAGCTCTCCTGGAACCTTGAGTGAGATGATGTCACCCTCATGCAGCTGGCACTTGTGCTCAGCAAGGGAATCTGGTGAGGAAGTCTTGGATGGAGACTGGCACCCAAAGCCTTGGATGGAGGGAGGCATGGTGTGGATGGAGGAGCTGGTCAGGAGGTGGCTGTGGGCAGGCTGTGTTCTCTGGCCCAGACAAGCTCATGACAGAGCACTCTGGAGAAGAAGAAGCTGGATCCTGGAGGGGTTCCAGTGATTTGGAGTGGGGAGTCAGGGGTGGGAGGGTCAAATCTTCAAGGTCACCGGGATCAGACCTGGTTTTCCCAGTCACAGGTACATCAGCAGAGATTCCCAGGACTCCAAAGGACTTTGGCTAATAAATAACCATCATTGCAGAAAAAAGAGCAATAATAATATAAACAGACCCTCTCTGTGTTCACATAATTTTCGCTTCCTTGATAGCATTTGATCGAATCATGGAAACACTCACTAGGGTTGGTGTTATTTCCATCTCACAAATGAAGAAACAGATCTGGATTGGGACAGAGGTTTATCCAGGATCCACGCAGTTAGTGCATTTAGACCTTGAACTCAAATCCAGGTCTCCTGATTCCATAGTCCCAAATTCAAACCAAACCAACCAGCTCCAAATAATGATCTATCTGCCCTCAGAAACCCCATAAGGGTAGTCTATGCTGGCACCACTCTTGGCCTTGGGGAACATGGGAGAGCCCTCAGCATGGGCACTGGCAAGGTGTGTGTGTCGAGGATGTGTACGGGCATATGCACATGCTGGATATACACAGAGGTGTGTGTTGTTGACAAGGCATGGGATGAGTGTATGGAGGTGGGCAGAGCATGTGCAAGCAGGCTCTGTGGGCAGATGTTGGGAGGGGGTGTGTTTACATAGGATGCATGTGACTGTGTGGGTGTGGGCAACCGTGTGTGTAGGGGACGTGCTACAAGAGAGATCCAGGCATGACTGTGGGTTCATGTGCATGAGAGGTACACATAGGAAGACTATGTGAGGGTATGGAGCTGTGTGTATATGTGATAGAGGTGAGGGGTGTGCCAAGAGTTGTACACATGGATGTGTATGAGAGTATGTGGGTGTATAGACATCACAGTCTGTGCCCATCTGATGAGGGGGTGGGCTCAGCTCACTCACCCTGTCTGTCTCCTGGTCCTGTGCCCCTCCCTTGGGATGTTATCTGGCTAGGCAGCCCTGCTCTCAGTGCAGGCAGCAGGTAATTGATTGATAGATCTGGTTCTTGGCACTTCAAGGTCTGGCCAGAGATAAGAGGAGATGCGAACACTAACACAGAGCGGGTGCTGAGCATTCGAGGACCACAGATGGCCCTGATCCAAGCCTTTGCTCTCATCCTTCTGCTGTCAGTGATCCACACACCCACTGCTGTTGCACACAAAAGTCAAAGTCACGCAGTAAGCATCTGGAGGATAGAGGCTGATGCAAGGGACTACTTCCCACCAGTCCTGGCACAGATGGTACTGAGAGATGCTTGCTGAGTGAGTTAACTCCCAGCTGAGCATCCACTCACTCATGGCTTCCTTCACACATCCTTTCATTCTAATATCTACTAAATACCTAGCTAAGAGGGCTCCTGGTGCCAGCAGGTCAATCAGACACAGGTCCTACCTCACAGTTTGTGTGGCCTGAGGGCCCACTCTAGGCCAGCAAGACAGACAAGGAGACAATAACATAACTCCAAAGGCCCATTCATATAAGAAGAAGCCACAGAGCTCAGCCATGCAGTTTATTCGGGACAGGGTCCCTGGCAGATGTCAGGAAGATGGCGTATTTGAGAATGAATGTATATGGCCTGCCAGGGACAGCACTGATAACAATGCCACCACCCTCCACTTATTTTCTGTCATGTACTAGACGTTGTGCCGCCAAGCAGTTTAGAGTGATTGTCACTCTACCTTGTCCAAAGCCATATGAGGTAAGTACTGCTGCTATTCAAGCTAAGGACATTATCTGTAGGATTTGAGAGAAATGAGGGAGGTGGACAGATGAGGTTTTTAGAAAGACCCAGCTCCTGCCCTTAGCATATAAGATAAAAACAATTGTCAGCCTCTTGCAGGGATCCTACCAGGCAGCCACAAAACTTTCCCAGGACCAGATCCACAGGACAGTTAGGAATTCCAGGATGTGGGCAAGATGTCAGGTTGGGGATGGGGAGACAGGATGCCTGCCCTTAACTCCAGTGGAGAAGGGCAAACTCACAGGCCCTGCAGTTGGGGCATGGCCTTGCATGTGGAGCTTCTAAGGGCCAGGACCATTTAACTCCACAATCTTCCCTTTAAGGGTGCTGCCTCTACCCTGCCAGGCACCCTTCTGGGACATCCCCATCATATTGGCCTGGCCCCAACAGGGCCTCCCCCTGTGGCCCACTGCAGATGATTAATTTGGAAAACTATCACAAGCCAGGTCCAGAGGGACCTCATCTCACCAGTGGAGAAATGGGAGGTCACATAGCAGGGTTAGAATCCTGGTTCAAGTCTCCTAATGCTTGGCCCCACCTCGCAGTGAGTGTAGGGGCTGAGGACCTCTGATATGGGATGAAAGCAATTTTCCATCCTCCTCCTGCTTTTTCTTCTACTACATCTCCTCCTCTCTTTCTATCTTGCCTTTTCTTTCTCTTTCTCCTTACCCCTCATCTTCCTTCTTCTTCCTTGTACCTCATGTTGCTTAATTGAAGCAATAAAATGTCCTCTTGTTCCAGACTAGAAAATCTCTCTTTGTGAGGGAGACCTCAGATGCCTTATCCACCCTCCAGTGTGGTTGGCAGAACAACAGCCCACCAGAGATGTCCATATGCTAGTCCCTGGAACCTAGGAAGGTGTTAGATTACATGGAAAGGGGAATTAAGGGTTGTAGATGGAATTAAAGCTGCTAATCAGCTGGGAAGATGTTCCTGGATGGGAAGATGTTCATGTGGGCCCAATGTTGTCACAGGGTACAGAAAGTGAAAGAGCAAAGCAGTGGGAGATCAGAGAGATGGAAGCATGGGATGGATGTAGCCAGCATTGGTGGCTCTGAAGATGGAGGAAGGGGCCTGAGTCGAGAAAAGCAGGCAGTCCTTAGAAGCTGGAAAGGCAAAACATTGGATTCTCCCCTAGAGTCTCCAGAACAGCCCTCTAACACCTTGATTTTAGCCAAGTGAGACCCATTTTGGAGTTTTGACCTCCATAATTGTAAGATAATAAATCTGTGTTGTTTTAAGCCACAACTTTCATGGTCATTTATTACAGCAGAACTAGGAAACTCATATGCCGCTCCATGTCCCCCAGTGCCCTCCAGTTGCATCCTTCCAGTGACAGGGAACTCCCTCCAACCCAAGCTAGCTCTCATCATTACCAAATCTCTCCTTAGAAGATCCAAATTGCTCCCTTGGGACTGCTTTCCAACATGCCAGTTATACCCCCCAAAACAGACTACTCTGCCTTTCTGGTGTGTAAAGGCAGTAATCATAGGATTAATTCCCTTCCATACTTTCCTTCTGTTTACCCAGCATCCAGAGAAATTTTTCTTATTGCTCCCCCAGAAACTTTTCTCAAAGAAATCTTATTCCCTGTTTCTAGCTTTCTTCTGAGTTCTGGGGGATCAGTCATGCACAGACCAAAGTTTTCAGGAGCATAGACTCGACCTGCCTACCAAATGGGCATTGAGATAGGATGGAGGTCATTGTTTCTGCTGGCTGTATGGCCTCAGACAAATCTGTGCCCTCTCTGGACCTCTGATGTCCCTTCTGTACAATGGGATGAAACCTCCTGAGCTCCACAGATGGCCATGAGGCAAAGTGGGTCTTACCTGATTCCTTTACCAACACAACTCTGAAACACCTGCCTTCTCTCCATGTCATTAATAGGAGAGGGGAGGAAAGGGGAGAGAAGAGGGGAGGGGAGGAAAAGGAAAGGAGACAAGAGAGTCAAGTAGAGGAGAGGGGAGGATAAGAAGGAGAGGGAGACCTGTGTCCCCACAGAAACTGTGTTTGAATGTTTTATTATGTGCTCTGGCTCAGGCAGCACCTTAGTTAATGGTGTGTCAGTATGGTACAAATTTATAGCTGAAGGTTTACATCACAGACAGCTGGAATGAATGACAATAAATTAATTTAAAGTGCTACCAAAGTGTTCCCCAAAGTATATGTGCTTATGAGCTCTGGGCTAATAATTTATAAATGCATGCCTTTTATAATCCCAGTCCTAAGTCTTGAAAGCAGCTAGTTAAAAAGCAGTCACATGACATAAATTATTTTTATTAATATCACACGTGCATGATTGGGATGGTAGAAATGGTGGTCACCAGCCCATGATTTCTATAGCCAAGCATCTCCTTCCCTGTCCTCTCATCCTGAGGGGCTTGGATCTCACAGTCCCAGGCTCCAGTCCATCCTAATAGTTCCTTGGGCTGCCAGTCCATTATGGGTTCCCTCCTCTAAGGAGTTGTTATGACAACTACATGATCCTCAGGAGAAAGCAAATATCTTTTATGTGCCATCAACATAGTCACATAAATAGGAAGAGGGAGAGAGAGAGAGAGAGAGAGAGAGAGAGAGAGAGAGAGAGAGAGAGAGAAATTTGCTGAGTCTTAGTTGCTTTACCTGTAAAATGGACATTATAATATTAACCTCAAATGACCTCATAGAGCTATTGAGAAAATTGATTAAGGGCACATATTAGCACTTAGTGTATTATTCTTGAGTGCCTCTCTCAATTTACTACTAATCCTACAAATGGAGGGAAAACTTTATACAATCCAGAACTTTATGGTTGGTTAATCTACTCAGATCTTCTTGATAAAGTATAAGATGACCCTACTTTCCTACAGCCTTCTTCTCTCTCAAGCCAAATGTACTGCATGTGCCCTGGGCTCCAAGTCTTGACCTTTTCTCCATGGATTCATCAATTATCATCTTATCATCTTGAGTTCAACTTCTCCCATGTTACATTAAAGATTGCCCAAATTCTTAGCAACTTCTCCCATCAAGTAATGGAGTCTTCCCCTCCACTGTTGAATCTGGGTGGCCTGTAATGTACCTTGATCTATAAAGTGTGGTGGAAGCAACACTGTATACCTTGAAAGACTAAATCTTAAGATATCTGCAGCTTCTGCTTTGGAGTGGGTATTTGAAATACTCCCTCTTGGAATGCAGCTGTTGTGCTGTGAGAAGCCCAATCAAGATGGAAAGAATACATGGAGATAAGCCAAGAAGTTCTGGTCAACAGCCCCAGCTGATGGGCAGCCCTAGCTGCCATCCATACGATGGATCATCTAGATGTTCTAGTCAAACCTACAGGTCATGAAGCCGCATGTGAACCAGTCAACCTAAGAATTGTGAGAGAAAATGAATGGCTGCTTTAAAGAATTAAATTTTGGGTGGTTCGTTACACAGCAATAGATAACCAGAACACCGCTTTCTATGGTTGATTCGCATTAGCACTTAAACACACCCAAGCTTCTCTCATCAGACACCCTCCCTTGATGCTATGTCCCCTCCAGCTCCAGCCATAGCTCAGTCTCCCCATTCACAACCAAACTTCAAGGCAGAGAACTGGGCCCCAACCATCACCCCTTTTGTCCCTGCCACTCACTACTCATCAGCCAGCGCTATGGCTCTCACTCATCCTACCTTTCCAAGGTCGTCATCTCATGGCCTCCAGGGGCTGGCTATTCTTGAGCCTTGTAGTTTATCTGTCTTGACCCTTGCTCAGGTAGCATGGCTCCTGGTGCCTACTACCTCTCCTTTCAGTATGCTCCCCCTCAGCCGCACACACTCCTTAGTCTGCAACTCTATTGTCCCTGCCATTTTCTTCAGTCCCACTTGTACACCTCTTTTACATCTGTTGCTCAGGTATCTTGAGGTGATGGCCCTCCATACTCTTCACTCATTTCCAGGCAAGTTCATCCACTCCCTTGTCTGAGCCAGTGCCCCCCCAAATCTATATGTTCTCCCAAGATTCCCTCTGCAGGCCAGAATATCCAAATGCCTCCTGGACTTCCCATTTGGACATCCTGCAGACACTTTAACCTCAACAATTCCCACATTTATTCACTGTCTCTATACCTCTTTATCCCTCCTTACATGCTCTTTTTCCAGGGATTGGCACTACCGTCTATTCAGTTGCCAAAGTCCCAAATCTGGGATCTAGTTTTATTTTATTTTGCCCACTCCCCACATAAAATCAGTCACCAGATCCTGGCAAGTCAACATTTATGTGGGTCTACAATCGATTCCCTTGTCTCCACCATCCCTTACTTGGGATACTTATAACATCCCCCACTGTCTTCCTACCTGTTGTACTCACACATCCAATCCTCCCTCTACCCTGAAGTAGAGAGACCATAATTATATTACTTTGCAAATTAAAGTCTTTCAATGGATCTCCACTATCTTCAGAATAAAAGCCAAACTCATCAATGTGACACATGAACCCTCCTCATCTGTCCTAGAACCATCTTGCCAACCACAAATCTGACCAATCCCCATAGTCACACCAGCTTCTTCCTCCAACCTGCTGTGTGCTCACACATGTTTTTGCTGCCAGGCACACCTTTCTTCCTCCAGGGTCTAGCAACTTTCCTGGGGAAGTCTTGTCTGCCCCACCCACCCACCCTTGCCCTACCCTCCCCATCTCCCACTCTTGACATACCCTGCCCCCTTTTCCCACCTTGTCCTGCTTTTCCTTTCACTCAGTACTTGCCTCCTTTGATGTTAACTGCTTGGTAAATTACTTCTCTTCTCAGCTCAACAGTCAACCCTAGAAGGGGCAGGAATTATTGATTATTACTTAATACAATAGTTGTCACAAAGTAGATACTCAATAAATATTTGTGAATTAATGAATGACAAATGAGTCTTGAGAAAACATCATTACCTTGCCTCTTCCAACACCTATCAAAGTCTGGCTTTAACAGATTTGCAGAAGAGTCCTCAGTTCCACCCTCCATTCACCAACTTAGCTGTTCAACACACACTTATTGAGCATCCCTTGTACACCCAGACATGAAACAGACAAATTAATATCAAATGTGTGGACTAACAAAACACCTTAGAAATAAAAAGCACCAAACTATAGATACACACAGCAACAGGAATAAATCTCAAAAGCAATATGCTAAGTTAAAGAAGCCAGACAACAGGCTATACACTGGATGATTCCATTTATATGACATTCTAAAAAATGCAAAACTATAGAGACAGAAAATAGATCAAGACTTCCAATGCATGTGTCACAAGAGAATGAGTTCAGTAGAAGAGCTGTCTTTTTAACACTAGCATCAAAAGTCACTCAGCATCATTTCTGCCACATTCTATTCATTAGAAGTGAGTCACTAAAGCTGGCTCATATTGAAGGGGGAGGAAATTATAGTCCACCTTTCAATGGGAAGAGTGTCAAAGAATTTGAGGATATGATTTTAAACCATTGTAGGTACCACTTGATTGCCAGGCAATGCCATATCCACTGGTCCTGGTGACACATGCACTAACTTTCATAGTGTCTACAGGAAATGGATGGCCCAAATGCAACTCTTTTTCACTGTAAGAATATTATTGTAATAATGTTAAAAGAATTTTCTGGGAAAAAAGAAAATTACCCCTAATTGCTACTTGTTCTCTGTGTAACCATAAGTCATTTACCCTCTCTGTGCTTCAGTTTCCTGATCAGTAAAATAGGCATATAATCCCTACTACATAGTGTTATTGTGAACGTTAAATGAACTAATCATGTAAAGGGCTTAGATAAACACATGGTACATGGCAATTTCTAACAACACTGGAGATTTTCATGAGTTGGTTGGAGGATCTCATGAGCTCCATAAATGGGATATTCCATAGAAAGAGCTTAGAGTCATGCCTGTCTAATACATGAAAATAAATTAGTCACATATTATTACAATTATAATAATTACTAGTTTTAGCCTCCTCAAGACCTTCAGGATAATGTGCAAACTCCTAGACTGTCATTCAAGGTCCTTTGCAAATACATTCCTGCCTATTCCTCTGCTCACCTCAAACCCTCCCTTCACATGCACCACATACACCATTCCTAAACTTGCCTCAGACTCACAACTTTCCCCTGTGCAGCCCCTTCATTTAAGATGCCCTCCTCTA
>PVKZ01001606.1:121967-152629 GCA_004027375.1 Macroglossus sobrinus
GAAAGAAAGAAAGAAAGAAAGAAAGAAAGAAAGAAAGAAAGAAAGAGAGAGAGAGAGAGAGAGAGAAAGAAAGGGAAAACTGGAAAAACATAGAAACACCTATTTTAACATAGAAGCACAGGTCAATGATTCTTGAGAGAAAGAAAACAGATGAGGTAAGCATATGATTGTCTCAGTTTTCTGATTGGAGACACATTCCAGGCCACTGAACAAAGACGAAGAATTCAAGTGGAACACAGTAGTCTCACTGAGCTAATGAGACAGAGATTGGAGCGTGGCTAGGATGAGACTTGATGGGGCCAGGCAAAAGCCAACTATCAGAGAAAAAATTGCTAACAGGTTGCTATGAGTTTAACAACTACCAGAGCTCTAACAGGGAGGAGAGACGTTGAGTTCCAATCAGTCAGAGTAGAGGGGCCTCATTGATCAACTTAATAAAGCTTAAAAATGAGCCTCAAAAGGAGTGACTTCATCCACAGGCAAACTATTTGCCCATTAAAGCGATATGTTTAATACTCTTTTAAGAAAACAACAAAATACAAACACTCAGCAGTGGAATACCACAATGTCCAGAATCCAAACAAAAACTCCTAGATAAGCAGAAAAACAGAAAAATGAATCCCACAACTAGAAAAAAAAATTCATAATGACATAAATTATGGACTTAGAAGACAAAGAAATTGAAATGATTATTATAAAATATTCAAGAATTTAAAAGAAAATATAATGAAGAGATAAATGAAAACCATAAAAAAGAAACAAACAGAACTTCTAAAGCTAAAAAATACAATACAGGAAAAAATTAATAGCAGCTTAGACACTGCAGATAAAAAAGGATCTGTGAAGTAGAAAACGAGGCAACAGGAATCACAAGGGAAATTAGAAAATATTTTTAACCAAATGCAAAAATAAAAACACAATATGTTAATATGTGTAGGATGCACTAAAAAAAAGTGGTTGGAGGGGAATGTATAGCTTTAAATGCTTATATTAGACAAAATGAAAGATTTAAATGTTTGTGCAGAAAAGAGTTAACAGGGTAAGCCTGAGACTTATCCTTAGAAAGACCTGCTTACAAGGTTGACCCTTAACTGACATCTGGGAATGTGGCTTACTGTACCTAAACTGTTTATGTAAATAATATGGTTTATGCTGAACACCACTGTCTTTCTGGTAGTCTGAATGTTGGTATGTACCAGGCAGAAGTTGCCTATGACAAGCCCCCACAATGAAAACCTTAGGCACTGAGTCTCTAATGAACTTCTCTGGTAGACAACATTTCACATGTATTGTCACAATTTCTAACTGGGGGAACCGAGTGCATCCTGTGTAGCTCCACTGTGAAGAGACTCTTGGAAGCTTGTGCCTGGTTTCCTTCGTACTTCACATCATGTGCCTTTTCCCTATACAAGTTGGCTGTATATCTCTTGTACTGTGAAATATTTTATAATAACTATTTCAATCTCTTTGTCTTCTAATTCTATACTCTTAGCCATGAGTGTGACTATATGCTGAGTCTTGAAAGTCTCCCTAGAAAATTTCTAAACCTGGGAATGGTCCTGAGGACTCTCAATACAGCATGGATTCACTTAAGGAAGTTTGAGGGGAAAAGACCAAATTAAAACCAAAGTAAATAGAAGAAAGGAAATAATAAAGAGCAAAAATCAGTGAACTAGAAAATGAATATATGCTAAAGAAACTCAATAAAACAAATAACTTATGCTTTTGAAAAGATCAATAAAAATCAACAAAACTTTAGCTAAATTGACCAAGAAAAAAAAAACATAAATGAGTGTACTAGAAATCAGCATGGGTTCATCACTACATATCTTACAGATGTTAAAAAGATAATAAAACAATATTAAAAACAACTTTGAGACAATAACTTTAGCAACATAAATGAAATAATCAAATTTTTTGAAAAACTCAAATTACCAAAATTAACAGAAGAAGAAACAGAAATCATGAATAGTTTGTTATTTATTACAGAAATGTACTTTATAAAATCTTCCCATAAAGGAAATTCTAGGCCCATATAACTTCATACTTTTATCAAACATTTAAATAAAAAATAATATCAATCAAACACAAACTCTTTCAAAATATAGAAGAGGATAGAACACTTCACAACCTTTTCATAAGGTCAGCATTATCCTGATACCAACACCAGACAAAAATATTACAAGAAAACTATAAACCCGTGAAAATTTTTTTAAAAAAATAGAAATTGACAGGCTAGTTCTAAAAATTCTTTGAAAATGAAGAGGACCTATAATACCCAAAACAAATTTGAAAAGGAAAAACAAATTTAGAAGACTTACATGGCTTGATTTTAAGACTTATTATACAGTTACAATGATTAATAGAGTGTGGTATTGGTATAAGATAAAACATATGGATAAATGGAACATAATAAAATCTCAAATAGACCCACTCACCTGTGATCAACTGATGTTTCTACAATGATGACAAGATTATTTAGTGGACAAAAGATTATATTTGTAAGAAAATGTGTTAAAACAAAAAGATATTAGACTTCCAGTTGCCAGCCTGGCATGTAAGGAGCTTGGAAATTATTACTCCCATCTTTATAAGAAGGAAAAAAACTAAACCAACTGAAAACAAACAACTCTTCTTAGACCTGTCAGATAATTGAGGTCATGGAGTAAACCACTGACTCTAAAATTGGAGAGACAGACAGACAAATAAGGCATATTCAGAGAATCACAACTTACTGGATTCGAAATGCATGAACAGAAACCTTTGTGGGAACCAGTCCTATGTTCCTTTTATCTAGTACATCAAGCCTGGCTTTCAATGGAAAAAAAATTACAAGTCATAAAAACAAGGGTGTGTTATTGGGGTAAGAGTCGGGGGTGGGGAGCAGTTTGAAGAGACAAAGCAAGGATTAGAACCAGACTCAAATATGGCAGGAATATTGGAATTATCAGACCAGAAATTTAAAACAGCTATGATTAAATATGCTAAGGGCTCTAATGGGAAAAGTAATTGACATGCAAGAACAGATAAGTAAGATAAGCAGAGAAATGGAAATTCTAAAAATGAAATCAAAAGAACTATGACAGAAATGAAGAATAGCTCTGGTGGATTCATTAGCAGGCTGAAACCAGCTGAATAAAGAATCTCTAATCTTGGGGATATCTCAATAGAAACCTCCAAAACTGAAACGTAAAGAGAAAAGGCCTTTAAAAAAACCAACCAGAATAACCAAGAACTATAAGACAACTACAAAAAAAAGTATAATATACATTCAATGGGAATACCAAAATAAGAAAAACGAAAGAAAGGAACAGAAGAAATGACTGAAAATTTCCAAAAATTTGAAGCAATAATGACTGAAATTTTTCAAAAATTAATGTCAGACATCAAACTGCATATTTCAAGAAGCTCAGAGAATACCAAGTAGGATAAATGCCAAAAAGCTACACCTGGCACATCATGTTCAAAGTGTAAAATATCAGAGATATAAAGTATTGAAAGAAGTTATGGTAAGGGTGGGGAACAATCCTTACACATGGGGGAGTAAGAATAAAAATTATACCAGATTTCTCAGAAAACATTCAAGCAAGAAGCTAGTGAAGTAAAATATTTAAAGTGTTGAAAGAGAAAAAATCACCAACCTAGAATTCTGTATCCTGCCAAATTATCCTTCAAAAACAAAGGAGAAATAAATACTTTCCAAGACAAACAAAAATTGAGGGAATTTGTTGCCGGTAGATCTGCCTTGCAAGAAATATTAAAAGTTCCTCAGAAATAAGAAAAATTATATAGATCAGAAACTCAGATCTATATAAAGAAAGAGATAAGTAGTAAATGTATATTGCAAGCTCTAGGACATCCACTAAAATTGGTTTTTAAAAAGTAAAATCAATATGCTAAGAGAAAAAATGGAATCGAATGAAATGCTTGATTAAAATCACAAAAGGTGGAAAAAGAATGAAAAACAAAAATTAGAACCAAGAACAAGGGAAACAATAGAAAACAGTAACAATTGTGGTAAATAAAATAAAAGAATATCATTATGGACCTTAACTCCACTTACCACTATTCACAAAAATATACTCAACATGGGCCAAACATCTAAACATAAAAATCTAAAATTATAAAATATCTAGAAGAAAACAGGAGAAAATCTTTGCAACCTTGTTGGTCATCAGAAACAAGTCTTAAAAAGCACTAACCATAAAAGCATAAACTTATCAATTGGACCTTTCTCTTCAAAAGATGTCATGAAGAAAGTGAAAAGGAAAGCCACAGACTGTGGGAAAATTTTTCAAAACACATATTTGAGAAAGGATTTGTATCCAGATTTGAAAAATTCTTATAATTTAATAATAAGACAAGTGACCCAGTAAAATTGGGCAAAAGCTTCAAATAGATGCTTTAACAAAGATAACATATACTCATAAAAAGATATTTAACATCTTCAACATTATTAGTCACCATGGAATTACAATTTAAAACAACAGAGAGGTACCATTACATATTCACCAGAATAGCTAAAAATAGACTGACAATGCCAAATGTTGTCATGGATACAGAACAAGTAGAATTCTCATGCACTATTAGGGGCTAAAACGGTGTGCAACAACTTTGGGAAAGAGTTTAGCAGCTTCTTTTAAAGTAAAATATATACGTACCACACAGCCCAACAATTCCACTTCCAAGCATTGACCCAAGAGAAATGAAAACATGTTTATCCAGATTTGCATATGTGCGTTCATAGCAGCTTCATTCAGAAAAATCTTAACACTGGAAACAACCCAAATGAATATCAACTGGTGAACAGAAAAACAAACAGTGGTATGTCTGTTCACTGGAATACTACTCAGCAAGGAAAAGCGCCAAACTACCAATACATGGTGCAGCATGAATGGATATACAAAAAATAATATATATGCTGAATCCCATTTATAGGAAGTTCTAGAACACACAAAACTAATCGATAGCAATAGAAATCAAATCAATAATTATCCTGAGTGGGAGCAGGGAGAGAGATTGACTGGGAATGGGCAAAAAAGAAATTTTGCAGAACAGTGGAAGTGTGCTATATCTTGAGTGTAGCAATGTTTATATCGTTGTCTACATCTGTCCAAACTCATTGAACTGTACAGTTAAATAATGAAAAAAAGTGTGCATTTTGTAAATTATTTCTAAATAAAATTAACCTTCTCAAAAAAGGAATGATTGAAAGGAGAAAAGGAATGTAGTGTTGGGAGGAGAAAATGGTAGGGTCTGGCTGGAGGCTACAGGGGACCCCCGAAGGGTTTGAGCGCCATTCCAAGCTGTTCTCAGGAGGTCCCTTGGGCTGCCTTTTCTTCCTGCCCTAGCAGAGACAGCCTGTGAAGCTGGCAAGGCTAGAACCACGGGACCTAAAACAACTGATTCTTTAATGTTTTTTTTTTAATTTCAGTTCAATTTAGCAATTATTTATTCAGCACCAATTGTATACCATCTTCCATGTGCCAAAAGATTTACTCATATTAATCTCTTACATACTTTAAAGTCAGACTACCTGGATTCCAACCCTGGCTCATGACTACATTCTTCAACTTGTCTCAGTTTCTTTCTCTGTAGAGATTAAAATCTTGTTTCCTTGTAACTTTGCTGAAAGGAGGAAATGAGGTGGTTCTTGTACAGCACTTGACCAGAATACACTACAAATGTTAGCAATCGTAGCCGTCGTGTTTATAGTTTCAGTAGTCCCACCCAGCTCCAGAACTTCAGTCAGACAGCCAAGCTGCAAACCCTCTCTTCACTTCACGCTGGCTGTGGGGCCTGGAGATGGTTATTCTGTGTCTCCCTTTCCCATGAGATAGATATCACATTGAGCCTCTCTCACCAGGTGGTTGAGGACTGAATGAACTAATAGAAGTAAAGTGCTTAGCTCGGCGCTTGGCTTATTCTAAGTGCTTAAGAAATGTCGACTATTCTTACTCTTTATATGACATTGCGTTTTAATAAATAAAACTGAAGCCCCCTCTCCCCAAACACCAAGTTGCCTGAGGAAGGCTCAGGACACCAGGAGTCTGGTCACTGATCATGGTGGCCTGCCTAAGCGGAGCTCAAACTCCTGCCTGTGGGCATCCCAGGAAAACTGAAATGAAGCAGATGCTCCCAGAGACCAGAACACTTATCCTTCCTGACTACAGACAAGGGCTGTTACCCTATCCTTCCAGGCTCAGACCAGGTGCCACCTCTTCCATGAAGCCATTTATGACTGCACCCTTAGAGTCTCAGGCCAGAAAGGGCTACAAAGAGACACCATGTGAAAGACTAAAAAGAAAACATTTTATTTTCCTCTCAGATTCAAGTTTCAGCACTGTGATAAGGGGGCCATGGGAGAAAATGCTGCAGGAAGTATCTAACACAGGGTCAGCCCTAGAGGTGTTCAGCAAATGTTAGTTTCCTTAAGAGCTGAAAAAACGGGCTTCATTATTCTCATTTCATTCAGAGAGAAACTGAGGAGCTCAAGCCTGAGGACACATGGCTTGTAAGTAGAAGAACAGAGGTTACTCATTGTTCCATGCCTGCCAACATGCTAGGACCATAATGACTGCAGGATGAGAGAACTGAGGCCCAATTGACTGTCCAAGGCCATATAATTACTTACATAACTCAGACTTAACCCTAGATCTCCTGACGCCAAACTTGACCTCACCCACTGGGTCTCATACAGCTGTGGGGGGTCACTCCCCAGGCCAAGACCCCATGGAGAGAGAAACCCTCGGCAGAGCCTAGGCTGGGCCAGGGCTGGGCCTGCTGCCACCTCAGGAATTAAGACATGGCTTCAGTAGGTTCAGGGCAAGCTCTGCAGCTGGGTGTGTGTGTGGTAGGGGTGGGGGGGGAGGTATAAGAAGCTGATGAAGAGGCCAGAACTTCTCTACACTGAGCAGGGGAACTAAAGGCTGGCATGGGTGGCCCTGATGAAAAATGAGGAAAGTTGGATGGGCCATGGACAGCTTGGACCAAGAGGATGTCAGACTGGTGTTTCAGAGCACAGATGTAGAGTCCTCTCTCACTTCACTGTGTCATTTGTCCAGCTGGGCCTTAGTTGTTTCATCTTTCCCCCAAGTGAGGTTGTCTTGCTAGTCAAAGAGGCATAAACAAGGCAAAAAGCTGCAGAAGCTTTGATATCAATAAACCAAGGTTCTGGTCTCTGATCTACAAGTTCTATGAAAATGTCTTTGGATAATTACAAACTCTCTGAGCCTCAGTTTTCTCATCTGTCCAATGGAGCTAACAGTACTATTACTAGGGCATAATGCTATATCAAACTTTATAGCTGCAAGAAATACTACATTCTGAACTTTTCTTTCAAGAAACTAAATTCTGACCATTCCATCTCTGTCATCATTCAGCTGTCTCTCCTAAGCCTCAGGAAGGGGGAGGCTCTATGGTATCCAGGAATTAGGGCAGGAAGCATCCTCCACTCTGTCTTGGCCACTGCAGAGGCCCTCATGCTTAGAGACTATGTGACCCCTGAAATTCTGAGGTGCCCTGCTCTGCTGGGCTTGAGGCTAGAGCAGGTGTGGGACTGGCCTCCCAGACATAATAAAGCCCAGTCACACACCCAGGCCAGGGCCTCTTTTATCTGCCTCCCTTCCCAGTCTGCTCCTCCCTCCTCCACTCCCAGCCTTCAGAGTCTTCCCTATCCCCCTGCCCCCTGCCCAGCCCTCACCCTTCCATCTTATCTGAGATGATGAGAGAGATAGGCCTAGACTTGGAGCAGTTTCTTCTCCCCTCAGGAAAAAGAACACAAAGGCCTGGTCAACAGGGGAATAACTGGTATAATATCTGCATAGAACCCTCTCAGACAGTGGGCGGATTGTCAGTGGGACTGTGAAGCCACTCTGCTTCTGATGCCTGGGCCGCTATGAAGACAAAATGACACCATACCAAAGGTGCTGCTGGTGCTGCCCCATAAAAAGGGCTTCTAATCCCCAGTGTTCATATCCTTTGATCCCTGCAATACCACAAGGCAGGCAGTGCAGGTGATGTAGGAGAGGATCAGAGAGGGTAAGAGTTTTAGGAAAGGTCACCCAGCAAAGCACAGTGACAAAGGCATCCAGTGAGCATGCCCTCCCTGTCTCCACCACCAGGAGAGAGGGCAAGGTGGGATCATTCCTGGGGTGTCTGTTTGCCAGCCTTGTAGGTGATGTGGGTCCTGGTGAGAGTTAAAATTAGAACTAATTGAGAGCAGTGGGGCAGGACTGCTTTGGAAGCTGGCAGAGAAAGACCTTTACTCTTGATCAAAATCCCAGGGAGTCAGCGTCTAGATACAAGCAAGGAAGCTGGGCCCTCACCCCAGCCTTAGTTTGCCTATCTGGGAAATGGATACAATGGCCACAAAGGGGCTATGAGCCTCAGGACCTAAGGGTCCTGCCATTAAAGAACATTTGAGAGAGCAAGGTTGCTGCAGTCTGAAGTTTATGTCTTTCCAAAATTTATGTTAAATCCTTACCCTCAGTGTGATGGTATTAGGAGGTGGAGCTTTGGGGAACTAATTAGATCATGAGGGTGGAGCCTTCATGAATGGGATTAGAGCTTTTTTTAAAAGAGACCACGGAGAGTTCCCATATTCCTTCCACTATATAAGGACATGGCAAGAAGACGGCTGTCTATAACTAGGAAGCTTCTCTCACCAGACACTGAATCTGCTGGAGTCTTAATCTTGGATTTCCAGCCTCCAGAGTTGTGAAAAATCAATGTGCGTTTTTAGAAGCCATTCAATCTGTGATACGCTGTTATAGCAGCCAGATCGGACTGCAACAAAGGTGGTCTCACTCACCATACCCTCCACCTGACAAATTTCAGGAGAAAAGGAGCAATTGTTTCCTCAGGTGTCCTGTCCTCCACTGATTCTCTAAATTGTAGATTATCCCCAGGGAAACCCAACACAGATGGCAGAGGATTATTCATCTGTAAGAATGTCTGTGATACTCACGGAGAGACACATCAGGGGAATTACTCGCTTTATAAAAAAAAAGGTGCTTCCTTCACAGAAGGAGATGCCCCATGAGCTTCCCTCCCCTGTCCCGGATGTGGGAGAGGCTAGAGGTGGGAGTGGGGGAAATGCAGACAGCCCCACTTTCTCACCCACCAGGTGAGTGGTTGGAGGACTGGTTTCAAGAGCTGGGTGGTACTGGAAGGCTTGAAACAAGAGTGTTAGGAAACCCAGTGGATGGGGGTCAATGAGAAATGGAAGCCACAGTTCTCAGATGGGCCTGGGATAGCAGCACTTTTCAGAGACACTGGGATTGCTATGATGAGGAGGATACCCTCTGTCTCACCCCTGGCTGCTGGGGTGGGCTGGGGTTCAAGACCCCTTAAAACCCCAATTCCTTTTCTCACAGGGCATGGTAGCTGAAGCTGAGAGGAGGCCAAGAGCAGGGATCCTGTCCTGGGCAGGATCCTGTTGTTCCATGATGGTCTGGCCTTCATGAGTCTTGTTCTTGGTGTGGGGGTGGGATGCTTTATTTTTCTGAAAAGTGAGTCAAAACCCCCTTCAACAGCCTCCCAGCTTCCACCTCTCCCTTGCAGTACTCCTCCACTCTGCTATCTACATGATCCTTCTGGAACCTGATTTTGATAGTGGCATTCCCTTGCTCACTCACCTTTAGCAGCTCCCCATCACCTCAGTCGGTTTCCCCAACCTAGCTGACAAGTGAAACTTCCCAAGGCCCTCTTTAACCAGACAAAGACTCTAGCCACTGCCTGACAGCTTTCAGAGTCTACTAGCTCTCTCTAGGACTTCTCCAAATCCCCCATTTGACAGCTTAGCCATCTGATGCTCTGAGAGGCTAAGCAACTGGCCAGAGGTTGTGTAGTAGAACTTGAAATTTGAATCCAATTTTGGTGGCTTGGATAGAATCTACACCTATCCACAGAGGGGACAAAGCCTAGGACAGAAACTTCAGGAACCTGTGTCCCTTGGCTGGGGAGAGCCTGGCCTTCTATGGGCAAGAAAATGGCAGGTAAGGAAGAAGGAGAGTGAATGACAAACTCTGAAGGCAGCACCATGCCATGGGCAGAGCCCAGACCATGAATCCATCCACATTTGCTGAGCCTCAGTGCCTCTTGGGAGAAATGGATAACAAACTCCCTGACCTCACAGTTCCCAGGGCAGAGTGCATGGACAGTGGGGGCTACCGAGCCCAGCCCAGAGCCGGGCACACAGCAGGTGCTTATCCATACCCCTCAACTTGGCAAAGGATCCAGAGGCTCAGGGGTATGGGTGCAGTCCCTACCAGCCCCAAATCCACACCCTACTCCCAACTGCAGCCCACAGTGAAGCTGTGCAGGCCCAGTAAACAACCTCTCACCAACCCCCAAACCAAAAGGAAACTTTTTTAATGCAACAGAAACCAACATTTCTGCATGCTGCCTGTGCTGGTGATGGGAAAAGCCTTCAGAGAGGAAAGGGCTACTGGGGTGGAGGCGGAGGCGGAGACCAGGCAGATGCTGAAGAGTGGAGAGGAGAAACGGAGATCTGATAAGGGAGCTCTGATGTCTGTGAGGTTGGGGTGTGGGGCACCAGGGATGCTCAGCCTCTCTGCAGCCATACCCCTGCAACCCCCAAGCTCGGGGGCAGGTCTGAGGTAGCTCTGGGGGGTGGCACCCAGCCCTGCCAGGAACTCGGGCCACAGTGTTCTACCACTCAGTGAGGCTCCCCACCTTGGTTATCCATTTCCCTGAATTTGGAAACCAGCCAGAGGCTCACAGGGTATTGGTCTCTATGTCTAGTTCTGCAGCCTACTCACCCATGGCCTTGGTCCAGTCTCTGCCCTAATTAGCTTTAGTGTTCCCCTCCCCCAAAAGAAGGTGCTGACTGTGGTGATGGCATCAGGACATGGTGCTGGCCTGGGAATTGGCAAGTTCAGGGTCTAGGCTTGCTGTGGACCACTGGGTAAGTGGCTTTAGCTAGAGTAATCGAGACGGTCCCAGCACTGAACGTCTGCACCCCAAGAAACTCTTCACTCCTAGGGAAACTGCCAGGTCACCCTTTACCCCTCTGGGCTGGAATTTCCTCTGAGACTCCAGAGGCCTTACCTGGCTCCCTGCATGGCCCTCATCATGATTGAGGGCGGGGCCTGTCCTCCTGGACAGATTTACAATCTGACTAAAAAGACTGGACATGAACCCGCCCCAGGAACCCAGGTAACACCTGAGACAGACAGGCAGAGTGAGCAGGTATCAGGAACCAGAGCGGAAGCAGATGCAAGGAGGCTTGGCGTGGCATAGGCCTCACAGGAGGAATCTTACAAGCAGAGAAGAGCAGTGTGGGGTATTCCAGTGGGGTAATAGCATAAGCAAAGCCTGGGGGGCCTAACAGTAGAGTAAGTAGTGCGCCCAGCCTCCAACTGAGCATGCAACTACATGGAGGGACCTGGACTGGCCCTCAAGGGCCCCACAGTTGAATCTAAATCTACTGCCTCCAGTGTCTGAATTCCCACAGCTGCATCCACTGCCAAATGATTTGCATCAAAACAAACATTAAAAACACACACACACACACAACAAAGGTTTGTCTGTCTTTTCTAAAGTGAAGATGGGCTTTTCACAGAAATTGAAAGCCCCCAAGGGGGCTCTGAAAGTGAGTGGCCACGTCCCACTGTGTTTTCCATACTGTGACTTCCTGTGCAGGGCAGACCACCCTAAAGAAACTGGCTGGAGACCGGCTGGAGGCTGGTAGATAGGGCCTGCTCTGACATCCATGGGCCCCCCAGCCATACCCAGGGGCACAGCGCAGCTTTTCCTGACACTGGCCACCTGCCAAACCCCACCCCTTCAAAGCATCTCACCAACAGCTTTAGGTATGGTATGGGGTTACCAGCCCATCCTAATTTCTTAGGTCGCCCAAGTGACCTAACACAGCCTAGTTGGACTGCCCTAAATAAGTCACTCACCCTCTCTGAGCCTCAGTTTCCTTGTCTGTTAAAAGAGAACAATAAAACATGCCTTGATGGGTCTGGAGCATGTGGCACACTTAGGAGGGTGAGGGCTTCCAGAAACCCTAGCAAATGCATTTCTGACCTCCCTCTGAAAACCAACATCCCACCGGCCCCACCAGAAGGACAGTGAGAAGCAAGTAAAACTCTCAGCCTCATTCTTAGCTGCTGGCCTGAAAGTTCAGGTTCAATCCTGCCCAGAAACTTCAGCTGGAAGAAGAGGAGGGGGCAACAGGTGGTGTCACTGTTACTGTGGCCACCTCAATGGAGGATAGAGCTGGATTTGCTCTTCCTTTCTCCCCAAGCATTTGCTGAGTCTCTCCCGCCTCTCACTTAGGCTGAGTCACATAATTTCATGGACACATATACATGCCAAATGGGTCACACATACCTATAATTGCCTGTTCACTCTATATTCTCAATGACCCTACCCAGAAGGTCTTGGTGTTCCATTTCTTTGACAAATAAATTAAAACACAGAGAGGCAGTGACTTGTCCAGCACCCCACTGCATAAAGTAGAAAAAGAATTGGAATCAGGTCTGACAAGGGGTCTGGAGATCTTTCTACTGTATGCAAAGGTCCCAAAGGAAAGGGGTCTTTGAGAGCCACCAAGGTTTCTGAGCAGGACAATGGCATGGTTAGGTGGGCAGTGGGAAGTTGGACTGAGGACCCTGAACCTGGAGACAGCAAGACCTGCAAGGAGGCCATGATCAAGGTGCAGGCAACTGGGGGAGCAGAGGGAAGGGTGTTCCAAGAGAAATTAGTGGGGCAGACCACCATGCTCTCAGCCTCTGAGGACACAGAAGTAGGGAAGGAGGCACAGGAGGAGCAGGGTGGGGAGGACCTCTAGAGCATTCTCACAGCACCCACACTCAGCGCCACATTCCTCCAGCAGTGTCATTCCTCCACCATGCCACATGGGAGCAGTGGGGTCTGTGGCTCCCCCAGTGCAACTCGGCCAGTGTGGGGCCAAGCCCACCACCCAAGCTATACCGGACTCTTGTGCCCACTGCCTTTTCCAGGCTGATTCCCCATGCCAGATTGATGAACAACGTAATAAAGGGGGCAATCATATTATTCCTGAACGCATTTTAATAAAAATCAAATAAAAGCAATTATGTGAATTTTCAAGAAGATCACCTCTCCTCCTTTCCCTAAGGTAGGAAATGGAATGAATTCAGGAAATCATTAAAATCAGAAAGCTGAGCTGTGTGCCACTGCTGCGCCAGCGGCTGCCACACAAAGCAGCAGGGAAACCCGGACCCGGCGGCATCACGGCGCCTTTCTTCAGCTTTTTGAGTGAAAATTCCACCTATGGGTGAAGAAGGGTAATTAAGGGCCAGGAGAGATGCTTTGAATCCAGGCTGCCTCTGCCCCTCCAGTAGGAACTTCCCAGCTTCAAAGGGGCCTTAGACTCCCTGAGGGAGAGCTCTCCAACCTGGCATCCCAGGGCTTGTGGCAGGCAGGGGCAGGGCTTACACAGGGTCCCTAAGTGAACTCTGCTGTCCCTTCTGTGGAGGACATGCAGCTCTCAGCCCAGCTAGAGGCCAAAACACTGGGTCTGGGTGCAGAAGGATGGGGTCCCACTGAGCAGCGATGATCACGTATTCTCCCTCCAGCATCCCCAAAGAGAACACATCCATGTAGTCTACAAGGCCTTTCCTGTCTGATTGGGCATTCTAGCCCCATGTGACCCTCAAACTGGTATGCTTTGGAGCTGAGGATGCTGAAGCTAGAGGGGGCCAGTGACACCCCCAAGGTCAGCCAGCTGGTTAAGGCAGTGCCAGGGCTGGAGCTCGGCTCTGCTGGGGCCCCAAAGCAGGCCCAAGTTCTATGAATAAGGTAGTCTAGACACAATTTGGGTTGGTCTTCCATGGGCACTTACAAGAAAAAGCCATGACCACCCCAACTGCCATCTTCTGGACACTGGCATGGGCCACCGTCTTTAAACACTGCACATTGACTGTTTTCATTCTGTCAGTATGGGTTCCGGACTGAGCTACAGTAAGGTGAAGCAACCTGCCCATAACCCCACAGCTAGAAGTGATGAATCCTGGATTTCCCCAGGGTCATCAGAGTCCAGGCCAAAGACTGATTGCCAAGTCACAGTGCCACCCTCTTCACAGGAGATAGGCCTGGGTCAGGGTTTTCCAGGTTGCATTTGGGTACTGGGGACAGAAAGACAGGGATTTTCACTTCCCCTGTTCCTATATGCATGCTGGCAAACACATCACCCTTCCACCTGAAGAGTAGGCCAGTGGTGCTCCAGAAGGAGTACCCCCAGTCACCCCTAAGACCATCTTCGTCAGCCGCTAAGGTCTCAGATGGAGGCAAGCAGAAAAGCTGGAAGCCATACATCCCCTTTTGGGCAGCCTAAGTTAAGGAAACAAACCAGGGCTGGAAGGCAGAGGGCCAGCATTGGCTGTGGGTGACCTTAGGCAACTTCTACCAACTCTCAAGACATGCAAACACGGGCGTATATATGTGTGTACTTATTTGTGCATGTGCATGTGTGTGTGTGTGTGTGAGAGAGTGTTAGAATGAGGGGTGGCCAGTCTCCAGTCCACACATTTGATATTATCCCACATTGTCCTGTCTGACTCAGCTTGGAGCTACCTTTAATCCCCACTGCTGTTAACAGCTATGGCACCCTCCTACAAGGATGCTCAGGGAAATGTCACCAAAAAATGAGATTTCCAATAGGGGAAAGGAGAGTGAGAAGGAAGATTTTCAGTGGCCTCTCCTAATGCCAGGCTTCCCTTAGAAGTAGGGGTTTCTGGCAGACCCTGCACCTCTGGTACCTGGAACCCAAAACTGAGCACTGGTGATAGAACTTCTGGTCTCATCCTCCAGTCTCCACTGGTGCTCCTCTCTGGCCCCTGGACCTCAGGGGCCTTGTAAGAGAAGTGAAGGCAGTGGCATCTGGCTTTCAGGGCTAGTGCATGGGGGGAGAGTAGGACAGAAAGACGGTATGTGAACCTTCTGTCATTCCTGTCCCCTCTTAGGTTTTGCACACAGCAGGCAGTCCATAAATGTGTACTGTGTGGGGCTCAGAGAGAAGACAGGCTTGTCCAGGAGGGGAAGTCGAAAGCAGGAAAAGAAAGTGCCCCTGTATGCTCTTCAGGGCCTGTGGACTTGGGACCACATGTGTGGACGTGCATGTGTAAGCACGTTCATAAATGTGTGCACTCTTGTGACCACACTTACCTGCTGGCAAAGCCACTGACATGTCTTGCACACACACATCAACACAGCAGATGAGTAAGCAGCAGACCCAAACCCTAGGCAGTATCCTCCCAGCCTTGCTCTCAAACCCCCATCTAGACAGGCCTCGGAGCAAACTGGCTAAGAACTTGAGGTCCTGGCCCATGGGGTTCCATAGGGCTGTCCATCTGCTATTACCTTCACCCAGATTCTACCTTGGTTACTCTGGAAGCATCTGACAGGGTCTAACTCCCAGCTGTGCCTAGGATCTGGAAATAAAGGCTGCTATTGGTGGCTTCTAGAACATCTGATAAGGGCTGACCAAGGGACTCTGATTAGACAGAGAACACATCTAACTCTGCTTGGGGTGAGGGTAAGGGGTCACAGGAAAAGCCTCCCCCAAAATGAAAGCTTGGAGCTTGACCTAGAAAAAGGGGCTGGGTTTCCCGAGCAGACTAGATAGAAAGGGCATTCTGGATGGAGGGAACGGCTTACACAAAGGCAGGGTGGCATGCCTTGTTCAGGGAATGCTGAGCTTCTGGGGCTCCCACTCTGCTTTTGCTGGCTGCACTGGGAAGAAGTGTCCTTTACAAAGCACCGTCTGGAGTGAGAGGGCAAAACAGGACACCACACTGCAAAGAACCCCTGAGCATTGTTACTGGCAGAAAAGACAGCCCCTGGTGCAAAGGGAGTGCAAATTGCTCCTCAAAGTTCCCCCCTGGGAATGCAGCAGATAATTCATATCTCAAAAGTGCAGTTAGCTCAGAGATCCCACATGTGAGCTAAACCCATTCGTTAAAAAAAGGAAGGGAGCAATGAACGAACTCTGGATAGTGGTTCCCTCTGGGAAGCAGGGGGCCAGGAGAGGCACAGTGTCCCGGTGCCTATAATACTCTAGTTCTGAAGTACAGTGTGCATGAACGTTCATTTTAATGTTTCATAGCTTACAAATAGTCTTTTATATGTATAAAATACAATGTAATAAAAGTTTTAATTGTGTTTATGCCCAAGTTTACAGGGCTGTCCCGAGGCTGGGTTGGCGAAGATGCCTCTATGTGGTTACCTGAGCTTGATGTCCTCACAGGTGTCCCATTCCTATGCTTTGGGGCAGTGGAGGGGCCTGTACTAGTCCCAGCTTCGCTGGTTCACAGAAGATTCCAGTCATTTCCAGACAAGCCCAGATGTAGCTAGGAAAGTAGAGATGAATGCTCAGCCAACTTCCCGTATAGGCTTCTCTTCTCTGGGTCTGTGTCCCTTCTATACAGTGAGGAACTCCGGTTGGCTTGTGTCCCGAGTTTGACCACTAGTAGCACAAGTTACACGGAGCAGTTTCCCTACCTGTAAAGTGGGACCATAACAGAACTGCTGTGAGGACTGAATGAAATGACACCCTTTCAGACACAGTCTCTGGCATGCAGTGATTACTCTGTAAATAGTTTTTAAAAATCACTGGAACAAAGATTCTCAGAGGAAACAGGGTGGGACTGAAGGATAGAAGATTTTGCTCTGGTCTCTACCCCATTACTCACTGGCCCTGAAGCCTCTGGAATCCTTTAACCCTGGGCCCAAAGTGGGAACCCCTTGGAGAGAAAAGAGAATGAGAAAGCTCTGGCCAGTAACCAGAGCTCTAATCCTCAAGACCCCTCCCTAGGGAAGAAACCCCAACCAGACCCATGGGGGGATGTGCTGGCCTCACCAGGGGCAGCCCTAATCTCAAGAACAGGCCCAGTGCCTGCTCCAGCTCAGAGTTTGGAGCCTGGACTAGGTGAGCATGGATCAAAGGCAGAGGGAATTAGCATCACAGAGAGCCTGGAGGAGGGGAGGCCAGGATTAACTCACTCTCCTCTTCCTGCTGTTCCTTCCGCAGCCCAGGGAGTTGGGAGAAGAGTAAACATCCACCCCCAACCCTTACCATACCCCTGAGGCCCAGTTCCTACAGGAGGCAGAGCAAGGGCAATGATTTGGGTAGGACTTGCAGTAAAAAGCAGATGCACTGTGCACAAAATCTGGAGCCTTTGGCTTGATGGGACAAGAAGATGCCTTGGCCAGAGAAATGTTTGCAGAGTCTGGAACCTGGACATGGGACAAAGGGCATGCAATGTGAGTCCACAGATCATGCAGTGTCATTTCAGGGACACAGGAGCTTGTTTGTGTGTGCACACACACATGCACACATAGGGAATCTGCAAGAGTATGAGCGGTGGGGACGCTCACATGTGTATCTTTCAGTCTGGCTGTGGGCCACATGGGTGCCTGGTTTATGAGTGTGTGTATCTGTGAGACCTACACATGCATGCGGCAGGGCAGAAACAGTGTCTGCATACATGTATGGTTGTCAGCCTCATGCATGAGTGTCTGTGTGACAGTGGTGTGAAGTGTACAGTCATTTGGGTCCAAGGGCAGACATTTGAGTACATGTGCAGACAGAAATAGAGAAAAGTGTGAGGGGGCTCAGAATTGTAATATTTCCCACAGGTAAACAGATGATCATTGTGCAGGCCCTGCTTCCAGGCTCCACGGGCTTCACCTTTCCCACCATGGAACTGCAGTAGGGTTACCTGGCTTAATCATTTTGTGCCTCAGTTTCCTCATTTGAGACAAGGTTAATCACAGTGCAGTTGTGAAGATTAAATTAGTTAATATAAGACGCTTGGCACACAATGAATGCTCTCGAAGTATTCGTTAGTACAATTAGTGCTACCTGGAGGGGGCATGGTAGGGCTGAACCGGGCTGGCTGGCTGAGCAGGGTGAGCTTAGAGCCTGCCAGGAGCTGTCCTTGCAGAAGCCTAAGAGAAAGATTGCTTTTAAGCCAGCAGAGCTGGGCAGCCTTTGGCAGTGCTGGGAAAAGGGAGCATGTGGTGTCCAGAGTATCACAAGACACATCCTGAGCCAACTTGGTCAGGCTTGGCGCTCACTGGCCTCTATGTGGAGCTCCTCCCACCCCTCTCTTTCCAGCTTCCCATTCCCCACCCCCATGTACCTCTCACCCACCTCCTGTCCCAGGAGTGTCAGGCACATTCCCCCGCCAGCCTTGTTTCATCCTTCGACTGGCTGGCAAGGTCCATTCTTCATGCCCATTCTGCAGATGAGGAAACTGCAGAGACATGGAGGTATGTGACCAAGAGACAGAGCTGGATTCAGGCACCCAAGACGCTGTAGTCTCAGAGTAATTTGTAGAGAAGCAAAATACCAGTCTGGCCCCTAGGGCAACCCAACTCACTCTCAGCTCTTCTGAGTCGCCGGCACTGACTTTCAAAGCTCCTCAAACAGTTTCCTTAGCTGGTCCTGAATCACAGGCTGGGCAACAAACACACCCCTCCACATAGTCACTGTCTCTGCTCCACGCACCCACCAGAACTCGAAAATGTCTAGTCTGACACCTAAATGAGCCCCTAATGTACCTCTCTCACCTCTACACTTTTCTTCCTGGTGTTCTCTAACTTGTCCATCCTTGTCTAAAACCTCCTTATTAAGGCCCATTGCAAATAGTACCTCTTCCATGAAGCCTTCTTTGATTGCTTTGTCCATTAGCAGTCTCATTCCCATGGGACCTAAAGACATTCTCTCTTCAGAACTATTTACCTTTGGGAAGTCCTAGGGGTCAGACCAGGAGCTTGTCTGTATATCCCCACTCCACCCCACCCTACCCCACAAGTCTGGGCAAGGATGTCCACAGGCTGGGGTGCAGCTTGGGCACTCACACACCCACACTGCTTCATAAGCCCCACCAAGCCTTGTATTGTGGCCATATAACATAGTGTTCAACAGCTAAGGCTCTGGAGCAGATTTTTCTGTTTTCAAATCTCAGCTTTTACACTTACTAGCTGTGTGACCTTGGGCTTGTTATCTAACCTCTTTTTGCCTCAGATGGTTCATCTATTAATGAGAATAATCATAGGTCCATTGCCACAAGGTTGTTGTTAGAATGAAATGAGTTAATAGACATAAGTTCTTAGACCAATAACTTGCACATAGTAATTGCTGTATGAGTGTTTGCCATTGTTAACATTTATACTGTTATTCTCACCAGGAGAATGTAAAAAGGCACTGGACACAATCTCTGTCCCCAAACAAATGGGAGTACAGAAAGAAACAGGAAAGGGGTTTACATTTATAATCTCACTTCATGGTCAAACCACCATAAAGGTAGTTATCACCAGCCCCACTTTACAGATAAGAAAACTGAGGCTCCAAAAGGTGGTGTGAGTCCCCTGAGGGCCCATAGTTCTAAATGGCAAGTCTGGATTTGGGGCCAAGTTGTGTGGCTCCAAAGTCCACGCTCTTTCAACAAGCCTGTGTAGCCTCTCAGTCTGGCAGAAAGATAAGCTTTGTACACAAATAGCTGTGATCCAAGGTAGAAAGTGATAAGTGCCAAACAGGGACGATAAAGGCTCTGAGAGGGCGGGGGCTTGTCTGTTTCCAGAGGGGAGGATTTAGAGGTCAGGACAGGCTTCTGAGAGTGGGTGATGATTGAGTGCTGCCTCAAAGGTAGACAGGCTGAGTGGGGAAGACTCCAGTTGGAGGGGCCAAAGACAGTGAGAACAAAGACAGGGGTCACTGTGTCCACAGTACCTAGCCAGCAGTCTCTGATGTGTCATAGAGGACCTAGGAATGTATGTGAAAAGGAGGTAGGTTGAAGAGGGCAGAAGGGAGGGTGGACATACCTTCTCCCCACCTGGCCCAGGAACTTCCCCTTTCACAGGAAGATAGGGTCAATTCCTCCAATTCTCTAAAGGGCTTCATGGGGCTGAGGGTCCCCCTTGTTCAATAATATCCAAAAGAAGTAGGTAGGACTCCCAGGCTGGAGGTCCCGAAAGTTAGATGTTTTGCTCAATACCAGGAAGAAATTCCCAACAAGTAAAGCTGGGCAGGACTTCTCCAGGGGTGAGGCAGTGGTATGTTAGAGTCTCCTCACACTGGCTCACAGAGCTGATTGTTAAATTTTCAGAAACTGTGTGAGCAGTTGATGTGAGGATGACAGCTTGAAATTTATACCATGGAACTCAGCAAATGCTACAAATCAGGTTTTCCCCCACTTTGGAGAGCCAGATGTTAAACATTTACTGGCACACCACCGGGCAGTATCTACTCTATGAGGGAGCAAGCACCCATTCCCAGGAGAATGCAAGTAGACACACTCACCTTCTGGGAAGAATGGGCCCAGGGGTTCTACCTTAGTGAGGGGCTCAGATTAGATGACTTCAGGAGCCCCTTTCTGGCTCTGAGAGCCTATAAAATGTCAGGTTAAAAAAAAAAATTAACCAGGGTAATCATTCAGGAAATCATTAACCACTTGACTCACAGGCTGGGAGTAGGGCAGGGACTTGAGAAAACGTGTGAGGACCACATGCTTGCAAATTTCACAGGTGGAAAACCTCTATCAACCTCACACAGTGCTTTGAGGGCAACACTAGAACTGGAACCTGTCTCTAGCCTCCCAGTCAGGGCTCCTTCTGGTACACATTTGAGCTTGGCTGGTGTGGACAGGGCAATTTTCCTACACAGTTTAGTATCTGTCTCCTCCACCAGAATATAAGCTCTGTGACAGCATGAACCACATCTGTTTCCTTCACTTTTGGATCCCAAGTGCCTAGTATCGTGCCTGGTACATTGCAGGTATTCAATAAACATTTGTCGAAGGAATCAATGTGTCTGGGATTCTGTCTCCTGAGAGCAGCTGGAGAGCTGGAAATGCCATCCTCTGAGACCATTACCACTTGGGTCCCCACTCCTGCATAGTGACACAGAATCAACAGACCAACTCTGCCTTTTCCTGTATGACCTTGGCCAAACCACTGGAACCCTCAGTTTATTCCTCTGCAAAGTGGGTTGTGTAATCTCTGTCTGCCTCTTGAGGCTGCTGTGGCACTTAGGTGAGACATAAAGTTCTTTTTATAAACTCTAAAGTGCAGTATCCATAGGAGGAAGTAGGGAGCACAGAAAGCTGGCTTGGATGGCAGGGACAAGCCCAGGTGTTCTAATGGACACTGGATGGTGGCCAGGCTGCTGTTCTCTTAGGGCTGTTGTTTGGGGCCTGACTAGCAGGGGGTGCAAAGATTCTAAAGGGACAGGGAGGGTAGGATGAAACAAAGATAGCCAGGGAGAGTTTGGGGAACACTTTTCTTCCTAAGACTAAGTCCTTGGATCAGAAAAAGCAGGTGAACCAGTGATTTTAAGTCATTCCTCTGTCTCTGCAGAACTGTTCATTGCCCACCCCTGATCCCCAGGCTCCACCACCACAAATTGCCTTAATGGGTGAGCTTGGACTGGTACCTACCAAGTCAGGTGAGGGTGGAATGGAAACTCCTGGTATGTCCTGAAATCAAACTAGTGTTCCAAGTGATTCCATGGAATCAGGATTTCTGCCACTCTCACAAACAGGCATCTGAAGGCCCCTCCTGGGATGGTGCGGGTGCGGGGGGCAGGCTGGCAGGGAGAAAGGCCTAGTTCGCTCCAGGCTACGTGGGTCAATGAGGAAGGAAAGCAGGGGGTAGTGGTACTCCTATAGCTTTCTGAAGGGGCGTCTGATTTTTGCAAAGAGGGTGAGGGCAGTGGGAGGCTCAGAACTAGGGTCTGGGAGGCAGGTGGAGAGGGTACCCATGGAGGGGCTGCAGTGTCAGCCTGGGCCCCCAGTGGAAAGCAAAATAGAAAGGCCCTGTGTCAGCAGCCAGGCCCCTGGGTGGCCTGGCTCTCGGCTCCATTTTGTTAGGCGGGATTCTAGTTGCGACCAGCTGCAGTCAGAAACAATGCCTGGATTTCTTTCTTTCTTCTTCTTTTTTAAAAAAAAATTTAATAGAGGGGAGAGGACCAGAGCCACTCATTGAACAGCTCAGTATCGTAGAGGCATCTGGGACCATGTGTCCTTAAAAAAAGCACAGATGCAGGAGCCCCACAGCTGACTGCAAGGTGCAAGACGACATGTCACACTGAGATACTGGGGTTTCAACCCCGCTGCGGCTTCACACTTGCTGTATGACCTTGGGCAGGTCCATTCTGTTCCCCCATAGCCTCCCTCAGAGCTTGCTAGCCAGAACCACTCAATGCTGACTCCTCTCCTTCCCCCCAACTCTTAGAGTGGTATTTGGTGTAGATAGTCCTTCCTGATTGCCTATGAGCTCCTGGAGGGCTGGGTCTGGTTCATCTTTGTATTGTATGAATCCTGAATCTCCCACTGCACTTGACCATCTGTCAGTCATTCAGGTGCTATGCTGAGTGATGGAATAGAGCACTGAGTTATCCTACTTCTGCACTCTTGGGGCAGAGGGGAGATGGGAGCACATCAAAATAACCTCCTCAACTGGTGACTCAGGGCAAATAAAACTCCTGCCTCGGTTTTCTCATCTGTAAAAGGAAGTTACTACTACTGTTAATCAGCTCATGTGAAGATTAAAGGAGTTCATGTGTAGGAGATACTCATAAATGGCACATAGTAAGAGCTTAATAAGTAAATGCTATGATGACAATGATGCTGGAGGCTGAGACAGCAGCATATGGAGGTTGAGACCAGGTAGACAACACATCTGCTATCAGAGTAGACTTCCAACTAGGTAGCTGTAGATGTGGCTTTGAAGGCTGGGAGGAGTGTGTCCCAGGAGGGAGGAAGAACATGAGGAGGTAAAAACATATATATCTATAAGGCTGGCAATCTGGAAGCCACCCAGAATGGCTACATGCCAGGGCAAGAGGAGATGAGCCTTGAGGCTAGAAGACTGCTGTCCAGGTGAGGAGAGGGGATGCTGAGACTATGAGAGCTTCTCCCACCCCCGCTCCAGTGCCAGAGAGGAGGGACTCGCCCTCAGGGTGTAGGATCTGTCAGGACAGAGGAACAAGTTTTGAACCTCCTCTGGCTAACTTGTCTCAGACTTCCCCCAGCAGTGTTGGACATACTGGGTCCCAGATGGCTCTTCTGGCAGCCCTGGTTCAGGGGAGAGGGTACTGGATGAGGAAACCTGGTTCTTGTTCCAACTCTAGCACTTCTCAGCTGTGTGGCCATGGAAGAGCCACCACTTCCCTTCGGGGCTCAGTTTAGTCACCCATAAAAGGGCCACTGTGAGGCTCAGAGGGTGAGAGGTGCCCCATGAGGCAAGGCATTAAGGTCATTCCCTAGTCACAGTCCTTGACAACTTCTGTGTTTTCCTGTTCCCACCAGGCCAGGAGCCCACTGAGAGCCCTCCCCAAAACAGGGCCCCCCTCAAATCCTGAAGTGCACTATAGCTCAGTCCAAGGATTGAAGGTTCAGACCTACAGAATCATAGTACAATCAGAAGCAAAAGTGCCATTGGACATCTCCTGTGTGTGACCTTGGGGGTGACTGCTCATGTTCAAAAGCTTCTGTCAAGAGGACTCCCACCCCCACCCAGTTTCCCTTACCTCTGAAAACTAGGAAGCCACTAGAGAGGGTAGAGACCATACCTCATCAATCAATGGCCAGATTCCCCACCGATGGCTCCCAGAACACAAAGAAGTTAATAGCACTTGAGTCTGCTCTCTGAAGGTGAGTGTGGGCTAAACCCTGCATTGATGCCTACAGGTGGGCTCCATGTACCATGCCCCCTCCTGATGGGCAATGAATTTGCCTCTGGAGTCAGGTGGTTTATGGACCTACACTGGCTGAGTGGGACTCATCTTCCAGCTCTCAGTGGCTGGGAAGTGAAAGCACTTTCCTTTCTACTCCACCCTGACTTTCAGGCTCACAGAGGCCAAGGCTGAGAGGGTAGAGGCTCAGGACACACAGTCCCCAAAGAAGCCTGACCATAGATCTTGTCATAGACCTTGCCCTTGGTTTATAGAAGCCTAGAGAGGGCTACAGCCATACAGAGAATCTATGAATGAGGATGCAGAGCTGGGGCTAAGAGGCCAGCAGGAAACTTAATGAAAGCCTGAGTTCTAATTCTGATTGACCTTGGGCAAGTTACTCACAGTATAGTCTTCTCTGAAGTGGGATGGTATTAGCACCTAATTCAAGGCAGTGTGAAAATTCAATAAGCTAATGCTAAGAGGCCCTAACCACAGTATCCAGCACATAGTAAGTACTAAATAAGTCATAGCTTCTTTCAAGACCCCACAGGAATCCAACCCGCCTTGCTATTCCCCTGAAAGATGAGTAGAGAGACAGAAGAGGCCTGAGTACCAAGGACTGGAGCCCAGGGTCTCCAGGAAGCCTGGGCCCAGGTGAGATTTCTCTGATGAGCTGCCATAAAGTGCCAAGTTTGTCCAGCTGGAAAGAGCTGAAATTCCCCCAGACTCCATGCTACAGAGAGCTGGGCATGCTTTGTGTACTGGGCTTGGCTCTCCTACCCTCTCTTGTGGCTTCCTAGTTTTCAGAGGTAAGGGGAACTGGGTGGGGGTGGGGGTCCTCTTGACAGGAGCTTTTGAACATTAGTGGTCACCCCCAAGGTCACGTGTATCCTCTACTTCCTGGCGGTGGTGAGCCTTGTTACTCACTGAGAAATGTTCAGAGAACTGAGCATTCTGACCTAGGTGGTCATCAAGGCAGCAGGAACTGGTCTAGTTCTTGGTGGTAGCTAAATTCTTGTCCTCCAGGTGCTTAAACATCAGAAACTCTACTCTGAGGTTTTTGGACCAAGGTGAGTGGGTGAGTGGGTGGGGGGTAGCTTTGTATCTGCTGCAGTGCTATGGATTGCTGCGGGGAAGGAAAGCTGTGGCTCCAGCCACCATTCAGCAAGCTGAATTCCAACCTGAATTCTTCCCAGCCTGGGTCAGGCTGTTAAGGGTTTCTCAGGTTGCTCCTATGTCCCCACTTAGGAACCTAGGCCATCCAAAGGCTGAGGGGGAAGGGCTCCCTCCCACAAGAATGTGCCGGGACCATGCCTTCCTGGTGTCCCTTGAGATCTGGAAGTGCTTTCATACCATCTACCCTCCCAAAGGATGTTCATCTGCCACCTGTGGGGGAGCGGTGTGATAACAGTCCATGTGATAGGTCAGAAGACTGAGGCTCAGAAAGGAGTAATTTCCTTCGCACTTAAAGGCACAGGGAGGCAAAATTTCCCCAGGGAAAAATCAAGCAGGCACCTGGCATCCCCACGCCAACCTCCCCTCGCCCCGCCTCCCATGCCTTCGCGGACCTGAGCCGCAGTCCTCTGAGCCCTCAGGAATCCAAGCTGAGTTCCCTGGCTGTCAGATTAGTATAGCTTTGAGAATGAATTCAAGGCTGGCAAATTCATTTTGCCTCCTCTCCCTCGGTGGTGGAAGGAGTGATCTTGCTGGCCCTAAAGGAGTTCAAGACGAGGTCAGAGAAGCCTTCTGAAAGCTGTTCTAAATGGGGGTGACAGGGGTAGTCCGGCCTGCTCCCCGCGTTGGCCCAAGGGTCCGCGCTGATCACTGTCCAAGAGGCTGGTGACGATCCGCGAGTCTGCATAGCCTGTCCGCACTCCCAAGCGGGCCTCGTCAATAAGGCACCGGCCATGGACCAGCCAGGATGTCTTCCGCTAGTCTCAGGCCCCCGGGGAGACCCCCGCCCCTGCTGCCTCCTGGTGTCCGCCCCTGGCGGTGTCATTGTTCTCTGACGTCACGCCTCGGTCCCGCCTCTCGACCCCCCTCCTTCCCCCCTCACCCCCCTCCTCCGGCTCCTGGCGCCCGAGACCCTGCTGCCTCCAAAGCCCGGGCCGAGCAGGGCTCCCCCCGCGTCCCGGCCGGGGCTGCGCCCCCTTGCGCTCTCCCCAACTTGCCTTTGTTATTCCAGCTCCCTTCCTCGCCTCGCCTCTGACACCGCGGCGGACTGCAAAACACGGAGTTCGGAGCAACCGCCACACCTGGAATCCGCAGCGGGCGCCGGGCTGAAGCCTCCCCTCGCGCGTGTGGGGAGGGGAGCGCGTCCTGGGGCACGCGCGCGCGCGCGCGTATGTGTGCAGCGGGAGCGCTGATTATAATTTGGGACTGAGGGTGCCGCACATCATGAGTGGTGGGCTTGAGAATGGGGTGTGGAAGAGGAAGGGAGGAGGACATGTGTTTGCATGTGTACGTGAACGTGAGAATTTAGTGCACAGGGTAATGTTTCGTGTTTTGTTTTTGATTGTATGTGGGGTTGTACAACGAAGTGTCTGTGCGTGTGCAATTGCGTGCCTCTGAGTGTGCCTGCTATGGTTGTGTACACGCATATCTGTGAGGCAACTGTACATGTTTGTGTGCGTGTGCGCGTGTGGAAGCGTGTTTATAATATTGAGTGTGAGATCAAATGTGTATGCTGTTTGCGTAGGAGTTTCCGTGTTAGTGGCAGTGGATGTGAGCCAAGGTGGGCGCACACTTGGATACTCTCGGGTGTGGGTCTGCAGGGGAATGCAGCGAGTGGGCGCACCCAACTGTGTCCTGTGTCTTCACTCTCCACAGCCCCTGGGGCAGTGCCCAGCTCTGGACTAAGGGGTCCGGAAACCCCCACCCTGCCCGCGCGCTTTGGGCCTAGGGTGGTCCCCGCCCGGCTTTAGGGAATCCACGCACCTCTGGACGCGATGAAATGTCAGGGACAGACAATGCGCGCACGGCTCCTTCCCAGCCGTCGGGGTACCGCGCTCCAGCTTCCCCCAACGTCGGGGTACCGCGCTCCAGCTTCCCCCATAGTGGTGGTGATGGGGTGTCTGCTTGCTCCACCCTCCAGTCCTCAGACTTTGGGAAGAATCCCAAAGCCCTCTCCAAGGGGAAGGCTTCGGCGATCTTGTTAGCAACTCGCTCACCCCAGTTCGGGTACCTGGCCACGTTCGCAGTGTGGAGTGCACTGCCGTCGGGGGCATGCGAGCGAGGAGGGGGGCACACCAGTGATCCCGGCGATTTTTAGACTCCTTCCCACTGTGGTCCCCCTTCCTAGGCTCAGCATTTCTCTCCTACTCCAAACTTGATGGGTCAAAGGCGGAGGGAGGGAGGCGGGGGTCAGGCAGTAGTGGAGGGAGAGGTGCAGAAGAAGCAGGTGGCGGGGGGGAGGAGTGTGACGCGCGAAACCCACTAGAACCAGAGGGGGAAAGCTTGGAGAGGGCCCAGACAGAGAAGCGGAGAAGAGAGCAAAACAAGGGAAAGGAAAGGCGAGGGAGAGAAATAGGAGAAAAAGAAGAGGGGAGAGAGAGAGGTGAGAGCGCAGAGAGCGCGCGAGCAGAGTGGATAAGACCGCTGGCGGCAGTGGCGGCGCAGCGCTCCGCTCCGTCGAAGGTTCCGCACCGGCTTTTGCGGCCGGCCGGCGGCGCGGGGCCCTTTGGAAATAGAATAGCCAATGTAATCTGACACTTCAACTTGCTCGGCTCCGGGCGAGTTGATTCACTTACTCACCCCCTAACGCCGAGTTCCTTTTCACTGTCTGTGGACATTAAAAAAGCGAGCGGCGGCGGGCACCCGGGAGAGCAAGCGGCCGGGCAGCGGGCGGGCGAGCAGCGATCGGGCGGCTGAGCGAGCGAGCAGCGCCGGCGCAGCGCGGTGACCCCAGCCGGGATCTGCGAGGAGCAGGAGCCGGAGCGGAGTCGATCTCGGCGCCCTCGCAGCGCTCCTCCCGGCCCCAGCCGGCCCTGCCGGGTCGCGGCGGCGGCGGCGGCGGCGGCGGCGGCGGCGGCAGCGGCAGCGGCGCGTCCTCCAGCGGCGGCAGCGGCGCTCGCAGCGCCTGGTAAGTTTGGGGCCAGACCTGGGAGCCCACTCGCTCCGGGCCTTCCTCCAGCTCCCCGTGGACTCTCGGGGTGCGAGCATGGGGCGCTGGGTGCTGGGGCTCTCCCCTTTAAGGGTGTGCCGGGGCCACGAGAGTCGGGAGAGGAGCCGGCGACCAGGCTCCGCTGCGCTCCCGGTGGCGGCCGGGGGCCGAGGCCCAGGCGACTGGCGAACGCCGGGCTGCGCGAAGCGGTCTTGGGCTGCACGCGGGGGCCGGGTCTTGTTGGGTGTGCGGGGCGTGAGTGCGGTTGTGCGCGCGTGGACCTAGTGCCCTCCTCTTGCCAGTGCGCTTCTAGCTTCGTTTTGTACACCGGGGGCCGGGCAGGACCGAGATTCGGGGAAGGAGGGTGGGAAAGACTGGGCTAGGACCACCTCGGTCTCCCTCGCTTCCTTTGGAAAGACGCGAAGTTGTGCGCGTGTGTGTACGAGAACTGCCGCGGACCGCGCTGGATTTCGGGGTGGCAAGGGGTGGTGGTGTTAAGTTGTGCGTCTGAATTTTCAGGAAAACACACACTTTTGTAAATGGGAGGTGGGGGCGCGGTTAAGTTGTTTGTGTGTGAATTGCCCGGGGATACGCGGCTCTTGGTGTGAGCGGGGAACGCCAAGGTGTGTGTGTAGGGCTTCCTGTAGATCTTTAGAAGCCGAAGGGGCTTTAAGGGAAATGCGTGGAAGGGGCTGCCCCGGCTAAGAGGGGAGCCCGGAGGGAAGATATGCGTGTGTGCGCGCGCGCGTTGCAAATACGAAAGTAATTTCCCCGTGTTCTTTCTTCCTCTTCATCTCCGCCGGCGGCGGCCCGGGGGGAGTGGGAGGCCGGCAGGGGCGGCGGTTGGGGGGGCCGGGCTGGGGCTAGAGCTGGGGTGGGGGGTGGGCTCTGGGAGCTTGTTTCACATTCCTGGTGTCCAGGCTGGGGAGAAAACAGTGCGGAGCGCGGCCTCGACGTCTGGGGCGCAAGCAGCGGGCGCACGTCGCCCCCTTGCCAGGGACATCTGTCCGGGAAGCCATCCCGGTGGGGAGAGGGCGCGGTGCGGAGGGTAGGCTCCCCGCCCCAGAGCAGCGGGGGCGCGGGCGAGGGGCTGCGGCTTTCCCGGCTATTGTGCGCCAGCACATTTTCACGGGAGACTGCCCCGGAGCTGCTGGAGAAGGCCGGGAGTCGGCCTCAGCCCCGGTTTAAAAGACACTCCAGGAATGTAAACAACCCGGGCGGGAGCGCGCCGGGGCAGCTGGCCCATGCCCCCCACCCCTCCCCGGGGGACAGCCCGACGGCGAGGCCGCCTGACCCTGCCCCTCTACCTGCAGCAAACTTTTTCTTCCTCTATTTCCCTTCCCATTTCGCCCCTCTGGCGGGGCACAGAGCGAGTGCCTCTCTCCGGGCGGGGACCGAGGGTGTCTGGCACCCGGTGCGGGACCCCAGAGGCCTGGCGGCCTGGCCACAGCTTGGGTGTTCGAGTCCCGGCTGCATCTGCTTGGGAGCCGCCAGCCTCCTGGGCATGCAGTGCCGGGGTAACCGGGGCTCTGAGAGCCCACTCGCCTCTCTCACTCCCTCCTTTCCTCCTTCCCGCTGCTTCCCCCCACCCCACCCCCGCCCGCTCTCCCCCTTCTCCTCTTCCCTGACTGCTTTTCCAATGCCCTGACATGAGGGAGGAAGATTTAACTTGGCAGCCCAAACAAATGTTCTCTCAGAGGTCCTACGAGAAGCTGGCGGCTGGGCTGGCAGGGTGAGGGCATTGCTCCGCCAGCATTTTCCCCCCTCCCTGGTCTGCCATGGTCATTTGGAGCCCCCTGGATAGATAGCCCAGGGCTTGGAAGAGTAGGGCTCAACTCCACAGATTTAAAAGGACAGTAGGAAGCCACATATGGAAGCCCCTGGCTTGGCACTGGACAGGAGCCACCTGGAGCTGCCTTCTGGTGCCAAGGGTTTTCTGGAGCACTTTTCTTGAGCAACAGTTTGTCTCTCTACAACCGGGGAAAGGGCCTGGTGGACCAGAAGGCTAACCAGTGCAGTCTCCTCCTCCCTGTGGGTGTGAAGACAGGCTAGTTACACAGGGCAGGGCAGGAGGCCAGAGGCTGTTCCCAGAGGTGCCTGGGTTTGCTTATTGTTGTTTTTTTTTTGAAGGTGGAGGTAAAGAAGCAGGCGCTGTGGCTGCAGAAAGGGCAGCTTGGCTGGTGATGAACTCCGACTTGCCTTCCCTGGCATTTATATGCTCCCAGGAGTTCAGAAGAGAGAGCAAGCCCCTAACTTTCTTGGTTCTGGCTGCTTTTTGAGGGGGTCCAGATTGGGGGGAGTTCCTTGCTCCTCGCTTGCCCGCTTCCTGGCCCTGGTTTGTGAATGCCCCAAGCCTTGTGCTGATCTTTCTTTCTTCAAGTTGAGGATGTTGAAACACCAGCATCAAACAAAAGACACATTGAAAGCAAGGTCTGCCACAGAGCACGTGTGACTTTGGGGCCAAGGGAATGCATTTGGAAGGAGATGGTGTTTTCTTCTGACTTTTATGGTTTTGGTTGGGTTTTATTTTTCCCAAAAGGACAGAAGCATCTCCTTGTCCCAAGTCATGAGGTTATGAAATGCTGTATTCACATGTAAATCTCCACACTTTAGACTTCTGTAAGTTGGTGGCAGTGACTGGGGGTGGGGAGGCACAGTAGGGAGATTTCATAACTTTTAAATGGTTTTTGGATTGAGTTTTGAGGCATTCAGGGTATGGCTCACAGAGAAGAGTTGGGAATAAGAAATTGCTGGACTTTATGGGAAACTTTTGATAACTAACTCTGTCTATGCAGAAGGGGATTGCTGGCTTCTTTGTGGGGACAAAATGTTCCTTTTCCTCCTAAGGAAAGAAGGAAGGCAGAT
>PVKZ01001606.1:152729-356435 GCA_004027375.1 Macroglossus sobrinus
ACACACACACACACACACACACACTCCCCTGGTTACAGTCACCCAACAGTATCTCCATTCCTGGCCCTCAGAGATATGCCCCAACTGGAGAGGTGTCCACTGTCAACTTATCCTGGAAAACTGCTGAGGGAAGGACTCAACTGAGAAGAGCTGCAGACTTCACTTTTATCCGATTGACAGAGATGGGAGGTGGATAAAGAAGGAAGACACTTTGAGGCCTGCTGTGTCCTGAGAGTTTTGTCACAAGAGTGCCCATGTGTGAAGCCATCAATACTGAGTTATCTGGCTATGGCCAGGGTCCAACAGGCAGCTGTGACCCCAGCCTCAGGGAGAGACATTGCTGTAATAAATTAGGACACCAACAAGTTAATTTCTAGAAGCTTCTCTGGGCACTCTGTCACGGAACCAGGAAGCAGGGCCTGCCAGGCAGTGACTGAGTCCCATACATTTTCATTCATAACTTTGCCCCTGAGGGCCCTTGCCTGGCTCCTATCACTGCCTCATCTTTATGAGGTTCCTTAGATTTTGTGTGGACAACAAAGGCCAGACTACTGTAATTACTTTGGACACTGCTGCAGCCTTCTCTGGTGACTACTCTGACCTCTCAGCAGGACACAGTGGCCCATGCCTGGGGGGAGAGGTCTCTTTGTCCCTAGAGCCCCTGAGGGTGGAGGGATGCAGAGCCTGACTGGGCTGTGAGCTCCAGGGGTGATTCTTAGGTTTGGCCTTGCCCTCAGGGAGGATGAAGGGAGGCTCAGAAGACCAGGCACAGGCACAGGCTCTAGGAGAAGAGTCCAGAAATCCATCGTGATTATGTGGGTCTTCTCATTACCTGAGGGTCTGGGGGAGATGTGTCAGGAGGCTGTAGCTGGCTGACTGCTTTGGGTCAGTAGCTTCACCTGCTAGGCTTCAGTCTCCTCATCTGTAAAAAGGGTTCCACCTACCCACTTGGTTGCCGTGAGGATGAGGCAGATGTTGTCATGAGACCTCTGTCCTTTAAAGTCCTGGCAGGCTCTGGGCACAAAATGGATTGAGCACAAAGAGGTTAAATTGGAGGTGCTAGAAGCATTTTCCAAAAGCAGCTCTCTCATCTAAACCTACACCCTAACAGCTCATTGTTCTACCTTGGCTTGCATGCCCCCATGACAGTGTGCTCACTACTTATGGGCAGCCTCTGCCTTCAGTGGACATCTCTGGCTGTTAGCATGCTCTACTGCATGGCATACCTTCTGAAAATCAAGCTCTGACCCTCATTATGGTCTTGAGGTGCTGGGGGTCCTCTAAACCATAGACTTGTTCTTTCCTGAATGAGCATAGGTTCACGACCAGTGCCCAGGTGGCTGCTTCCAGCCCTTATTGGGAGTGACCTATGGGGAGTGGGCATGGGTCTACTTGAGGGGCTCACTGTTGTCTGTCTTTGTGTGCAGTGTTTGCCTTTTGGCTCTTTCTCTCCTTGGATCATATATGAGGAGAAGGAAGGAGACATATAACAGGTGGTGAGTTTGTGTCCAGGGCCCAGCGTTGACGCTGCAGATATTTCCTGAGAGTCCACAAAGTGAGGACCGTGGCCTGTGAGAGAACCAGAAATGTATAAGACAGTTCTGTTCCTTAGGAGTTTACAGTCCAGTCAGGATAGAAAGATCACTTTAAATCAATAATTAACCACCAGCAGCTGTCTGCCTGCCATGGGGCACATGATAACCACTGCCCCTCACCTTTGTGTGTTACTTGATGGATTTAGAAGCACTTTTCAACTTTTTTTTTTTTAACTCCAATAATAACAGTGTAAGCCAGCTACCATTTGTAATTGCCTCCATTTAACAGAGAAGAAAATCAAGGTTCACAGATGTGAAATGACTGTGGCTAAACCAGGACTCAACCTCAGTCCTCAGAGATGCCAACATTCTTCTGCCACCTTCCAAGTCTATTATCCAGATAGGGACACGGGTGCAGAAGTTGTTGTGGACCTCAAGAATGGGAATGAAGGCTAGAAGTTGATGAGGAGCTATGCTCAGGAAGGGTCACAGGTGGTCCTCACCTGTCTGGCCCCACCTTCCACTTTTGGCAGCACATGCCCCACACTCTTCCAGCGGCTGTGTCCCTGAGCTTGCTCTGAGCCCCAAGTCTTGCCGTGGCTTCCTGGGTACACATGTTTGTGCATGGGGCTTCACCCCCATCCCTGGTGCTAAAGCAAGAAGCAGAGATGTTTCTAGGCCCCAGGTTCCTGTGCTGCCCAAGTCTCTTCCCTGGGCTGTGATGGTTTCTATAGATACAGACATTGACTCAGCCTGCCCCTCCTCTGGCTGAGTCAGTCCTCAGGCTGTGTGGGGTGGCGTCTCTGTGCAGGCCCTTGGGTTCTTTCCGCCTCCTGACACAGCCTGCCTGCTGCCCACAACCTGCTCCTGGTTTTCTGAAGCTCATCTGAGCACCACCCCAGGACAAGGCTGCAGCTGGTAGGGTCCAGAGCAGAGAGCAGCTGGGCAGGCTGAGCTGGCACCTCCCCAGGAAGCCTGGCCCAGCCTGGCACACCTGCACAGGTAATGACTGTAGCCTGGGAGGGCCTCAAACCCCGCCTGTCAGGCCCAGCTGCCAGGGTTACTGCAGGATCGTGCTGGGGGAGGCCAGGGTGTCTGAGCTAATTAGATTTCTTAGATTTCAATGCGCCCCTAATCCTGTTAGCCTAGCTGTAATTGTAACCACTTGAAGGTTTCAGCCATGGCAGGCTGTTAAGGACAGACGGTGTGAGGACTCCATTCTGCCCCAGCCCCAGCTTAGACAGCCGGCTAGGGACTGGGGACACCCTTCCCAGGTCTCCAGGGTTGGGGCCTGAGTGATGATGGTAGGTGGCGTACTTTTCTGTAGAATCATAGCATCACGGACTGTCAGAGCAGGCATTTCCCCTTAGATAACATCATCTCTAACTCTTCACTGGACATATGGGGAAACTGAAGCCTACGGAGGGGCAGGGCCTCGATGACTGGTAGTGACAAGATGTCACGGACTTGCTATGGTCTGACTTTATGATCTTTGTCCCTGGAGACTTCAAGGCATTTCTAAAATTGCCCAAGGCTAGTGAACCATCCAGACTTGTATTCCCTCAGAAATAGAGGCTGGGGGCTTCATCTGTCCTTAAGCCTGCTCTCCAGTTGGCATTACCTATCACACACATACCCACACATGCATGTGCACGCGCACCCTTAAATTCTGGACCCCACAGGATGCCAACCTCTGCTGGCCAGGATTTCAGTTGAGGACAGATGCCTGCCTCTGCCAGGGCTCCCACACATGGGGGCTTTCCCTCTCCTTCCCCACCAGTCTTTCCCAGATTCTTGATCTCTTAGAGGGTCCAGTTCAACTCAGATAATCGCTCTGCCAGAAAATGGTAAAAGCTATTCTGATTGTGGGGTGGGGGCGCTGTTAAAATACAATCTCTTTGTACTTTAAGTGGCTCTTCCAAAATTATGTTTTGGTGTCTGACTTAAATGGAAACTGTACCCACTCCCATCCTGTCTACCCCAGTCTCATTTCCCAGAAACCCCACAGAGGTTGGCACTTGTGGGGCAGGGGGAGGATGGCTTTTAGGACCCCTGCCCAGGAGTCTCATCCTGTTCTCCTCTCTGCTCTGAGCAGCAGAGTGACATGTTTGAAGGCTTCCTCTCCATCTCTGGCTCTGTGTTTTGCATCCCTATGCACTATAGAATTGGGGGACCACAGGGGTTACCTAGTCAATCTTTTTCTAGCCCAACAAACCCAACTATGGAAAGAAACAATTGGCCATATTCAAGGTTGACAGTGAATTAATGACAGAGCCAGGCCTGGAATCCCATCTCTCCAGCCCTTTAGTTCATTAAATATTTATTGAGCATGTACTTTAGGCCAGGAGCAGCCCCATTGGCCACCCTTCAGAGCTCATAAATAAATGCTATTCTGTCTTTGGCTTGGGAAGTTCCCACTGAACCTGGTGGGGAGGGGGACAGGGCTCATTTCTGAGCTCTAAGGGTAAGGAATAGGAATGGGACATTTTCAGCAGTACCCCCAGATCTATGCAGCATTAGAGCTCCAACCCAGCAGCATATTTCTTGAAAGGTAATAGTAGGTCGGTTGCATTGTAGATTTGAGGGAAGTAAAACTGAAACCCTCTAGGGAGGGTACAGTTTCTCATCTGCACAGGCCTGTTTAGTCCAAAAGGTGGGTGGTTTCTTCCGCCTGACCCCCACCCTCACCCAGCCCTCCACATGCTGTCTTTTATCATTTGCAGGGCTAATAGCCCCTGCTGCCTTGTTCCTGCTATCACTTCTTCTGTGGATGGAGAAGCTGAGAGCAAGTCCTCCTTCTCCACCCTTGGAACAAGTCACCTGCATCAGGCCTAGGTGACAGCATGTGAAGAAGAGCCAGCAGGCTCAGGACAGGACAAGGGAGGAAATACCAGGTGTTTGGACCTTGCCTGGTCTGCTGGCTCTTGCCCAGATTCCCCCCCGCCCCCCCGGTGTATTTGTCTGAGGTTGGGAAATAAGGCAGACGGCTTAGACCAGCTGCAACCTGGCTAAGGGACAAATGGGGCACAGAGACCTATGAGAAAGGGTCCTGAAACCCTTACTTGGCATTTGCAAGTGGGGAGGGCCCTTTAGGGCTCTCTGTCCAAACTTCTTGTTTTGCTGATGGGGAAACCAAAGCCTAGAGAGGTGAAGGGACTGGCTGCAGGTCACCCAAATGCCTCACCAAGTGGGGCTGAGTAGTCTGGGTGAGGAGAGGTCAAGTTTTCTATTGATGTTGTGCTTTGGGACTCCTGCTTTTGTTGACATCTTTAAAACAACTTGCCAAAGTCTACCATAAATATCACAATAGCCAGAATTTCTTGGGCAGCTAATTTGTTTTAGGCTCTTCTTAGACTGCCTAGTTTCAACCCTCGGGTCCATTCTTTGTTATCTCTGTGACTTTGGGCAAGTTGTGTTTAAGTTCTCCAACTTTGGTCTCTACATCTGCAAAACAGGCTTACTAATTATATAAAAATAACATACTGCCTTCCCATAGGTTGAGAAGATAGAGCATAGACAATGCCTGGCACATAGTAGGAACTCAAAAAACAGTAGCCTCAGTCATTGTTATGACCATTGCACACACAATGCCTGGTGCAGCTAGCTGTTAATAATGCTTTACTTCCAACTTACAGATGAGGAAGCTCAGGTCAAGTGGATTGCCCAAGACCACCTTGATACCTCAGAACCAACCAAAACCAGGCCTGGGATCCAGGCTTCCTGAGCCCCAGCCCCTGCCATTATCCAGAGTTTCCCTTTTGTAACAGCAACAGCTGTTGGATCATGTCTGAGAGCCTCTCCTGCTCTTGCCCCGTGATAACCCAAGTTCATTTTAGTTCAACCTACCTTTAAATCCTATTTCTCTTAAAGAGGTATTCGAAAGGTGAAGATTTGCATCTGGTTTCCTGCCTCAGAACCTCACTTTCCTCACCTGTAAGCTGAGGCTAGTGATAATAAAACCTCCTCAGGCTCTTCCTTTGTGGAGCAGAGGAGAGCATGGAAGGGACCGGGCCTTGTCACTGTAAACTATTGTACAGAATTGCTATGAGCGGTAACTGATTATGGGCCCTTAGGCTGGCTGCACACCTCTCTGGGCATCAGTTTCCTCATATGAAAATTATGAGCTGATACCACATCAAAGTTTTCCAAAGTGGGTTCTCAGCAACACAGGTCCACAAAAGATAGCAGATCACACCTTCCCTCTCCTAGGTAATTGCCAACCCTTTATTTCGCTCGGCATTTTCCCAATTATAGCACACTCGTCCCACCTCCTTTTTTTAATGCAAAATAACTATTGAAGATACATCTGTAACATCTTGGGAAATACCAGGCTAGATGGTCCCTTTCAGCTCTGGCATCCGTAGTGCTGTCCAGTGGATAGTTTCTCTGCCTAAGAACCCCCTTCCCAGGGGGGACCACTCATGCAAGTATGGAGAGGGACGACTTCCATGTGGATAGGAATATTTCCTATCCTGCTTTTTGGCAGTTCTACCTAACTTCTACCCCACTCCAGCCTGCAGGTCTCTGTCACTTTCTCTGGCCTCCTTTTCTTTTTCTGTTACCAGATCACAAATTTTTTTGTGGCTGGGCAGTCCTGAATGCAAGGCCAGATTGACAGAGGGCTGGGACCTCTGCCATGTCCCTAGAGATGGGCCTCAAAGACTTGCTGGCTGTTAGAGCAAGAAGGGGCCTTGAACCTGGCCTGCAAAGACCATAAGCCCCTGAACCTGCGTGCACACCTCTGCAAGCATGTATTTTTCTGGAAATGGTCCACGGCTTTATTCAGATCCTTCAATCAATTTGGATGCCTGAAAGCAGTGTAAGAACCTTGGCCTTCATTCAAGGGTCTAAAATTACTCTGGCCCTTGAGTGGAAGAGGACTGTTGAGTTGTTTCTTCCCACCTTCTGCCCACAGACCCTTCCATTCCAACTCATTTTTGTAACCTCCTGAGCCATGGAAGCACTGTGTTTATAACCCCTGCTTCTAATCCAGACATGTACTAGTGAGGAAATCAAGGCCAAGGGAGGGGAAAGGACCTGACCAAGGTCACTAACAGTGGTAGGCCCCTGGGACATAAGACCTGGCACAGGGGCTGGGGTAGCTCCAGGGGATGGCCTCCTGTGCTGGTGACCTCACAGGTGAAACCATTTGGTCTCGTCCTTCGTGAGATATACCAGAGCATCAGGATAAAGCCTTCCCAGAAAGAGCTAGGTAAGGATTATGGTGAAGGGGGAAGTTCCCATCAACTCCCTCTTCTAGGAAGTCAGGACAGGATTGGTTTAGGGCTGACCTTCTCTGGGTCAGGAGGCCAATTTCAAACCTGTTTATCCCGCTCTCGTTGATGTTTTTTCCTCACGGGCCATGGGGCCCGCTGGCATTTACGCACAGAGGAGCACTCAATAGTGGTGGTACTAACCAGTTGTGAGCCCTTAGCTGGGGGTGTCATGCTGTTGTTAGTGGGGAGAGGCAATCTGGGGCCCTGGGGAGAACATGGACCAAGCTGGGTTTCCATGCTGACAGGCCCACTGTGTGACTGTGGATGAGTTACTTCACCCCTGGCTCTCAATCCTCATGAACCTGGCTTTCTGGCCTTCTGAGGAGTGGGCTTTGTGGCTCACAGGGATTAGGTCTGGGGACTCCTTGGCCATCAGCCTCCTTGCCTGGTTTGCTCAGCTCCCCTGAGCTCCAGGATTCCCTTTTGCTTGTGATCCTAGAAAAACAGGAACTCTCAGGTGTGATTTCTTGCCTGGTGTTTGGTGTTGGGGCTGTGGCTGTGAAAGGAGCTTCCTTGAAGCTGTGAGTTCAGCATTGATTTATTTCCTGCAAAAGGACAGTGATTCCTCCCACCTGAGCCTGGTTGACACCTTTATTTTTGCTTGTGCTTTGTATGTAGGGGAGATTTCTTTAGACAGAAGGAGTGGAACTGCTTTGGGGCTTAAAATTTTTGTGGGCCCCAGAATTCTCGGGGTTTTCTGCCTGTAGATGGCTGCCCTCCTAGCCAGCCCTCTGGAGGTGGCTGGGCCATTGTGATACAAACTTCTCCTGCCCTTGCCCTGCACCTAGAGCTCCAGATACTACTATTTCTACTATTTTCATGGGACCTTTGATTCTCAAGCCCACAAGGGAGCTTGGTGGCCACCTCATCTGATACCTGTTACATAGCATCCCAGCAGAGCACCTTTAGTGTGGGCCTGTGGGCCTGCATGCCTGCAGGGATAGGCTGCTCCCTGCCTCCCTGCAACCCCCTTCATCTAGGAAGTTCTACCTTCTCTAGAGCCTGGATTGATGCCTCCCCCTAGTTCTCATCTGAGGACCATGTGGAATATGGTGATCTCGGATTTCGGGAATTCCCTTCCTTACTCTACATCAGGGATGTATCCCTGGAGGCCTCTCCTCTCTAGGCTGAGTCCAAGGCTAGAGTGGGCAGAGTAGCTTACCTAGAAAAGGTGGCCTTCTTCTATCTATCCCCTTCTAATCTCTGCCTCTAATAGCCTGGGCAGCTTGGAGACCTCAGGCCTGACCTGGAAACAGTTTAACCGAGGTCGTGAGAAATGGAAGTAGGCTAGAAAGGTCCCAACAGTGGCCATTGGGGTCCAAGGGAAAGAAAATGGCCTGGCATCTGCTCTTCAAGTAGGGTCCGACATGCCAGAGGGTTCGAAAAAGCCTGTCTTTATCTTCTTAGCCTCTCCCAACATTCTCGCCTGCCACTGGAACTGGGGCCCCTAGCAGGGAGGGGAGCTAGGGGGCTGTGATTAGTGCTCCCTCCCTGTTTGCCTCCACTCACTTCCTTACTGAGCCCCTCTCTGTCTGGCTCTGCTCCCTGCCACTCTGTCAGGGAGCATTCTGCCTCAGTGTTCTAAGGCCCCAAAAGCCTGGGGTGTCTGTAACAAGCACTGGATTTGGAGTCAGAACTGGTGGCACTGCCTCCCACTGACAGTCTCCCCTGTGGCTGTTGCAAGAGTCAGTGGGGAGGGCCAGCGCTTTGCATGCTATGCAGTGTCCTGGTGGCAAGGAGTGCGATCTTTTATTACCGTGTGTAGTGATGATAATGTCAGCACAGAAAGGCCTTGGTAACCATCCAAGCCAACCCTCTCATTTAGCTTCTGAGTCTGACCCCAGAGGAGACAGAGGCCTCTCCAAGGTCACAGGGCAAATCTGTGGCAGAGCTGGAGCTAGAACCCAGGCACCCTGACCATTAGCCAGTGCCTAGCCCCTGTCTTGTCATTTGACAGAAACTCTTCATTGGAGTGAGACACAGGGAAGTACCCCTATGGTGTGGCAATGGTCGTGGCTGGCCTGAAACTTACCATCTGCATCTTACAAAACTTTTTGGACCTCATGTCTCTGGCTGTGCTCACTATAAGTGCTGGGACCCTGGGGTGTTCCCTAGGGTCTGCATGAGACAGCTGACCCTCGCTGCCTGGGGCCCTGGCCCTATGACAGGGCACTCCCCTTTACCACCTGGCTCAGACTGGGCTGCCCTGCACTCTGCCAGCTATCACACTGGATGAAAACAGTGTCTCCAGGAGTCCACATGAGACCTCTAGCCTGAGTTTCTGGCTGCAGGATGTTACCCTGGCCTGAGACTGTAGCCTGAATTTGTGGCCCTAGTTTTAACCTGGTGTGACTGAAGACCCAAAAGTGCCCAGTCTGTTGGAGCAGGAAGGACAACCAGCTTTTCTCATCCTTTTCTCATCCCCAGTTCCCTGATTAGGGAACTGAGACCCAGAGGGAGAAGGAAGCTGCTGCAGAGCCAGCATGACACCAACTCTTCCTGCCCTACCAAGCCTAGCTTCCTTTCTATCCCTTGACTCCTGAGGTTGATTCCTTGGGCTGCCCAGACCTAGCTTGTGTGGAACAGGGATTCTGTGCAGAATAGTACCTGTGGCTTTTTTTTTCAACATTCCTCCAGGCCCTCAGGGCAGGCCCTGCTTTGCTTTCGGTCTTTGGGCGCTGGTTCCCAGCGAGGGTAGCACATGTTTCCTGTAGGTAGGTCCTTGTGCTAGTCTGAGAGCAAAGTTTTATGTCTGGCCTGAAGCCCCCAGTGTTCTGCCACTGGGATCCTTCTGGCCTTCCTCTTGATCAGCTCCCCAAGAATGATAGATTACTTACTCTTTCAAGTTTGTTGAGCACCTATCGTGTGCCAGGTACTATTCCAGGCCTGAGGATACAGTGGTGAACTTGATAGAGGCCCTTTGTAGGTGAGATAGGCAATAAGTTCACAACTTAATGTGTGATGTCATGCTGAGTTATGGGCAGTGTTTCAAAGAAAAATAAATCAGGATAAAGTGATATAGGGAGATGGGTAGAGGAATTGATCTTCTTTAGATGGAGTTATCAGGGCAGGCTTCTCTGAAGAGGCTACATTTGAGCAGATAGATACTTCAGGGAGGTAAGGGGCTGAACCTATGAACATATAGGAGAAGAGCATTCCTGGCAGAGGGCACAGCAAGTGCAAAGTCTGGTGGCAGGGAGGCTAGATGGAGGGAGAGAGGGAAGAAGTTGGAAGAGGAAGTAAGCGATGTGGTCAGGGACCAGGTCACAGAGGGCCTTATGGAGCATGGAAAGGGCTTCTGACTTCATTCTTAGTTCTCTGGAAGCCACCAGAGGATTTTAATTAAAGGAACGAGACTGTCTGATATACCCTCTAAGAAGGCCTTCAGGCTAGTGAACTGAGAATAGACTGTAGAGGACAAGGATAGAAATGAGCAACCAGCTTGGCAGCTTTTATAGTAACCCAAATGAGGGTGCTGGGGCTTAGACCAGAGTGGTCAGCACCTGGATATATTTTGAAGATTGACCAAGGTTATGCCCAGAAGCCCATTAAGAGTGCAGGTCTACCTCTGCAAAGCAGACTGAGGAGTTGGGGTTGGAGAACTGGCCCAGGTCTATAAGTTCTGTGGGTCAGAGCACTTTTCCTTTTATGCTTGTTACTTCCCATGTAGCCATAGCTACTCTGTCATAAGGTGTCCATTTAACAGTTGGAAAAATAGAAGCATAGTGAGGTGTTCCTCGCACCTTAATCTGTGCCTGTAGTTTTGCTTTGCTGCATTTGGTCTCTATTGTGCATCTCTTCCATTCATCTCCTACATTTTCATATCCTCTACTCAATGCACTATTATTTTCTAACAAACTGGCATTCTCAAGCCCTGGGGCCTTTGCCTACAGTTTCTCCACCCCCACAACTCTATCTGGTTAACTCCTATACATCCCTAAGAGCCCAGCTGCCACCGCTAGTACTCTCTTTCATGACACTCTCAGACATTGGGGAGTTCTTTCTCCACTGAAAATTCCCTGGTTTCTCTCTCTTCTGCCCTCCAGTGCCTGGGATCAACCGGAACTGAGGTTCAGTCTGTGCCTCCTTTCACACTCTCCCTTTCTTTCCACCCTGCGTCCTCACAGCCTGGCCCAGGGCTGGCACAGAGGAGGGAACAAAAACATTTAATGTATTCCTGGAGCAGTAGCTAGTTACTATGGAAATAAGAAAGTGTTGCAACCTCCCTAACTTTTGAGGTTGGGGTCACAGAGGGTAGCTCTTTCTTGTCCCCCTAGGAGCAACCTAGGGTTCCTATTCATTCAAAGTCACCTTAAGCAGGTCTTTTGCCATCTCTAGTCCTCGATTTACTCATTATAATGTGGGGGTTTTTGGATTGCTTGGATCTCTAAGGTAGTTTCCCTGGGTCTCTAATCCTCCTACATAATCACAGGCAGACCCTCTGTCTTCTTTGGGCCTCCATTTCCCCCATTTTGTTTATCTCTCTTCTCCAACAAGGTACCTGCCTGAGTCAGGGCAACTCCGGAGCCCCAGAGTTTCAGCAGCCAGGTGGCGTTTGATAACTAAACTGGCATTCTTGTGACTTGCAAAGGCATAAAGAGGGAAGTCCAACTTCCCAGGGTGACAGCAGGGTACTGAATAGGAAGATGGGTTGGTGGGAAGAAGTCAGGCTAGCTCGCTTTGGTCTGAACCTGCACAGCCTTGCGTTTCTCCATCTTAAACCTTGAAGGTGGCCAGAGCCAGTGTTTGTCAGGTGGACCTTGCCTCTGTTGGAGGCTGGACACTCAGCATTCTGGAGGCCAGGGGCTGGCAGTCCTGGGGTGTGGCCCCAAAGGCTGCCTATAGTGATGAAGCTGAGTGGATGGGCAGTGCCTTCTCACTGTGTCTCTTCTCTCTTCATTTAATTGCTCAGGAGCCAAGAATTAGCCTAGCACAGAACTGCAGCCTGGCTTCTGGCACCCTCCACAGCCCAGTAGGGCCCGGGCAGGACAGTTCTGGAGACTCCACACCAGCCATACAGGGCTCAGACTGTTGAGGCCAAGGGTTCAAGATGCCCAGCACAGGGCCAGACCCTCAGCCAAATCCCTATCTGCCATTTGCAGCTGCCATTGGGCTTACTGGGCAGAAGCATCAGCCTGGTAACACTTGAATCCCACCTGGTGCTTAGGATTTGTTAACCTTTTGCATCAAGCCCAGAAAGAGAGTGATCTAGGATGAATGTGCCTCTGGAACTCTCAAGGTCTCCTAGCTCATCTGTAAAATGGGTGGGGCGTGCCCACCCCCCAGGAAGACAGTGTGTGCCCAATAAAAACACTTGTTAGGGTTGCCAGCTGGATGCGAACACTGGCCTCAGCCAGAGGGATGCCCCTGCGAACATCTTTTTTTGGCAGAAATGAAGGCTCAAACCTTTTAAGAACGAGCATCTGGCTCCATGTATGAGAAGTACCTCCCACTCTGTTTTTGAGCAGTTCCCAGTAGCCGAGGACTGGTATAGCCATCCAGGTGTGCCTTCCCTGCCTATGTGTCTGCTGTAGGGCTGAAGAACATCCCCAGGACAGCCCTGACCTCTGGAAGGGGGGCCCCTAGCTGGGCTTAGGAGATCCACTTTCCACCTGGAACATAGATCACCTTTCCGACCTACTCAAGCCCCTGGCACTCTCTGCCCTCAGTTTGCCCATGTGTGCAGAAGCCCGTTCTCATGGAAGCCTTTTTGAGCAGTTTTAGCTCTAGGCTAGGCAGGGCTCCCTACTCCAAGCCCCCAATCTCACCTCTGCTCACAAAATTCTCTTTTGTTACATAGGGGACTGCCAGGTGCTGCCAGGGCTTTGGCTTTTACCATATGGACAGTGGCCTAAGTCTCCTAGCCACTCCTTACCAACATGCCTCAGTTTTGTCATTGCCTCCTCCTGGAGTCTCTTGGGTCATCTGTATCCAGATGGCAGAGCGGAGAATGTTGTTTAATAAAGTTCCAGTTGCTGAATGGTGGAATGGAAACCTTCAGCTATCCAGATAGTTCCAATTTTCTCAGCACATGGGTTTCTCTTTGCTGTGTTCACTTGCTCGGTACATAGGGTCTCTTTTTAAAAATCAATTTTTTAGTAAGCTCTAAGGCCAGACCTGGTTTTTTATACTTTTGGCCAATCCCTATCTTTTGAAACAGGTGCTTTCTGACTTGCATTTTTTTTTCATTTCCTTTCTTTACCTGGTTTGAGCAGCTGCTTTTTCCTTTTTGGATTTCATATAGTAAATAATGCCACCGCTCATTTTATTCAGATTTCTCATGCCCAAAAGGTGGGAGTAGGGATTAGTAAACATTCTACTCTGCTTGTTCTGTTTCTTCTTTTGCATATGAGAGTTTATCTGCCTTTTTTTTTTCCTTCCTGAACCGAAGGGCTCTGACATTCCAGCTTTCCAGTGCTTGCGCAGTGGCATTGTGTCTGCTAGGACTTGCAAGTGTGATAGTGCAGGTTTTGCACTGTGCAATTTGGGAGGCGCTGACACTGTAGTTCCCATTGATTACACATATATTGAATAGGTTCCTGGTGGATGGCGGCAAGTGTTTTGAGGAAGGGGTGCCTTATAAAGCCACTCTAAGGACCAGGAGCAGGACTACCCTTGGCCTACTGCCTTGACTGAAACTTGAGAGTCACCTTTGACTCCTTCTTAGGAATGCAGCCTGTGACATTGGGTTTCCATATGCCCACTGCCCTGCCCAGAGCCTGACCTGTGAGAATACATAGTCAGGGAACTGATGCTTCTAGACTCTACCTTCTGAATGTTTCTGAAGCCACCCCTCTTCTCACCCCCATGCAGCAGCCTTCTCCCTGGGGCATCTGCCTCCGGCCTCCCCTCTCCTAGCCTCCCTCCATTTGGCCACCAGCGTGACCTTAATAAAAGGCGCCTCTGATCTTGTTACCTCTTCTGCTCTTCATGGCTCCCTACCACCTACAGCCTGGCACTCAAGGCCCTTTATTCTCTGGCTCAAGCTGAACTTTCACTTGTGTGTGCTATATACATTCTGATCTCTGCTCTTTCTTCCTGGTGAACTCCTAGGCAGCCTGCAAAGCCCTGCTCAGGTCTTGACTTGCCCTTGTGCACCAGTCAGATCAAGTGGGTTGGTCCCTGCCTTTGCCCTAGTTCCCCCAGCACTGTTTCCTGACGACTCTTGCAGCATTTATCTGGCAGAATCTCAGCTACCTTCAGGGTGCCCCAGCCACAGGCAGGTTCTGACTCCCCGACACCTAACACCGTGCTTGGCACCTAGCAAACATTCCAAAATGCTTGCAGAATAGGTGAATGAATAAATGACAGCTGTACTTTACACATAGGTGGTAGGTTTTGTGGTTTGGAAATTTATATATTTGTACTCTAGGTGAGTGCCTTGGAAGTGACTTACATACTTTGCTTGAGAAAGAATTGAATAACTTCAGTCCTGGAGTCATAGCTCCCTTTGCCATTGGCCCCTTCTTTTGCCCTCCTTGTTTCCAGTTAAAGCCAGAGGGGTGTCTGGGCCAGGCCCCATTCCTAGGAGTATCTCTTCCTGCCTCCGGTTTTGCTCAAAGCTGCTGGGGTCTGAGGCCACCTTGGCACCCAATGTGCCTGCATTGCCACCCTTTTCAGCTTGGCTTCCTGAGAGGATTGGCTCAGCAGCAGGAGTCTGGCCAGGCTGCAGGGCCTCTTAGGCAAGACTTCCTAGTCAGGGCCAAGGTCTGGAGCCTCATACACATGGCCTATGTACCAGGCGAGTCTTCAGGCAAATGGGCTCCAGCTTGCCACAGTGCTGGGAGAGGACGGGAGGGAGGGCTACCCTTTTGTTGGGTAAACACGAGTGTTCAGGCCTGCCTAGGCACATCCCTGTACTATGTCGGTTAGAGGTTCAGGATGGCATTTCACCAAGCTGGGAGTTGCCAGGTGTCAGCCAGAGGGCAAGTGTCAGGGAGAAATGCTTGAGAGTATCCACAGACTTGGTCTAGAAGCAGAGCAAAGGCTGCAAGAGGTTTGGGGGTAGTCTCCAGGCCAGCCTGACTACTATCCCTTACATGTCTGACCACCTTTCCTCCACCTCAAAGTGAGTAGCTCCCTAGGACCAGGGGTGGGTGGGTGGACCATGAGCAGGTGACTTTGCTAAGCCAGGACTGAGATCAGAGCTTCCATCTAGCTGTCCCCACTGTAAGTGCATTTTGATCCATGTCACCTGAGGCAAAGCTCACATTTTTGGGAACACCCATTTTGCACGAGGTAGGGTTCTCTGGGGTCTTGTGGTTGTCACAACAGACCTCAGAAGTGGGTGGTGTTACCCCATTTTAACCAGAAGGAAGCTGGAGCTCAAAGGGGTGAAGTTGCTTCAGGCCCCACAGCTACTAAGGGGAATCTGGTCTGCTTCCTCCTACATATGGCCCCTTCTCAATTTTTGTTTTTAAAATGATGCCTGTTGGTACACATGAGTAACCTTATGGGCACAGTTACCAGCCCTGCTCTGACTGAAGAGCCTGAGAAGGTACATGGGCCATTGCTGCACTGGAGGCACTGGATGGCAGTTGTGGAACCTGGGGCAGCTGGAGGAGTTCATTGCTGCAGAGGAGAGCATCTTTGTGGTCCGTGGCTAAAACATTGGCACTTTGGATCATTCTCCCCTCCACAGAGCTGGAGCTAGTGGGCCCACTTCAGTGGGAATCCGGTAGTAATTAGGGGTACTGGGCCCCGTGGGCACTTGGGGTACCTGCTTCATGCTCCCCAAAGGTGGAATCTCATGCAGGGCATGTCAGCCAGATGTGTCTTTATCTGTAATTGGGGATAACCCTGGCTTTGGAGGGCTGCTGGGAGCGTCACCTCCATGGGCTGTACCTGGAATAGGAAACCTACTGGCCCTTCTAGAACAGGGGCAGACCTGCCTCCTTCTTTGTCCCTCTGCCATTCTCACCCCCATCCCCACCTAGCTACCTGCTCCCTTTTGCCCACGTACATGTGTCCATATGTGCCCACGGGAGTCCTTGGTTTTCAGAAGGGAGGAGACAGGTTGTAGAGAGACAGGATGAGCCCCAGTGTAATTTTATTTCTGTGGTTCTCCTTTCAAGCTGTCACGGTAAATCTATTTTACTTGTCACTCTGTAAATCATTATGCAGGATTAAGCCTTTTACTAGCTTTTAAGATTCTGCAGCCATTGACAACCCCACCCCTCTTTCCTGTCCTGCCGTCTGAACAACCCTCACTGCTCTGGACACTGGCCCTACCTCCATCTCTTCAAGCATGATTAGTTAGAACAAAAGTGGGGACCTGGGAGTCAGCTTGCCTATCATAGAGGAACAAGCTCAAGAAAAACAGGGACTCCCAGGCCCAGGCCCAGGATGCTTGATTTTTTTCTGATGCCCCTGAAGCAGTAGGGAGGGAAGCTACTGACATGGGACACTGTAGTTGAAGGGTTTTTCCTTGTCACCCATGGGATCCTGGACCCCATACCCACTCTTGGCTGTAGCCAGATTGCTCAAGGCCCACAGAGAGCTCCAGCAAAGAAGAGGTTTTGACAGGCAGGGTCAGGGTGGGCCGTCCACATGTGCTTGGAGCCTGAGAAGGAATTTCTGCCTCCTCCCAGGAAGCAAAGCTGGGGATACAAGCTGGGGTGACAGGGAGCTGGAGGTAAAGGTGTGGTTGAAGGCTACAATGACATGTGGGATCTCATTATTTATTTCTCTAGAAACCCATACCCTTCTCCAGAGAAGGCTTCAGGATGCAAGAACAATAAAACCATTTGCTGAGATGTTCAGAGTTGCAGACAGTGACCACAGCCCACTAGGCAAGAGCCAGCAGTGTGCACTGGTGCATTTCCCATAGCCAGCCCATCTGGAGAGGCATGCTCAGAAAAAGCAGAAAATAAAAAGGCACCCACCCTCAAGGCTGACACGTATTTCAGGAGCTGAGGCTTGACAGATTCTGGCTCTGAGGGGCCAGGGATGGATGTGCCTCTGAGCCCTGCTGGGTGGGGCTCAGCCTTATTTCTCACAGCATTTCCCATTAGGGTAGACTGGCCTCCCCTCAGTCCAGAGGATTCCTTCTTGTCATACTGGTTCTAACACTTCTGCCTGTCCGCTGGTAGTGGCACCAGCCTTGGAGGCCAACACTTGCCCAAGCTACTTTCACCACTCTATCACCCAGATCTCCTTTGTCTTGAAACCTGACAAACATTCATCTGTAATTTAAATCTACCTGGAGACCCACTGGAGTGGCTCCTTAGGGTGGGGCCCTGTGCTTGGCCAGCGAGGGCTCCCTATGGAGAAAAGAATCTGACTGGGTAACATTCCCACAGCCTCTTGCTTTTCCTGTCACAGCCCCCAGCTTGCTGGGTGGCAACTGCCTGTTTATTCTCCTGTTTCTAGACTTGAGCTCCTAGAAGGCCAGAGCCTTGCCTCCTGTATCCCCTAGATACAACGGGTGGGGGGGATAAGGGCACAGGCTAAAACAAAATTTCTTGAGTGGAAGGATAGCTAAACAAATATCCTTAGACCCAGACTTAAAAGAGTTACACAGTGTAAATTTGAAACTAATCGTTGGCTACTTTGGCTACTTTGGCAGAATAGGAGCGATATATACTGAAAATGCCAAAAATTTTGGCTAAGAAGTTCCAAGGAGAACTTGGAACAAGTAAGACTGAGAATGGGCTAGAGTGGTCAGGGAGGGCCTCCTGGAGGAAGAGGCATTTAAGGGTAGATAGTGTTGAAGATGGAGAGGCTTTAGCCAGCACAAGGCAAGGAGGAGGTAGAGGAAAGGCATTACCAGGAGGTGGAAAAGCCTGAATGAAGAAAGGAAAGTGTGCCCACCAGGGAGTCTAGGGGAGCTCAGCTTATGCCTATATCGTCAGGGGAATAACCTGGGCCCAGTCTCCAGGGATGGCTGGGATCCAGAGGGAAGGCAGGGTTAGGAGGGGACCTTCATACTAAATAAGGGAAAGGCAGTGTTTTAGGAGATTAATCAGGCAGCAAGGTGTTTCTCACACAGGTGACTAGAGCCCCTCAGGTGCACTTCAGAACCAACCAACCTGTGCTTGGGTGGGAGGGCTGGTAGAGTGGCATTTAGGAGGCTGGCCGCTCCTCCAGTCCGACCCCTCCATGCTGAGGGAGTGAGGAGGAAGTGGAAGCAGCAGAGCGTTCTGAAGATCTGGGTGCAGGCTTGACATGGCTACTCCCTTACAGGGTGCCGTGGCCTCAACCTGCAAAATGGGCGATTTAACAACCCCCACGCAGACTATCTGCCTGGCTGCTATGAGGAGTGAGGCACAGGGAGGAGAATGTCTTTGTGAAATGACACTTGGGTTTCATCCTGTTTTGGAAAATTGGGGGCCACAGTAACATGGCCATTTCATGGCTGCTAAACTCCCTAGGTTCTCCAGATTGGAGGGAGCTTGGGGACCTGAGTTTCATTAACAGCAAGCCCTATGACCTTTGACCAGTCACTTCCCTCCTTCAGGCCTCAGCTTTCTGTAAATGGGTCCATCGTGGATATTCCCTGCCTCCCTGGGTGCTAAGCGTTGTGGTGAAAGCATGCCGAGTATACCGTGGCTGGTGTTCTCTGCTAGGAGATCAAGGCTTGAACGGCCCTCTGTGGGCAGGGCTCCATACTGCCTGGCAAGCTTGGTTGTCACGAGAGCATTGTGATTCCTTCTTGTGAGCCTTGGAACCTCCGCCAAGAGTTTCGGTGTGTGTGTCTTGGTTTCCTGCAGCTTCTAGGTCCATTTTGTGTTTCCTTGCACTTCTGCCCACTCCATGGAAGCCCCTTATTAATATAGTCGACAATGAGCCCTTATCAGATGCCCCTGCCTCCCTTAACTCCTCCCTCCTTCCCCAAAAGCCTGCACAAGGCTTGCGCCTTTAAGTGATGCTCATAGGCTGTTTAGAAATCCTGACACCAACTGGCAGAGGGGCGGTCAGGTAGCTTGCTTTTCTGTATGGGGGTGGGTGTTTTTTTTAAGAATAGATTTTGTTTTGCTGATAAAAGAGCCCTTGGGAGAGTAAAGAGATAGGGTACCGGAAGCACCCCCAAAGCTGAATGTGATGTAGGCTGTCAAGGGCTGAGATACCAGTCAATAAGACAAAGGCTCCTGGGGGCTTTGCAATGGGGGAGACCAAAGCTCAGGGAGCTAAAGGAGGGACCATTCTGAAGCCCCCCTGCAAGAATGACTGGGTGGCAGGTCCAGACTTCAGATAACAATAAAGACAGTCATCTTATTATTCTTCACCATCATCACATTCTGGAGACTTACTAGGGTTTCAGCCCTGTGCCAAGTAGTCAGTATGCATTATCTCATTTAATTCTCCAAAGAGCCCTCCAGAGGAAGAGACCCTTTTTATCCCTATTTAACACGTACAAATGGAGTGGTGCTCAGAGATTAAGGTTACAGAGCTAGAACGTGTCAGAGCAGGATTTGAACACAAGTCTTAAAGCCTAGAACCTTCTTGCCCACTGCCTTCTGCAGACCTCATATGCCCCTGGACGCCTCCAGGAGGGCCTCTCCCTGGGCCAGCCCCTGCGAAGTGCTGTGAGGATGGCTTCCTCTTTCTAGGAGGTGTGGGTGCAGAGGGCTTTCTGTATTGGGGAGATAAAAGAGCCCGTTCGGGATGATTTTATCAGCTTGAACAAGCTGGTTTGACTTACAGGAAGAAGCCAATTTGCATTTTGGGAAAGAGCTGAGAGTAAAGGCCACAGTGAGCACTGGGTGGATTTATAAATAAATAGTCTACTGAGGGCATTGTGTGTCCTCAGCTGTACAATGCTGGGCTCATATTGACACCACAGACCCGTTCTGCACGTCACAGCTGCCCTTTGGACAGAAAAGACCTAATTGACTAAGAGCACGCTGCCAGAAATGCCAAAGAACCATCCTCCGACCTGGCTTTCCCGGGCACAGGCAAGCTGGGTGAGTCCGGCTGCAGCCGAGACTGTATACGGTGGCTATTGGCATTGCATGCCAGGTACAGAGCCCAGCAGTGATGACACATGGGGACTCAGAAGGCTGTGAGCGTTGGGGCCAGGCAGCCTCTGCTTCTCCCCACAGCTTGGAGGGAGGCAGTAGAGCCAGGTTTCAAAAATTTGGGCTGATTGCAGTGATGGCCAGACAGCCTTCAGAACTGGGTCCAAGTCCTCACTCTGCCACCAGCCGTCCTTTTGCTTTCTGGAGACTAGATTCCTTGGCCGTAAAATGGGTTGTATTTACTTCCCAGGGTATTTGGAGAATTAAGTGAGGTGAAGTCAATAGTAGACTTATCAGTTGTCCTTGCCCTGCCCTGGAATAACTCAGTGAATTGGGGCAAGTCCAAGGTCTACATGGGCCTCATTTTCCTGTTGGGAAAGCAGTGGGGCTGGCTGCTGGTCAGAGGCCTGGGCCAATCAGGCTAGAGGGGGCTGTTTCCACTCCATGGGGTCCAGGAGCTCTGGTTCCCAGATCAGCATGATTCACACCTTGCATCTTCTACCTGAGGGACCTCAGGCAATCCACTTCCTCCTGAGCACCTCAGTTTTCATGGGTATAAAGTGGGGATAATGGAGCTTGTTAAGGAGAATGAAATGTGATAATGTGTAGTCACTGCTTAACACATAGCTAGGACATAGTAAATACTCATTAGTAAATTATAGAGGAAGTACCTACTTCAGGGGAAAAAATCACTTTTAAATAAGAATACTATTAAGTCAAACATTCTGATTGGATTCCATATAATAACAATAATAATCATAATACCAACAGTTCAGAAGAGCACCCCTATAAGGCCCATCTGTTCATCCTGCATGTTTCCAGAATCTACAGGTAACCCTTGTTTACTGCTGATCCCACTCTTGGAACTTAACCAGTTATCACCTGGCCTTTCAGCTTTTCTGGCATCCAGCTCACCTCTCTGCTGGAATAAGGATCTTCACGCCTTTTTTACCTGACTGCTCTGAGGGCAGATGTGTTGCTTTTCCTGTCCTCTCCTCACACCTGTCTGTTGCCTTGGTAATGGAACACATCTAACAAATTCCACTGCATGAACAAGGGCCCTTGGGACATGTGCACCCAGAGTCACTGGCTTCTTGTCCCCATTTTGTAGGGAGGTAATTGAGCAGAACTTGGTGCAGTTAGTTCAGTGCTCTACTCAAGTAGCAAGATGGGGATCTGAACCCGGCTCCTGGCCTGACCTCAAGCCCTCAGCTTCCTGCTGGCCCTGTTGCCTCTGAGGGTTCCTGGAGGATAGGTTGGGCTCTAGAGGAGAAGCAAGAGATGAGTCCTGACAGACAAATGATTGCCCAGGGAGCTAGAAGAGAGAGGACTTCTGTAAATCTTTAGCATAGAGGTCAGGGATGGGGCAGAGGAAAATCAGCCCTGAAACAAGCAGTTCATGTTCTTGAGAACCTCTTGACCCCAACACTGCCTTCAGGGATTGACAGACACTGACTCTTTTGGTCCATTCCTTCTCTTAGATTTATACATTCATTCCACACATGGGTGAGGGGGCCTACAGAGGGGACTCTGGAGCCATGATGGTGACCAGAACAGATAAGCTCCCTGTCTGCAGGGAGCCAAAGGAGGAAAACAGATCATCAAGCTAATCAGTGCCCCCTTTATAAATTATGAGAAATAAATAAGTAGGGTGCTGGATAGGGGAAGACCAAGGGGTGGGCACGGGGGGCCTTTAGGCAGAAAGCCTTTCCAAGGAGGGCCATGAGATGATAAGATTGGGGATGAAAGAACCTGCAGGCAGAGGGAACAGCCTGTGCAAAGGCAGGCAGGCCCTGATGCTGGAAAGAGCTTGGCATGTTCTGGAAACTAAAAGGAATCTCGTGTGGCAAGAGGCCAAGTGGGCTGAGATGAGGTGGGCACCACTCATATCTTCCATCTCATCTTGGGTCTTCCACTTGCCCCCAACTAGCCAACAGAGCTGCCAGGCTTGTGTGGGCGTGGGCCCATATCTGCTCTTGGATTCCATATGGGGCTGGTCCCTTGCCCCAGCCAAGGGGCAGGTTACAGATGACATCAATAGCTATTTCTGCCTCTCGCCAGCCGTCTCCATCTTTGCAGCATGAATGGGAGGCCTGGCCTGAGTTCTTGATCTGTCCCAGGCTCGTCTCTCCACAGGGATGCCATGCTTGCCACTCTCCACCACCTGGTATTTCAGTGACCCTCCTGCTGTCATAGAGAGAAAAGAAAGCAGAGAGGGGGAAAGGCTGTCACCGAAGATCCCAGAACAAACCCACCTGAGGTCAGCCGTGGCACTGCAACCTTTATTTACGTTGGTCCTTGTTCAAAAACTCTGGTAGCAAGCTGCCTAGAATGAAATGTGAAGAACTCAAGATAATAATAAAATCAATTGGACTGTTTCCCCAGTAATTCTAGAGACTGATGCATCATTAATGTTGGTAATACAGTGCCTGTCAGATCACAAACTTCTCAATAAATGTGCAGCTGGCAAGCTCTGATAGAAATTGGAGGCAAGCAGAGAATGAGATTTGGGGCCTTTGATATATGGGGTGTCAGTGGTGCAGTGAAGTTTTTATCAATTTCTGTCACTTTGGGCTTTTGTGTTCACTACATATGTGGTCTTCATGGCACCTCTCTGCAAGCTCCCTGGATGCTAACTGCCCCCTCAGTAGTGTACAGAAGAATTGCTGCTGGGGGGACCTCAATATCCGACCTTGAACCTTCGATGGGGCCTCGTTACCAAGGACTTTCCAGGAAGCATGTCTGGCTGGATGGGCAAAACCGGAGGCCTTGAGACCTGCCCCTATGGGTCAGTCAGCCACTCTACAACATTTATTGAGTCCCTGCTGGGCTCAGGACACCACCAGGCGTGCGCCTGTGGGTACCGTGGGCTTCAATGGAAACCTAGGATGTGGGGAGCGGGGAGTAGTCAAGGGCTCATTTCTACCTAAAGGTCAAGGATCAGACAGAGGAAATTGGAAGGAGTGCCTGAGCAAATGTGACAGTGTCTGCCGGTAGACCAGGGAGGAGGGCCTGTTAGTTGGGGGTGCTAACAGGCCCCGAAGCGTGATGTACCCTGGAATTTATGGGGGAGTAGAGCATTTGGCAGGACTAGGCTCCAGCAGCAGTGGGAAGAAGGGAGACAGTGCCCTGGAGGCAGCAGAGTGTGGTGGTTATTGCATGGGCTCTGGAGCCAGACTGCTGAGGCTGAACCCGAATTCCCATGCTTACCAGCTGGGCAACCTCGGGGACACAACTTAGCCACTCTGTCTCAGTTTCTTTATCTGTCAAGGAGGTGTCATAAGAAAAGCACGCAACTCGGAGGGATCTTGTGAACCTAAATGAATTAATGCTGGTACAGAACCTAGAACAGGACCCGGTCCATTGTGAACACCTAACCAATACTGGCATTTCTTGTGTATAGTTATCTCACTTAACCTTACAGTGACTTGAGAGTCATACAGATAGGATTCAGAGAGGTGAAGTAGGGTGTCCAAACTCACACAGCTGGTAGAGAGCAGAGCTAGAATTTAAGCCCAGTTGCTGCTTAGGCTGGAGTTGGGCACAGTGAGCTTCCAGGAGAGGTGGTGGTGTGGGGACGGGGCGACACCCTATGAGCTCGCATCATTAGCAGGGGGATTAATTAACAGGGTGGGTAATGGATGGGCTCAGGCTTTGTTTATTGGTAGCTTCTGGAGGCTGGAGAAATTCTGAGACTCAAGACTTGAATGTGGAGAATCAGAGGTATCTTCTGGGTCTAGTAGGAGAAGGCGGGCTCCACCTGGCAGATGAGCCAAACGAGAACCACTTTGTTAGCAAATCCGAGCTGTGGGCTAGGGTGCAAATGCTCCAGCTGTGCCCTGCTAGGGAGCAGGCCCTGAGAGCCAGCAAGACCTAAAACCTCCTTGACACCCACCCAGAGCCATTGATTTGGAAACCTGAGTGAAAAGAGCCCTAGGCCCTAGAGAGGGTGGTGCATTCTGATGTAGCCATGCAGCACCTGCTGGGGGTCTGCCCTGAGGGCCCGGGTTTGGGTGTGCTGTGCTGGGAGGTCAGTACTCTGAGGTCTGTGTTCCTTGGCACAGGGTCCCCTGCCCCACTAGACAGGGTCACCCCAGTTTGCCTTCAGTGTGTTCCTCCCTCCCATGGCTCACAGGAACTCAGGATTTACTTACTGGTTCTTTATCTGTGTTTGCTTTGAAAAGAAGGCCAGGTCATGAGGCCCCTGGAACCTCAGGAAAGAGGAAGTAATCTTGTTAGACTGGGGTGTGGAAAAGATAGAGGGGCCTACACTGGGAGCAAGGATAGGTGGTGTCTGGTCCCAGGTCTGTGCACCTCTCAAAAGCCTCTGTGATCCCTATGGGCTCTGCAGGTGCTGAGCCTGGGACACTAGTATTTACTCTAGGTTAGGGAGGGTGGCTCGTTCAGCATTTTGCAGGTGACTTGCCTGGGAGGAATTTCTCTCCATATCCCCACCCCCCACCATGCTTGGACTTGGAGGAAGTGTCCCCTCCCACCCAGAGAAAGCTCAGCCCCCTGTGGGAGTGAGGATTGAGTGAGATGTTGAGAGAAGCTGCAAGGCACAGTAGCTGCAGGTGCATTAGAAGGAGATAGCAGGCAGCCTTCTTTTCACTACCTGAAGGGCCTGGTCCTAGAGGCAAGTAGGAGCATAGGTGCTAGCTGGTTCTACTAAGTCGATCTCTGTTGTATGACCTGAACAAAAACCTCAGCCCCTCTGAACATCACTTTCCTTATCACCAAAGTGGGAGTCCTCATGCCCACCTGATTGAGAGTATGATGGCCCACACCCCATGATGCTTGGAACACATCTGCTGTTGAGTGCCAACCCAGTACCAGGCTCTTAGTGACTAGTCCTGGTTTGACTCAGGAGCTCAAAGCCTCACTAATAAGACAGGCTGGCACCTTCTACAGCAGGAGAGCCTTGTGGCCATGGTGAGAGCTCTGCTAAGCAGAGCAATTCCGGTCAGCCTGCTGAGGAAGAACATTCAGGGAGGGCTTCCCAGAGGAGATGACCTTCAAGCTGCACCCCCAAAGAATGAATCGGGGAATGCTCAGCAGAAAGGAGGCAGCAGAGGGCATCAGACCTAGATAGGTAGGAGGCAAGACCAGGGAATTCAATGAGGGCCTGATTACGTCTTAGAAATCCTTAAACACCATTTGTGCATTAGAGTTTATCCTTGACACAGGGTCCATAAGAAAAGATTTAGAGGTAAGGAGTGACATAGCTGGATTGGATTTGTAGAATAATTACTGTGGTGTCTACTTGGAGGATGTTCTCACAGAGGCCCTGAGGAGCCCTGCCACTGTCCGGGAGAGAGAGCATGAGGCCCAATGCCGTTAGGGGCCTAAACACGGGAGCAGGGGCGCAGCAGTGCTGTGTGGGGTAAGGGTGGTCAGCAGGGCACGGGGTGGTGTGGTATCTGAGGGGAGTGAGTTCCAAGTGCCATGGGCTCTTGCTTAATCACGCAGATGCCAGGCCTCGCCCCAGCATTCTGCGCAAGTGTATTTAGAAACTTGGTTTAAAATGCATGTCTGATGAAGAGCACAGAGGCTGGGGCACTGAGAGTCCTGTCTAGGCACCTCTGAAGAAAAGCAATAGAACTGATTACAGATTGCAGAATCTTGAATGGATGTATGGGATGCCTCAGGGAATGGACTTGTCCAGGGAGAGGAGAGAAGAGGACCGAGCTCTTGCCTTGAGAGTTAATTCAGCAGAGTTACACAGCACCCTTCCTGTGCTAGCTCTGTGGGTGATCACGGCAAGGTCCTTGCCCTAGGGGAGCTTCTCTCTAGTGGAGGGGGGTATATAGCCCTGTCAAAGTGCTGATCTCACTCTGCTGGAGAAGGACACAGTGGAGTCAGTCCTCTGGGATGAGTGGGAGATCCCTAGGCCAAGAGGTGAGGTAAGGGTATCTGAGGCAGAGGGAATAAAACCTATAAAGGCTCAGAGTAACAGGACTATTGTCAGAAGGGTCTAGTCCTTAAAGTCAGGCCAGCAGGCATAGACTTTGTTCCTGTCTAGGGGCAGTCAGTCTGTCAGGCCTCTCAAGTCAGAGAAGAAAAGCCAGGGGTTGCTGAATCCTGGGGTCCTCACCCCAGTGGCCATTTGAGTGTAAGGGGGAAGTCAGTGCTTGCCAGGCACTGCCTGGCCAAGAAGGGTCACAGACCGATGTGCCAGCCCTCTGACAGCCTGTGTGTTTCTTCTTGGCACAGCCACATTCACGAGAGCTGTGAGATCAGAGAAGGGCCTGTTTGTCCAGGAGGAGGGGCCGTCTCCAGGCAGGCAACTGGCACCTGCCCCTCAGTGTTAAAGTCCATCTGGGTGAACCAGGGCAGGGAAGGAGGGAGGGAGGAGGGTGACCAGGTGACTGCCATCCTGGCAGGTGTGCTAGTCATCCCACATGAAGATAAGACATGGGGCCCCAAGAGCCAGCCTTATTTCTTGCACTGCTCCTGCCCCCTTCCAAACACACACACACACACACACACACACACACACACACACACACACACACACACACATTGAGGATGTACCATCAGCCCTCCCTACTGTGGGGACATGACATAAAGAATGAGGTGTCAGTTATTGACCACCAGTTGCCACAACACAGAGAGGTAACTAGGACCAGAGAGGGGAAGTGGCTTGATTTGGGTGCCCTATGTAGGGAGTTGGACCACTAACTGGCTCCCAGGCTCCCCACTGGTACCATGGCCCCCAAAACTTTGGGACAAACTGACTGGGTCCCCAGATGGCTTTGAATCTGGCCACCTCCTTTGTAGCTCCTGCCTTACTCCTGCTTCTGATCCCCGGGAGGAGGAGCTGTCTGCTAGTGGTGAGCTCTCTCTTCGTGGAGCCACAGCTCAGGCAGCTTTCTTCATCTCCCTCCACCTTAAACTACCCAGGGAAACAAACCCAGAAAGCCTGGTCCTCCCCTGTGTTGGCCTAAGCATTAGGCACCTACTCAGCCAAGTAGATGTGTGGTAGGAACGTGGACATAGTGAAGACTGAATCCCTCCTGACAGGGAGGCAGAAACCCCAGCTCTGGAAGTGTGTAAACACGGTTATTTTTAGCCCTTGGAGGACTGTGGGCACAGCAGCATGACCCGCATTTGGCTCAGCCTAGTCCTCCTGCCCCACCCAGGAAAGAAGGCCTTCTTTGCCCCCCTTCCTTACATCCTCATCAGCCTGGGGGATGGGCCAGTGAATTATAGGACCCTCTAAGAGAAGAAGCCTAGTGGGCCATGGGGAGCGAGGCTGCCCATGGCAGGGAGCCAAGGCCAAGACCAGCTCACAGGGGCAGGATGTGGTTTTCAGAGGAGCGACATTGCAAGCTGCAAGAGAAATATTGGAGCCACACAATTTCATGTGCTTTCAATGGGCTCTTAGTCCCTTAATTCTTGTACCTTCCCTGGTCCAGGCATCAGAAGGCCTGGTCCCAAATGAATATGCTGCCACTTTCACCATTGTGTGCTCCAGGTGTGTAGGGCACCTCTCAACATCTCATCCATGCCCTCACCCATGAAATGGGATAATTCTCACCCTTGCTGTTGGGGGCAGGGAGTGAGCTAATGAGATCATGGATGTTTACTCACTTATTCATTCAATATACACTGAACATTGGTTTTGTGCGGGACACTATTCTAGCCACCGGATATAAAGCAGGGAGCCAGCCTGACAAGGAGCTGACCTTCCTGACCCTAACATCATTAGGGTGAGGGCAAGAGACAGATAATAAGTATGTACATGCATAAACAGTAATCATCCTGCAGTTGGAATAATATGGAGTGATATGGGGTGACTGCAGTGGGAAGGGAACATACATGTATTTTAGACAAGGACAATCAGGAAGGACCCCATGAGAGACTAAAAACAGCCAGTTCTGGGGTGGGAAATGGGAGATGGTGGGAGGGAAGCAGGTGCAAAGGCCCTAGGGCAGGGAAACCACTGGGGCAGTAGGGCAGCAATGATGGTGGAGCAAGCAGTGTACGGGGTGAGGTGAGCAGGGGCTGGGCCAGATGCACAGAGTGTGTGGATCATGGGCGATGCCTTGGGGAGGGGTATAAACAGGAAAAGATGTACTTTACAGCTACAGGGAAGAGCAGGAAAGAAGTGAGAGTCGGAGGGCAGTGAGGGGCTGTTGCCATCACCCAGGCAAAGGAGCTGGCAAAGGTGTAGGCAAATTAGAACATAAGAAAGGTGAACTGTGGAAATGGCAGATGGCTTGGCTGAGAGGGAGCATCAGAATCAAGGATGGCTCCTTGACTTTTACATTTGATGCCTGGTTTGGAGAATGAGGGGAGAGCAATTGATTCAGAGGGGTCAGTGAAGGGTGGAGGGAGACCAGGATCTGAGTGACGGAGGCTATTCTGGACACACACATTTTTGCTATCTGTCAACATTCTAGTGGATAGGGTTGCTTAGGAGAGTGGCCACATGGGGAGTACCAGGCCCCATTCTGGCATAGCTCTCCTCTGAGGCCTCTCTGCCAGACAAAAACCAGGCTGTGTGGGGTGGTGCTCCCTCAGGACCTGGCCTGGGGTTTGTCCCAGTGCATCATGGATGAGGGCCTTCTAGTCCCCTAGCTTGTAGGTGGGTGTGGGTGGGTGTGGGTAAGTGGGGGTAGGCAGTACCTGCAGCCTGCCCAAAAGGCTGGGATGCTCTGCAGGGGGACGTCAGCACACCATTTGCCATTGGCTGTACCCAAACCCTGGGTGTCACTACCAAACCTCCTTCTCAGCTAAATTGACTAATTATTGTGAAGTAGCAGTGATGGCTTCTCATGTGTCTGGACCAGGGTGCCAAGGACAGAGGGAATAGCAACACATTTGGGATTTTTAACAGCAAACCTGTTCACCTTCATTCTCTTATCAGCCAGCTTTGTGACCCCAAACATATCCCCTCCCCTATTTGGGCCTTGTCATTCCCACTTGAGATAGAGCAGGTCTTCAGGGTGCTACAGCAACTCCACCTCCAGCTTGAGACACTACATTCTGTTGACAGAGGTTTAGTATTGAGGGTCAGGGTGTGAGAAAAGGCCTGGAGACTGAACTGTGGAGGTGCCTTGCGGGGCCTTGGGGAGCAGATGGCATAGAGGCCACTTGAAGGATGGTCACAGGAAATGAGGTGAGAATGCCAGGCTGCCTGTGGAAGGTCAGAAGGACCAGCTTACCGTGCAAGCAGTGGTGCCCCGGGGGGAAATCTAGGCTTGTTAAAGCATCCGTTTTGCCATCTATAAAGTGAGAGTAAGAAACATCACTGGCCTTGGGGATGAATAACTACTGAGGTATTGTGAGAGTGACGGGCTCAGCTCCTGCTCATAGTATGGCTTCAGTTCCTGAAGGTGGCCTCCCTGTCCCTCTCCAGTTTGCAGGTGGAGTCTAAATTTCAGAGGAGGGCTCATTTGTTTTGGGGGCTTCCTGTGAGAGCCACAATCCCGGGCCTAGGAGTCCTGCCAAACCCAACTCTGGAGGCAGTGAACCTTGCCATGGCCTTGGGGACAGGCCCATTGGCCATGGTTTTCTGAGCCTCAGCCTCAGGTATAGCTAGCAGAGGCCATGATGACAGGTCTTTCTGAAAATACGCCAGTTTTGTGCTTTATTTCTCAAATGAAGAGCTGGGCTTTGACTTTCTATCAGCATTGATATGGTTGTTATTGTTGTGTCGTCGTTGTTGTTGTTGTTGGTGGTGGTGGTGTGTGTGTGTGTGTGTGTGTGTGTGTGCGCGCGCGCGTGCATGTGTGTGTGTGTTTTAACTGCTCTGGGCTTTAGAGCTGTGGTGGAAAGTGAGGAAAATAGCAGATGCTGTATCCATTTGCCACAAAACTGTCTTGAGATGCTATAAATATTTTCTAAAAAGACTCGCTTCCCCAGCCCGATGTGTTAGTTACCTCCTCCCCGAGAAACTGATTCCCGAAAATTAAGACAAATAGCCTCTTAAATCACAGTTGTTAACCTTAGGTGTAAAAACCGTTACCACGCCAGCCGCGGGTCAGAGTGACTCCACTCTACCTAAGTGACTCTGTATGGCATTGAGATGGCGGTGGAGGCAGCAGCAAGGAAAGAACCTGTGCTCAGACAGGAGGCCCAAGTCAGAAGCCTGGTTTGGCCACTCACTGCTGTGTGACCACGGGGTGGTGGGCTCATGTCTCTGAGCCTCTTGTTTTCTCATCTGTGTAACAGAAACATGTTACCTGCCACCTCTCAGAGCCAGCAGTAATCACTGAGCTGCATTTATGTTCCTCAAAGGTACACAAAGGCAACTGTCAGAGGTTTGAGCACTGTATTAATCACAGCTGAGCCATCCCCTCTGCCCAGTCCCCTCTGCCCTCTGTGTGGAAGATAGGGTCCAGTGCCTGGGACGCTTGCTCATCTCCATTTCAATAGAGAGAGCTGGTGGAGCCTGGAGCCTCCAGCAGGCATGCAGCAGAGAAATGCCATTGTTTACTCTCCCACACTTGTTTTCTTATCTAACCTATATTCATGGTGAGTGAGGCTAATTTTGTATTAAAGGTTATACGATAATGTTTTTTTAGCAAAAACTGTGAAAGGATTTCAAGAAAATTATTAAACAAATGGCGGTCTAGATGGCAGGAGGAAATAACAAAATCAGGAAGTAGGTTAGGGAACATAAGGGGCTCTGCAAACTGTCCAGGTTGTCCTTTTCTTTCCTGTTCACCTCTGGAAACTATTTCTTTTACCTTTTACCTCTTTGTAGAGAAATAGACATGGAGGGGTTCCTGGAAGGACGTTTTGGTGAATTGTCTTTTGATGGCACAATACTCAGAGGTGACCACTACACCCCATAACGTGGAGGGCCCTCAGGAGTCCTTCTGCCAGCGTCCAGGCCTTACCTCTGGCCAATGTGACTGACCCCTGGCAGAGTGTAGTAGTTGCTCTACTAACAAGGATGTCAAATATACTATAGGTTTTGGATTGTCAATCTGGAGTGTTGTTCAGAAAAGTAATTCTGAGGTCACATTTGAACTCTGAGAGTATGAGGATTGATTAAAAATGCCTGCCATGGGCATGGGGAGGAAGCTTAGTGACACACCTGCCTTTCTTTCACTTGGAAGCTACCCAAGCGTATGGCCAAATCCTGTTTTCTTCACACCGGGCATGATGGTCAGCCAGTGATGGAGCCAAAGCTCCTGTTGGAACGAAGCAAGTACTTCTTCGGGGGCCCTTGCCCATTATGCAGGGGGTATCCCCAAACAAGTCACAGGTCCCAGAGGGTTAGCACTCTGCCCTGTGCTCATGAAGCCCATGAGCCTCACATGCCCCCTCCACTGCGCCTAGCACAGGACTGCACATAGGATAGTTGCCCAGGAGTGTGCTGACCAAGAACAGTAGATGTTCCACAAAAGTTTCAGATCCCTCATTTATTGTTCCTGGGGTCCCCACCAGAGCGGGCATGAAGACATCTGGTTTGGAAATCTTGGCTGCTGTATATAGAGACTTCATGATTGTGCTGTGTCATCAACCTCAGAGTGTTCACTCTACCATTGCCTTCACATCTATCTGGCCAGCAGACCAGGCAGCCCTATTTGTCTCCACTTTATAGGTGAGGCAGCTAAGGCTCAGGGTTGGCAAGTGACTTACTTGAGGTCACACAGCCAGTTAATACAAAGACCTGGTCTGAACCCATGACACTCATCTCCTGCCACTTTACCTTCCACTCACAAAAATAGCTCAAATGTCTTTATGCATCCTGGGGTTTAAACTTCATCCATTCATTCACGCATTTGGAATCTTCATGGCCTAGTGGGTAAAAGCTCTGGAGCCAAAGAACCTGCTTTGCATTTCAACCACTTCCTGCCCATGTGAACTTTAGCAAGTTTCTCTCTCTCTCTTTCACTCTCACTCTCTCTCTCTCTCTCTTTCTCTCTGCCTCAGTTTCCTCATCTGTGAAATGGACATGAATACTACATGGGGCTGTTGGGATGATGCTTAACTGCCTGGCTCAGGGGGAGGGTTCTTGAGTGCCTGCTGGGGGTGTTCACTCCTTCATCGACAGTGTAGGGGCTCCCACTCCATGCTGGGCACTGAGGAATTAGAAGTGGGCCAACAGGAGCAGCTCATGGTCTGGGAGGCAGGTGTGCACACTAAAAGAGCATTTTGGGTAGATGGGCTAAGTCAGAGGTGTGCTGGTCACCACAGGGCAGTAGGAGGAGGGTCAGCGTACATCAGTCCCACTGCATGAGAGGGTGTTGAGAAAGGCTTATGCCTCAGAGGGAGGCCAATGCAGCAGGAGTTACAGAAGGCAGGGAGGGCCTGCCAAGCAGAAGGATCTGAGCATACAAAGGCACAAAGGCATGAAGTAGGGCAGCCCCAGGGTGCAGGGGCTGGCTTGGTCCTGGTAGATGACAGCATCCCGTACTTCTTTGGACAGAGGATAGTCCCCATCCCTACCCCTTTTCCATCTTCTGCAGCTGAGGCCTCTGGGCTCCACTGTGGGATGGAGTGAGGGTTGCAGAAAAGTGGAAAGGCCAAGTTGGTTTGCCCCAGTGGTAGGCAGTGAGAATTCTGCCCAAGAGCCTTGACATAGGGTAATAGTCTATTGTTCACTGGGTGATGACCTCCCCACCATCTGTCTGTCTGCCTGTGTCTGTCTCTCCTGTATGCATGTCTATGAAGTGCAACATAAGCAGCCCCTCCCAAACACACAGCCACCACAGATCCACTTGTGGTCCTGGGGTTGACACCCTAGCCCACCCAGAGACCCATTTGTTCTGCCTCTGGGGCATGGGGCTCACTTGTAAGCCTCTTCGCTCCACTGTGCAATACAGATGGTTGTATTTTTAATAGCCATAATTAATCAGCATCCACGGAGGATCTTTCCCCTGGGTGGCAGATCAGCAGGACAAGCAGCCCCAGAAAGTCCCTTTCCAGCCCCCGCTTATAGACAAGGAATGTGAGGCCAAGAGAACAGAGGTAACTCAGGAGGTATAGCTGGGAGTGGCCCCAGACCCAGATCCCAGATCTCGTGACAGCACCCCAGTGTTCCTGCCCAGAAGTGGACTCTCCCCCACCACCACCCTCAGCCCACACACCTTGATGCTAGAGGCTGGTCACAGCCTTCAGCACTGTGGTAGGAGAGCAGCACTCAGTTTGGGGGTGAACTCAGGGGTTTTGGGTGAGAGTAGAGGAAGAAGGTAGAATGGAAAGTCTAGAGGGAGGCAGGGCCTAGTGGGCAAGCAGGAGAGCCACCTGGTTGGGGGCTAAGGATATAGAGGTAGGTAAAAGGGGTGCCAAATACAAGGTAACCCTCTGCCCCCACCAAGATGGTAGGCTGAGGCCTGATGCTGGCTACGTCTCCATCTAAGTAAGTGCCATGTCCTAGGGATGGTGATTTAATGCTTGCAGCAGGTGGCTTGATTGATGGGCCTGTTCTGGCCAGGCCTGACTCCATGAGCACAGCGGCAGCAAGGCTCTCCTTGTACAGTTCTGCAGAAGGCTGCCTGCCCACCTGTTCCCCTCACCTGCTCTTCCAGGCCCTGAGCACACATGTGCGTCAGAGCTGTCCATGTCCCTGCTCGGCAGTCTCCAAATTCTGGATGTGAGCATGTGTACAGATGAGCTTATGTGTTCCTGGTGTACCCAAGTGTGCCTGCATCCACTAGTGAAGGGAGTGAACATGTCTGTGTGAGTGTGTGTGCATGTGTGTGTCTGTGTGAGAGTGTAACAGGTGTGTTCTGTGGGCAGGTGGCCACCACCTCATCCTGTTTTCCTCAGATGGATGTCATCCACACTTACCCACCTACGCATAACATATATGGTGATCTGTGTGGCTGGCCGGCTGAGGCATCCAAGCTAGATCAGTCAGCTAGCTCATCAGTAAGATTCCATAATGCTAAATGAGTGCAGAATGTCCTGACCCAGGAGTCTTGCAGGGAAGTGGGGAGATGGACTCATCCTCAGAACGTCTCTGGCCCATCCCCATAGGGGGAAGCTGGGAGGGAAGGATGCAGCACCTGTCTCAGCCCCGTCCTATGCTCCTGAGCCTCCTCTCTCTACCATGCCCACAAACTCACATTTACTCTGCTCCCAGCCTTAGGGATAGCCCTGTGTTATGGGAGAAGCCTCATTGGTAGTCAGGGAGATCAGAGCACAAACCCAGGCCCTGTCACCAGTGTGTGGCAGCTACTTCTGCCTCTCCCTTTTTCAGCATTTTGCCATCTGCACGTGGTTTAACAGCAGCCATTTTGCGAAGTTGTGCTGATGATTAAAGGGTAAGTCTAGGCCCTTGACCCATCAGGCCTCAGTTTCTTCATCTGTAAAATTGTAATAATGCCCCTTACTGGCCATGTCACAAGGCTGTTTTGAGGATGAGATGAACAAAGGGTTTTGTGAAGGCTGTGGAGTGGTGCCCGCAGTGCTTATTCCAGCTCCAAAGACATGAGACGAGGGGCTCTGGGCATGTCAAGATGCCTTCATCTGAATTCCCAGCTGCCACACTCTAGCCTTGGGAGGTGGGTGGGACACTGCATCTTCATCTGCCTCTCTAGGAACTGTGGATTCCTCATCTTTCAAGAGGGTATATTAATAGTATGTACTTCATGGTATGGTAGAAGGGTTCATGGGTAATGTGTGTTGCATTTAGCACAGCACTTGACACAAAGCAACTGTTCAAGTCAGTGGTATTTGGTAGTGGTTTTGTTAACCCTATTGCCATATAAGGGGATGCTAAGTTTGGAACACAGGTGAATGAACAGTGCATGCTATATTGACATCACATTACAATATTACGTTTCTAGACTTTTTATCTATCCATCAGTTCCTACCCAAGAAGAATCTTTAGGGCAGCTTAGAGGGGCTGTGGTTAAATTGCACCTCTGCCTGCAGGATGGTGCTCTGGAGATGGAGGTTGTCAGCGCTGACCTCTCCTAGCTCCTGGAAATCAAGATGCCAGGCCCCCCTCCGCACAGCCACCTGGCTCTCCAGTAGGAGGCCAGTGGTCATTTCTGTCCCTATCTCAATTGCATTACAACTGGCCTAAGGCCTGATAGGAGGCCCAGAAAGGAATGTGATGTCTCACCTGAGCCAGGTGAGGACTGTAGACCCCACTGCCTCCCAGGTGCTTCTTCCCGCTGGCTGCAGACTGAGCCCAACAACCCCATCGTGTGTGGGCTCCATGGTCTGTGTCCTTGCTTGTGCCAGCTGCTGGGCTTCGGATGAGGTGCAAAGTCCCCATCCCAGCAAGGACTTCACTGAAGAAATGAGCCCCTGGTGGCCAGGCCTGGGCTTGCAGACACAGCCAGGGTTGCAGGGTGTGGGGACCAAGGTGGGCTCAGATGGGCAAGGGAGAGAAGCAGGTCAGGGTGGAGCCAGATCCTGAAGGACAGGGGATTTAGCTCGCTGGAAGGGACGGCAATCCAGAAGGACAGAAGTGTATGGGCAAAGGTTTAGAGTCATTCCTGGGAAAAGGCATCCCTCTCCCATAACACAACTGGGCTGTTCTGGCCCAGCCAACCTCAGCTCTCCATGACCAGTGGCTGTAGCGTGAGGCAGATAGCTTGTGGGGGGCGGAGCCACCCTCAAGCCTGAGCCAACTGAGGCCAAGTGGCCCACATAGGCGTGAGCCTGAGACCTTGGCACCAGCCACTCGGAGCTCTCAACTTGAGAGTTAATGATTCATTTGTGGCCAATTTCTGCTGGCCTTTGCCTGGAAATTCACAAGCCTGCCCCTTCCCTCTGCTCTGGGAGCTCCAAGAGCACAGTCTCACTTAGACTTGGCTGAGAACATCTCACCCACTCTCCAAGGAATGGTTTTTAGAATTATAGCAGGAGCAATGCAGGTTAGCCATTAAGAAGAACTGATTCTGGGCTGTAGGCCAGGGACTGGGAGGTTGATTTGATTGTAGTAATGTTAGAGGACCCTCTCTGACCCTGTGTACCAAGTGCTGAGGGAAGGAACCCTGTTGGTGTTTGAGGTGCCCCCACCTCCGCCATTTAGTTCAGAGCAGATGTGAACAGAACCCAGTCTAGTGTAGTGTAAAATACGTTGCAACAGTTACAAAGGGGGAAATAGAGCTTGACATAGAGCAGGATTTGGATGGGTAGAGAAAGCAGTAACACATGCAAAAGCCCTGGTGCATGAAAGTCTAGGGGAGGTTGCTCAAGGAGGTTGAGTCATTGTGCTGTGGCTGGAATCTAGAGGGTGTGAACAACATTTACAAGTATGGACACAACTCATAGATGAAGGGCTTAGAGGACTTAGAAAGTTGGCAGTGGGAGGCACTGGCAGTGGGTAGCCAGGTCTGGTACCTAAGCAGGTACAAGTGTGTTTGATTTGGGTTTTGGGGGCATTTGTCCATTTGTATCTTGATTCTAAGGGTCAGCACACCTTCCATGACAGCCTGTTTTGTGCCAGCTCAGGCCTAAGCTGTGCACAGGTCCCTGGACCTATGTGGAGGTGAACTAGAGGAAGGGGTCATATGTAGCAATCCACATAAGGGGTGACAGGGACTCAGCAGAGCCAAGTGCCCTTGGTGTGAGCAAAGGGCTGTGCAGAAGCTGGCTGATCACTTTCAGACTCATCTAGGCCCATTGCCCCAAATCCTTGGGTGACTTGAGGGTATTAAGCAGCCTTGAGGAACTGCATGTTCCTGGCAGACCATGGACAGACCTCCTAGAGGTTATCCCTGTCCTGTAAGATCAACCTGGTCTTATCAAGTCCACATGTGCAGATGAGTAGACTGAGGCCCAGGGAGACACAGCTCAGGGCCCCTGTCTTTTGGGCTGGGCTGGTGGTGCACATACCCTGCCCCCACCCTCCCCATACCCTGCAAACTTAAGAATATTTCCCCAAACGAGGCAAAATAGAGCAGCCTGATCCTCCAGGTCTAAATGTACAGAGGCTTGGGGAGGGGGCTTCCATTATATCTTTTCAAATTTGCAAATTTAATTTCTTCCGATCATCACTTAACAGTCCTAAGCGTTGGTGGTAAACAACTGCTCTCCCCAGAATGTTTCCCTGTGACAGCAGCTTTCTCTGGCGAGGGTGCTATCAACACTTGGCAGGGCCTCTTCCAAGTTCTTTGCTCCTGAGAAGCTAGAGCTTCTGAAAGCCTTTCAAGAATATGGTGCCCTCCCGGTATGCTGGGGCAGCAGGGCTGGGGAGGCAGGGGCTGGGGCAGGCATGGGCCTAGCCTCTGCGTTCCCTGAAGTAACCATCAGTCCTGCCTAGCCTCAGAGCCTCGGATGGTCCCTGGTTGTGGACAGTCCCCAAGTGGAGGGCAGGGCAGGATTGAGTGTCCCCTGGCTCCTGCAGCCTTGGTGCCCGGGTCCTTGGCACAGCTTAGTGGCAGGAGGGAGCCTGTCTCCCCAGGGCAGCTCTGCCAGGCCTGTCTGTGGCTGGGAGATCAGCGGTGTTCCTGCCCGGCAGCCTCCATGATCTGTGTCATGCTGGCTTAGGTGTCCTGAACCAGAGCTAGGAAATGGGTCTGCTGTGCCGGGGTGGAGCAGCATCTGCCCTGAGCAGCTGGGGTGAATCCCAACCTTCATCAGGTCCATGCTGTGGGAAGCGGGGAGCTGGTCTTATGCATTTCTCTCTGGCCTGCCCTGGATTTGACCAGTGCCTGGAGGCGAGGCTGAGGTGACTACTCCCTGCTCTGTTCACTGTGTCCAAGCCCCTAGCCCCACATGGCCAGTGACTGTCATTGACAAGAAGGAGCCCTGGGACACAGGCAGAGGTAGGCTGCTGTGCCTTTTCTAGGGCTGGACTGCTTTCCTGGAATGCCCTTCCAGACTTGTCCTCTGGGCAAGAATTTACCCAAGAATTACTTCTTTGGCAAAGCCTTCCTGGGCAGCCCCTCCTCCAGCCACAGATGTCCCCTTTTCCTCTGAGCCACCCTCTGTGGATCTCCATTATGGTTCCTGTCACAGTGTGTGTAATCATGTTTTCCTGCAAAGGGCTCCCACGTTTACCTGTATGAGTGCTTTGAGGCTGATGTACCTGTGCATCCCACATGCTTGATACATAGTAGATGCTCACTAAAAGCAGGATTATTTAATTAAGGGGGTTCCCCAAGGCAGTGTTGGAGTGTCCCTTTGTTAATGATGCAGTAAAGAGGGGAGGTGGGAGTTTGCAGAGAGGCTGATCTGGTGGCCTGGATAATTGCTGGGGGCTGCAGCAGCCTCCTCTGCATTTCCATCCAGTTAGTGCTTTCCTTGCTGGCAAGAGCCAGCTCCCCGGGTTGCCCGTGTGATCACTCTCCAGAAAACACCCCAGTGGAAACTGCATGAATGATTGATAAGAGCTGAGAGCTGTTTAATTTTTCCCCCTGTTTAATGGCTATCAATAATTTAATACACTCTCTGTATGTTTTTAAGAAATAGCACCCATTTTGCCGTCTCCGGTTTAGCGGGCTAAATGATTTAAGTTTTGAAAATGTGCTCTAAGGATAGAGGTTGAGCTAGTCAGAGGAATCTGAAGGCTGGGGGTAGAGGGGAGGTGGGTTCAGAGCGAGCCAGCAGCATCTTGGCCTTGGGCTGTGTGTGTGTGTGTGTGTGTGTGTGTGAGAGAGAGAGAGAGAGAGAGAGAGAGAGAGAGAGAGAGAGAGAGAGGAGAGAAGAGAGAGAGAGAGAGTGGGAGGGAGGCAGGGAGGAGGGGGGCGGGTAAAAGCCAGTGCCTCTCTGCTAAGAGCAAGATAATTGCTTTTCCGGGTCTCACTGAGCATCAGCTGAACAGCTGTCAGCTCACTCCCCACATGAATGCTGAGCTTTTCTGGATGACTCTGGGGAGCCTTGGGGTGGGGGCTAAGAAGGAGCTGCTGCTGATACTACCATGGACTGAGAACCTCCCCCGTCCCCTGACATCTTTGCCCCCTTCTGAAACTTTTAAATCATTTTTTTTTTTTAATTATGCAGTTAGTCTGCTACTGGCTGCATCTTCCAGATGGGGTAGGAATGGTGTGGAATGGGGTCTCAGAATCACTAATCTCTGGCCTCAAAAGGATTTGGAAGGTCATCTGCCACTGCTCCCCTAAACTTTCCAGATGCAAAGGATCACCTGGGAGGACTTATTAAAAATTTAAATTTCTGGGCTGTATTCCAGGCCCACAAACTTTCATTCTCAGGGGAGAGGCCTGGGAAACTGTGGGTTTAACAAGCAGCCCAGGTGATTCTTATCATCAGAGGAGTTTGGGAAATATAGAGGTCAGCTTCAGTTCTGATGCTTACAGCACCCACGGCACACCACATGCTCCCCCCCACCCCCGTTTGCACATTGCTGGAGGTGGGGCGCTCATTACCTGTGAGGCAGTACACCCACCTATGGAAAGTGTGCTTCAGTCCAGAGTTTCTTCTGAGTTTGGCTAGACCCATTCAGCTGTCCTCATGTGCATGGAGTTACCTCTTCTGCAAGAGAGACTACCTCTCCTGGGTTATCTGTGCCTCTCTGTTGGGCAAGGAGCTTCCTTTCATAGTAAAGGGCTCTGGGTACCATAAAAAAATGCCCCAGGGAGAGCCAGGCATGAAGGTGAGGAGGGACTCTCCCCTCCAGGCCTGGGCGCCCCTTCCCAGGGGCAGGCAGGTAACATGGTGATGTGGTCTGCTCTTGGTGTACTGTAATGGGCACATCAGCCTACTGCTGACAGGTACCACTGGCAACACAGTGAAAACCCTGAGGGAGGCAGAAAGAGTGCTGGGCCTCAGAATTATTTTGGCCTGCGGGCCAGTCCTCCAACAGGAGAGAAAAATGTGTCTCATCAGAGATTGTTGACTAAGCAAGATCTCTTAGATAACAGTGGGGAAACTGAGACCACAGGGGGCTCCCCCAAGGTCACACATCCAAGGAGGACAGAGCTGGAACTGTGAAGATAGGACGGGGGCCCAGAGAGAGACATCTGGAGCTGAGGCCCTGGGACTGGGAGTCAGTTGAGACCCCATCTCAGGTCACGTGAGGACTGTAGACAGGCTTCTACCTTCTGGCTCAGTGTTGATGGATATGAGTGCACAGAAAGGTTTCAGGCGGAGCTGATGCCTGTCTAGCATCATAGCTCTCATTTGCTTTGCCTAGCCATTTGCATTGTTTTGGCAGAGATGCAACACTCACTGCCAGTCACCTTGCTGTTTTATTTTAATAGCTAATTAAGAGAGGAGTGATACACATTTCATGGATGTCATTGTCTTCTGCAAGACAGAGGACCTCTGAAGTCCTCCCCCACTCTGTAGACCCTTTTGCACCCCAAATTCATCTCCGCCTTTAATCTGTGTAGTAGAAGCCTGGGTCAGGTAAGGTGCTGGCCTATAGACTGGACCTGTGATGGCCAGTCCTCCCTACCCCTTTATACCCTGAAGCCTGCTCTGATCATCACAGCATCACCGTGGGGGTATTGACTCTGGGAGAAGAAGAAGAGTGCTGCCTATCCCTGACAGGGCCATGCTTGGAGAGCGCTAGGATTTAGGAAGGCAGACCCAGTCCCAGAGAGAGAACTGTGTGAATATGGACACCTGAGGAAGTCCTGGGAGGTCAAGGAAGGCTTCCAGGAGGAGGTGCCACCTACCCTCAGGCTTGAAGCACAATAGGAAGGGGAAGGGCATCCCAGGTGCAAAGGTGTGAGGTGGCCCTGTGAGTGTGCATAGAAGAGTGAGCTGAAGCAGGCAGGGCAAGGTGGAGCTGGATCTGGTACACCGGGAGGGCTGAGAACCACAGGTTTGTTTGTTTTTAGCTTCTATTGAAGTATTACATCCATGCAGAAAAACATACATATCTTAAGTATAGCTTAACAAATTGTCACAAAATGAACATACTCATGTCACCACCACACAGATCAAGAAACAGAACATTCCAGACTCCCTAGATATGTCCTTCACCATGTGTGCCCTTCCAGTCACTGCTCCCTTTCAAGGATAACGACCATCCTGACTTCCAGCAGCCTACTATCAGTTATCTATTCCTGCCTGGAAACCACCCTAAAGCTTAGTGGCCTAAAATAAAGAACCACTATTTACCGTGTCTCATAATTCTGTGGTTAGCTTGGGCAATCCCTCTGCCAGTATCCCTTGGGCTCATGTGACTTCAGTTACCTGAAGGGCCAGCTGGACCATAAGGTCAAAGAAGGCCTTAGTGGTGTCTGCCAGTTAGTGCTGGCTGTTGGCTGGGCAGCCATAGTTCTTCATTCTCCAGATAGGCGAATAGGCTTCTTCCTTCCATGGCCAGGCAGCAGTCCAAGAGGGCCAAGGCCAGAAATGGCAGGACTTCTTGAGGCCTGCTCTCTATAAGTCACAAAATGGCAGTTTTACCAAATCCTATCAATCAAAACAAGTCTCAAGGCCAACCCAGATTCAGGAGTAACAAATAGACTCCACCCCTTGATTAGAAGAGCTGCAAAGATTCAATGGCCATATTTAGTTCCCATGACACAGAGTAGCTTTGCCTCTTCTTGATCTTTATCTAAACGGACCCCTTAAGCATGTTCTGCATTGTGCCTGGGTTTTCTGGTCTCTAGTGTTGGATACAGTTGCAAATCATTTGTTCTAGTTGCTGTGTGGTATTCCATTGTATGCATATCAATTTATCCATCACATAGTTGATGGCTATTTGAGAAGTTTTCATTTTTTGGCCATGATGAATGGTACTGCTGTGAATGTTCTAGTACCTTTGGGTGACCACATGCCCATGTTTCTGTGAAAGTGGAAATACTGGGTCACTGATATACCATGGGATAGGAGACACTTCCAGCTGTCCTCCAAGGTGGAGAGCAGGGTATGCCTCACTAGCAGTGTTCAGGAGGCCCAGGAAGGTTTGGTAGAGGCGAGTGAGGTAGTCAGCGGGGTTTTAGAAAGGCTCCCCTTCAGGAGAAGATACCTAGAGTGGGTATCTCTACCCTGGGACTCCCTGTAATGTTTTCTCTCTGCCTCAGGCCTCCAGACTGGGAGAAGTAGGGCCGTCAGACAAGATAGCCCTGTTCTGAGTGTGATCTCTATACTTTTCCTTACCCCAGGGTTCTCCCACTGCCCTCTCTCCTTTATCCATAGCTGCCTTCCATTGCTGGCCTGATTCCCCAACAGTCTGGGAAACTGGGTGCCTGCAGGAGCTGACACATGAGGACTCAGGAGCTGGGGAGACTGCCATGGCAACCTCCATCCATGACAGCTCCAGGCAGTAGGCAAAGCCAGGAGTCTTAGATTCTACTTCTGGCCTTGTAGCTGCAGGACCATGGGAGGAAACTCGTCCCCTATCAGGGCCTTAGTTCCCTCATTTGTAAAGGATAGAGGGAAGTTTCAATGTCCCCCAAGTCTCTTTCCTCTCACCATCCTGAACCCTGTAATCTAGAATACAGCAGGGGCAAGGGCATGAGGAAGCCCTTGGAGAGCTCAGGCAGCTTCTTGATTTCAAGGTACCTATCAGTTGGCCAATTTTGTTTAGCTTGTTCACTAAATACCTTTATAGCACCATTCATCAATCACTCACTCATTCATTTATCCATTTGTCAAGCAGTCTCTGTGGTCTTGCTTGCCTCAGAGAACAGAGAGATAAACTAGACCTCATTCCTGATGTCTAGGAGTTCTTCCCAGAGAGGAGACCTACCTATAGAAAGCTGGAGAAGGCATAGTCAGCTAGGCCCAGAGCTGCTAGGGAATGAACAAGGAAAGAAGGGCTAGATCAGAGAGGGCTCCAGGGATGCATCTGAGAGGGATCTTGAAGGCCAGTGGGGCTTTGAAAGACAGAGAAATTGAGGGAAAGGGCTCTAGGCAGAGTACCTGGCTTGTTCCAAGGCCGGAACCTGGGGGGCTGAGCCGGCTGCAGCACTGTGGTTCATTGTGTCTATGTGGCTGCTGCTGCGGTTCAGCATGCGGAGGGGTGGACCTTACTGCTGGGCTAGTTCCTGGCTTCTAATGTAGACTTTGGGAGGTGGGCCTTGTGGGCCAGCTCCACCTTCCAGGAGATGGCCAGAGGGTCCTGGGCAGGCAGATACTAGAGGGTGGTGAAGGGAGGTGGGGGCCACCCTCAGGGTCAGGCGTAGACTCACTGTGCCCTCTCCTTTCTTCACAGAACTTGAAGCAGTTTTGCTTGAATTGCCAGGGCTACTGCCTCCTGACCCTCGCTGCCTTTTCCTGATAATCTCAGCAGCCTCAAATCCTGGTTGTGGGCAGAGGCCTTAGCAGGTAAACAGCAGGGCTGGCCTGTGTGGCACTGTGTGTCTGATGGTGGTTGTCCCAGCTTAGTGGCTAGTGCTGTTTCGGGGCACAGAGAGCTATGAGGTGGGTTTGCCATCACTGAGGAATTAGGAGAAGGGGCTTATTTCTCAGTTCTTCTTTCTTGGCCTCCTCCTCCTCAGAGGGAGCCAGACAGTGGAGGAGTTGTGCCCTGCCTTGGAACTTGGATATTTGTTTTCATTCTGCTGCCAACCCCTTTGATCACCATATTCCTCCACAGTTGGGACCCTCAGTTCTCTCATCTTGCATATTAGGCTAATAATCATGACGTCCTCTAGCATTCTTAGTATTTAATTTTATGTCAGGCCCTGTGCTAAGTACTATGTAGTTATTAACTTTTTCATCTTCACAGAAATCCTGTGGGGCAGGTGCTGTTATTATCACCATTGTACAGGCAGGAAAACCAAGGCTGGTGTGTGGGAAGTGATGTGCCTAAGGTCATACATCTGGCCGAGCCCCCATGGGGTTCAATTCCATGTCTTTGTGGCTCCAGTGCACTAATCCCTGGACTATTCTGCCCCTGGCTTTGCCCCTTTCTGCTGGCCTTTTCTGGAAAGTGGGGACAAGGCAATCTTGAAGTGATGGGTCCTATCTCAGCTCAAGGCAAAGGGAGGAGGCTTTACAAGGTGACAGTAGCTGCTTATTGCCTGGTGTCATGACTCATTTGTAGATGTGATGTGACATGAACCAGGCCTGGCCTCTGGGGCCTCCAAGGTGGCACCAGGGCCCCTTAGTTCTGAAGGAGGGTTTTATTGGCTGGCTCTCTTTCTCTGCTTTCCAAGCTCAGTTTCCCAGGCTGTATTAAGCACTTCCTGTATGCCAGGTCTGATGTCAGACCCTGAGGTGTAGAGGAAAGAGTATCTCATTCTGTGCTCTGGGGGAGAAGCAGGGAGATCACAACAGTTGTGCAAGCTCTGTAACAGGGTTCATGGTTTCGATGGGGGCATTCTGGCACAGGTGACTCAGAAGTGAGTAGCATTGTGGGAGACAGGAGCAGAGATGGGTGGAAGAGCCTGGAGGGAAGGGAGATGAGGTTGTCAAGGATATGGGAAGATCTTAAAGGGCCACAATGCCAGGCTAGAGTATTAGATCCCAAGGGCGGTGGGAGCCTTGGAGGTTTCTGTTTCAGGTAGTGGCATATTGAAGGTGGCTGCAATGGAGAGGCCATCGGAGAGGCCCATGCTAGAAGCAGGTAGACTAGTGGGACTGTCCCCAGGGTCCAATAAGAGATCAGAGGCCTCAGCTGGGGCTGGAGCAATGGGCATAGAGAGAGAGCGAAAAATCCTAAGAGATAGAGGCAGGGGAGTTGGCAGAATTTGCAGTTGGCTGGGGTTGGGGGTGAACATGAGAGTTTGAAAGCTGCCATGATGTGGGATGGGGATTAATGTTGAAGTTCTGGGTGAATGTGGGGAGTCTGGAATCAGGAAGGTTTCTTGGAGAAGGTACGCCGGGTTGTGGTCTAGAATATCTCTGAGCAGGCTGAGATTTCCATGAGGAAGATGATGATTTGGGTGGAATAATAGTTACACATGGGCACAATGTTAACATCTAGAAGTACAGATTCATATACAAGTCCCAGAGGATTCTCCCAACCCACAGTTATACCTGTGTCCATAAACACATGTACACTGTATACTTGTATACACAGACACACATGTGCTTGTAAATCTGTCCATGCGTGCTAAGGATAGATAGATGTGTATGCACACACATACATAAAAGGTCATGTGTGTATAGATACATGCAGAGATGTGCAGAAGCATGCTCCTTCATTTGTATATATACACAGACATCACTTAGGCACACTTGTGCACACAAATAGACTTGCATGCACATACACACTCACAGACACACATATTCACAAACTTTCGTGTTGGCACTCCACACAGATATACAGGCACAAACTCTCACAACACGTGGCAGTCCCCACACACAGGGACATACTCATAAGGCACATTAAAGGAAGGGTGCGTTACAAGAAAGGGTTGTTCAGGGGTTGCTGGTTTCTTACTTGGAAAAGCTTTCAGCAGCTCTCCCAGTTGTTGGGCAGCTCTGGGCCCAGGCTAAGCCAGCCATGGCCTCTGCATGTATGTCAGGAAAGGGTTTGAAGGGCAGCTGTATGACCATGGACAAGCTCTTGCCCTCTCTGGGCCTCAGCTTTCTCAACTGGAAACAGAAGTGGTCATTATCCACTCCTCACCTCATGTACAGCGTGGTCGTGAGGATTAACAACCACCAATGTGTGGTGCCAAGAGTAGTTCCTGGACTCTTTTAGGACTTCAACAGATTGGAACTATTATTCTTACAAGAAGAAAGCAGGTATGGGTGGTATGGGGGTGCTGTAGGTGTTGCCAGGGGATGTCTGTGGGCCTTATTCCTGCTCTTCCTCCCCTGGGGACTCCGTCTAGCTCTCGGGAACCTGGGCTTCATCTGAGTCTTGTGCATAGCCAGCTGGTTGGGTCTGTGTCATCTCTGCTCTGTCTGTACTTCCCCTGAGGGTTCCTAGGGAGTTGGGGTCTGTGGTGCCTGTTTTGTTACACTAGCCACACTACAGTCCCTGCACATTACCTGCATGAGCTCACTAAATCCCCCCAAGAGCCTTGAGAATGAATTAAATGAGGAAACTGAGGCACAGCAAAGGTCGGTTAAGTCCTCAAGGACAATTGCTTACTCATGTTACAGAATTTGTACTCTTTTCTCCACTGAGTTCCCTTCAGGGTTAGGTCATTCCATGCCTGCTTTATAGATGAGGAAACTGAGGCTCAGAGTTGGGGGAAGTTGAGAGCCAGGAAGTAGCAGCTTCACTTTAGATTCAAGACTTCCTCTTCTCTTCCCTCCCTCCCTCTCCCCAGCAGGGCTCCTGCAAGTTAGAGGAAGTTTCCAGGGGTGCTCTTAGGATTTATCTGGGTTTTAGCCTGGCCCAGTGCTTCCAGGCAAAAAATGGGTCCATTTTCTTACATTGAGAAAGGTGGGTTGTTCTCTGGGGCCCACTGTCAGAACACTATCTAGTAACTTCCCCTCCAAGACAACTTTGTAAAATGTCCTTAGCTTATTTTTTTGGAAACCTGGCCAATAGGAAGCTCTGTGGTACCCTAGTTCTAGGGAAGGCAGGCACCACTTTCATACCCATTAGCAATTTCAGAGTATGGGACCATGGCACAGGAAGCCATGGGTTCTGCTTCAAGTCAGTTCATATGTAGGGAGGAAATCTGAGAAGAATCTCCAGGAGGTGACAGGTGTGTTGGGTACTGGAAGGTAAAGAGAAATGTGCTAGGTTGATATGGAAGGAAAAAGAAGACGCAGCAGAGGGCCTAGTTCTTGTAAAGTCCCAGAGATGTGAAAGTTCATTCACTGGCCCTTCCCCCTCCCTCCGACAGTGGTCCTCAGAAGCTCCAAGAATCAGGACCAGCTTTATAATTTATGGAACCCAGTGTAAAACAAAAAAGCAGGGCCCAATGTTCACAAATTATTAAGTATTTCAAGATGATAGCCATAAAGCATTAAACCAAGTGTGGTTCTTCTAAGCTTGGGGCCTCTGCAGTTGCCCACGAAGACAATCCTGTCTAGAGTACATGTAGTACTCATGGGATTAAGTGCAAAGAACTCAGTCTGTGTGCAAGCACCACCAGTTACTCACCGGCCCAGCAACCTTGGGTAAGCCCCCTGACACCTCTGTGAGTCTCATCTGTCAAGGGGAGAGGTGTTGTCCTCCCCAGAAACAAGAAGCTGAGTGGTGACAGCATCCAGCTTGTCCCCGCAGCCTGGGGCAGGGGCTTCAGTTAGGATGGGATTGCAGCCTCTTTGTTAGGCAGTGGTGTTTGAGGATTCCTGAACTGTGGTGACTTGGTTGTGTGTGTGTGTGTGTGTGTGTGTGTGTGTGTGTGTGCGCGCGCGCGTGTGTGCACGCGCGCACACGCGTATACACTCATGCTTTTCCAAATTATCAAGGCAGAGGGGGTGGGGGTAGAGGGTCTGCTCTATGTTTTTTTGCATAGTCTTCTGCCTGATTGTATGCCCATCTCTGCTTGGCAAATTCACTCCTGCAAGTCAGATGCCAGGGAACCTTCTCTGACTCTAGCCTCTCCCTCCAACCTTTGCCCTGTGACCCCTCCAATAGCTACAATGACCTCTTGCACTGTAGAATTTATACAGTGTGCAAAGCTCTTTCACACCCCAATCGGACCATTGAACAAGCACTCAAAAGGTGCATTCCCATTTGCCAGTGGGAAAACGGAGGATCAGAGGTGTATCCCTACCTTTGCTCCTGGACTAAGGTCAGGCGCACATCAGGAAAGGATACAGATGGTGTCAACAAAGGGTGGCACTAGGCTCTGCTGTGGGGCAGCTTTACATGTAAGCATTTTGGAAGACTGGCTTTACCCCTTGGTAAAGAGCTCCAGCTACTGGCCCAGAAGGGGCCCAGAGGTGCCTGGGGTGGGCAGGGCGCTGAAGAGGGCCTGGTGAAGCCAGCCAGAGGTCTGGCCAGCTAGAGTAGACAAGCCCCTGTTCCTGTTCCTTCCTATAGGTGACTTGTTCCAGTTCCCCCAGACAGGCAGATTGGAGCCAAGTATATGTGGTTCTCAGGCTCAGGCAAGTCCCACATCAGGCAGAAGTGAGAAGGCTTCAGTTGGTCTGGGCTATAACATCCAGCAAAGGCTAAACACAGTGTGAGGGTATCTCGTTGAGGGCATGACAACTGTCCCATATGTCTGGAACTTTATAAAAAGCATGCGAAACCCCTCTGGTGGGTGAATGCAGAGGACACTGACATGACTCAGGGTATAGACTGTGGGCCTAGGCTTTGGGGTTTTCCAACTCTACCACACCTCTCTTCGTGACTTTAGATTAGTAGCTGAACCTCTCTGTGCCTCATTTCCTCATCTGTAATAGAGATAATAATAGAATCTACCTCAGTGAGTGATGAGGAATTCAACTCAATGAAGTAAACCATATAAATCCTCACAACAGAGCCTAGAACATGATTAGCACTCCATGGCATATGGATTGATGGTGGGCTGGTAGACAGTGGTGAGTGATGGAGCTGGCCCTGAGGGGCGGCCACACCGGGGAGTAACGTGGTTGGATTGTCATTTAAGAAAGGTTGTAGTGGACAGCAGAGATTGGGGTTTGGCCAGATTTGTGTTTCATTCGAGGCAACTCCAAACAGCTGTTGATTAGAGCTCTGTGGTCAGGGACTTAGAATGACGATCATACTCTTTGGCTAACCCTTCCAGCCCCGGTATGTAGCTTGGTGTTGCCAGCATGTGCCATCAGCTGTCAGTCAGCAGACTTCCAAGGTTACACAGAGCAAGGCAGGTTTGAGGCTGGCTGCAAAGACTTTGAATGCCAAGCACATCTCACAGCAGGCCTGGCCGTGGCCATGCAGAGTTGGGATTCCAGGGTCTCCATGTGGCATGCCTATCAGTCTTCAGTGCCAGCTGAGAATGCTCACCCCTCTCCCTGCCTAGAATTTGTTGCCTGTAGCCCAGGCCCCTCTAAAGCCTGCCCTGACCCTGAACCCTTACCTTAGCCTATAGCTGAGAATAGTCTATAGCCCACTGGTCATTACTGCCCAAGGTGGGACACTCCCTGGGTCAGCAGGGTGGGACTGCTGTCCTGGCAGACTCTCTGAGTGGCACTTTTCTTTCAAGCCTGAGTCCTGCTACAGACTGCCCTTTGTGACCTTGGACAAGTTGCTGTCTCCCTGAGCAGTTATACATTGGCCTGAAAAACCAGAAGGCTGGGACAGATCAGGGGTCACAAACTGTAATGATCTCAAGGACCTCAACAACTCAGTGAAGTTGGGAGTATCCCACTGTGCAGATGAGGAAACTCAAAGCACAGAGAGGTTAGGAAATGTATGCAGAGTCACAGTACTATCAGTGCAGCTAGGATTAAGCACAGTTTTATCTGACACTATAATATGTGTTTCCTCACTACATTCAACTTTCTCTGGTAGGTACCTTTTTGCTGGGTGATCCATTCACCTCATTGGCCAAAACGTGTTGAACACTAACGAGGCTCCAATACCATGCTATGCACTGGCATCCAAAAGAATTTGCATTTGAGGAGCTAGGTGAGCACAGCCTCAGGTTGGGGCAGAGGTCACAGAATCTCCAGTATAGAATATGCTAGGTGGATGCCATCAATGGGTGAAAATAGGAGCTGGGAGGAGCAGTTCTTCCCTAATGCTGGAGGAGGCATGTAGAGAAGACTGCCTGGAGGAGAGGTCTGGATCCCTACATAGAAGAGTAGAGGTGTAGGGTCTTCCTGGGGTCTCTGCACAACTCAGCGGGGGTCCAGTTGAAGAAGAAGATTCATTCAGCCACAGCTGGAAGTAGGTGCTGAGGCAACTCCTTAGTGCCTCTAAGGCTGGGCCATACAGTTTGAGCTTGATCTTGCAGAGCAGGGAGCCAAAAGGCACTATGGAGCAATGGCAACTCCTCTGTCAAGGCTGAGTGGGAAGAACTGGCATCAACCCTCACGTTGGAGCTCACAGCTCACCTAGAGACTGTAATAGCAGGGAAAAGCTGGATTGGGGTCTTGACTACCTTCATGTTTACCAGACCCTCTTCAGGTACCCTGAGGCCTCTCCTGGGTCAGGGGCTAGAGCAATTTACCAGGAAAAAGCCAGTCTTCCAAAATGCAGAAATCTGAAGTAGCCCAGGGTGGAGCCATCTACACCCCTGCCTGATGTGGGCCTGACCTCAGCTCAGGGATGAGGTTAGAAGGAAGGTGTGGATGAACCTGTTCAATGAAGTGGCGGGAACAAAGAGGCCCAGAGACCAGCCCACGGTCACAGAGCATCATCATGGCAGATGCAGGCCAGCAGGCAAGGCAAGAAGCATCCTTCCAAGAGGTAGCAGAGCAGACCTTGGTCCCTCCCATGGCTCCCCCAGAGTCCAAGGGGATCCTTGCCCCTGTGTGATCACCAGTGTAGATGTTTAGGGCTACTGGTGCACTCCAGGGATTGACCTCAGCCACTAGTAGGGCTCTCCAAGGACAAACTGGGATTGGTGAACTATGCTCTGAAGGGTTCCTTGAGTGTTACTCACCAAGAGTGCTTCTCCTTCCACTGGTGTTTGCTCAGCAAGCTCTCACTAAACTCCAAAGTTTGAGGACAGCCATGCCCATGCCCATGCCCTGTGTCTTGTCTAAAGCCTCCGTGACCTTGCAGGGAGGGAGCAGACACTGAGTGGGGCTGCAATGGCAGCATCTTTATTTGAATCATAGTATCTTGGCCGCCTATGGGTGGAATGATCTTTAGAAATTATCTGGGCCAACCCCTCATAGATGAGGAGTAGATGGCATAGATGGAGAAACTGAGGCTCAGAGATAGGAGGATATACCCCAATGCGGCCATCATGGCACTCCAGGCTTTTAGCTGAGCTCACTGCACCTCTAAACTGCTTTGGATAAGTGGCAGGTGTAAATGCTGACAGGGCCCAAGACCTGCAGGGGTGATTGAGACTCATAGGACGTGGTGTTTGCAAAAAGGCAGACGGACTCCTGAGGCATAAGAGACGCAGAGGGTAGGGCCAGGGAAGTTCTGGGAGCCTTTGGCAATCTGCCCAGAACCAGGACTGAGAACTACATAGGGTGCCTTCAGACCTGGCTCTGTTAAGCCTGGTTTGTATTCCACCACCTGCCCATCCTGCTACTGTTAGGGCTTTTCCTCTCATCTGTTTACCCTGAGAGCCCTGTGAGGCCTGGAGATTGTAGGCCAGTTTGGAAGCTTACAGTGCAAGGGGGTGAGGAAGGAAAGTGGACTCCAGAAACCAAGGGCTTATCCATGTTCCTTGTCAGTCTCCTTTACCAAGCCACAGCAGGATGCCCAGCTGTGACGATGCTGATATATGGTACCTAGGACAAGTGTCTGGGTGCTGCAAGTAGAGGACAGGGAGGGCTTCCTGGAGGTGGTGGAGCTCCTGCTTGGCATTGAAGAATGAACATGACTTTGAACTGAAAACCTTCCAAGCAAAGGGACAATCTGTACCAAGGCCCAGAGACAGGCATATACTCGGGGCAGATCATTGGGGCAGAGATGGGGCAGTGAAAGAAGGTTGGAGATGCCCCCTAGAGGCCAGATGGCAGAAGGAGGACATATGTACTTTGCTTCTAACTTGCTAAATGTCCTGAGCAGATCACTGCCTCACTTCTGTGCCTGTTTTCCTCAGTTCTCCCTGGAGCTTCAGGTACCTGGGAGCCACAGCAGGGCAGTGCCTCTGTGGAAAATCTACCTTTGGAAAGGGTGTGCGCAGGTTCTAGGATCCTGGCTCTCTCCAGAAGTTGGGCAGTTGGCCCAGGACACTGCTGTTGGACCCAGGGCTTCTCTCCAGCTGGAGAGACTTGACTTTAAACTCTAGAGGTCTGCCAGGAGGAAGGGGAGAGATCAGGCCCCCTGGGAAAAATGCACCTATGTGCTAAGGGTCCAGCTCCCCAAGAGAACTCTAGAGCTGAGAGTTTGAGGTAGGCTTCCCTCCTTCCTATTTCTGAGAAGTGGGGGAGTAGATGGCCCACCCTAAGGCTGAGGGTAGGCTCAGAGCCGAAAATAAAGGAGGTGACCCTTTGAGCTCTGCATGTGGTGCCAGGCCTGTGATCTGCTTTGGGCCCTGAGGGTGCCTGGTGCCCCTCTGGGTGCAGGCCTTCCAGTGGCCCTGGGCTTAGCCAGGTTATGTTTGCTATACCTCCAGTGACCTGCAGTAGCCTCTCTGTCACCCTCTCCTATCAGCAGAGTGGCAGCCACAAGCCCTTGGACTCCTAGTACCCAGGATTGCGCAAATCCCCCCAGCAGTTTGCACAGCAGCCAGCTCAGGCCCGTCAGCTCAGGGCTGGCCTGGGTTCCCTTTCAGGAAGCCCAGACTTCTTTTCTGGAATAATACAGCAACCTTCTCACAGCAGCAAGGGCAAGCTGCCCTCATGCAAGGCCTCTTCATGGCCCTGGTTTCTGTCACCATCATAACAGGCGGGCTTAGTGGGGGCCCTTTCTCTAGAGGAGGAAACTAGAGTCAGAGACATTAGACGTGAGACTTGGCCAGGGTCAGGCAGCCAAGCCAGGACTCAAGCCCAGGATTCCAAGTCGCTGGTCAAACTCCTTTTGAGACTGAGCCAATGTTACCAGCTCAGGGCCCCAAGGCAAATGGATAAGGCCAGGGCTTGGGAAGAGAAGGTGGAGGAAGAGAGCCCTAGGGAGTGAGGAGCCTAAGGGCAAAGACCCCCATCCCTATCTCTTCTTCTCAACTACTTTAATTAGCTGAGTCTGCCAGTGGCACTGACATTTACCTGGTGGGGAGGAGGGCTTCCTCCCTCTTGAATCAAGATGCTAAAAATAACTGGGCCCAGCTTCCCAGGGGCCCTTGCCCAGCCAGTGCCTGCCTGCCTGCCTTGGCGACCTTTTTCTTGGGTGCTGGAAGCTAATTGCTTTGGGAATAGTTCCTTGTGCTGAGGACTTCGTAGGGACAGGAGCAGCAATTATATTGTATGCTCAAATTTTAAGACTGAAGAGGGGTTCCTACAAGGCCTGATTGCCCCCTAGGTATTAGCATGATTGGCCCCTGCCTGAACCCTAGCACCCACGCTCTTTTCTCCATGGGTTCAGTACTCTACTGGGTTAACTACCCTACCCCTGGGTGCTTGGGCCCATCCCTTGAGCTACCAGAGTTTTTCCTGGGCTACCTGGACTCTAAGGGGTGAAGGGAGACTGCCTCTTATCCTCAGAGTTATCTAGTCCTCACCTTGAATCCTGTACCATGCCTAACACAGACAAAAAAAAAAAAAAAAAATGCCCTCGTGCTGCGTGTTCATCCTGTCACATAGCAGCCAAGAAGAGCCCAGAGTTTGGAGCTGAATATGTTTAGGTCCAGCTGTGTGACCTGAACACATTTTTTAGTCTTTACGTTTTCATATCTGAAATGGACAACCTAACTGACCTTGTAGTGTCGTTGCAGGAATGAAATGAGGTCATGTGTAGAAAGTACGGGATCCAGAGAGCTGGGCCCCTGAGGCAGTGGGTGGCATGAGCATCGCTAGGGGCTCTCCTTTCTCTTGCTGTGTAAACAGACCAGGAAACCTAATTTGGAGGAAGGTTTTGGAGACCCAAGCTGAGGACTGGGGACTCAGTCTCCCAGAAAACAGGGCCCCCCTTATTCCTGTGCACCTCCAGAGTGGCCTGAACTCCTGCTCCCCTGTATGTTTGTCCAGCTCTTGCCCTGGGTCAGTGTGACCAGAATTGTGTTGACATTGGTCTACATGCCCCTGGCTGTGGCGTCAGCTAGTGGAAATAAAAGTAGTTTTTGAACTTGCCCTTTTAGAGAACCAGGGCCAGCGGCTCAGTCCATCCACACCTCATTTTCCCCATCTGAAAAAGGGGATAGTTATGGCTCCTACCCCTTAAGCATCATGAGATTAAATTAGCAACATACTTACAGTGCTTAGAACGGGGTCTGACACAGGGCAGTGCTCAGGTTGTGTTAGCTGGTCCTCATAGCAATAACAGTAGCAGTCGGTGGCAGTAACAGTGGCCACCTGTTATTTTTTGAATGATTAGTATCAGATGCTGTGTCAGATGCTAAGCACTTTACATACATCATTTAATCTTCATGAAAACAATACACAAGGTCTTCCTATAAGCTGTATGGTCCAGATGGGGAAACTGAGGCACACAGAGTCATACACAGTTTGAAAGTAGTAAAACTGAAAACCAGAACTTAGAGTCAGCCCTGCCAGTGTGACCAGCCATTTGGGTTTTCCTGGGACTGTCCCAGTTTTAGAACTGAAAGTTCCACATCCCAGAAACTTCTCAGGTCCAGGACAGTTGACACTCGAGCCCCATCTTAGTCCTTTGCCTTACTTCTAAGCCTACTGGCCCCCTTTAACTACTCCTTGGCTCCAGGACTAGCTGGTACACTCTAGGCTGGGCCCCCTCCCACACCTTATAGATCCCTTTTCCAGCCCCATCATCCTTGTCCACCGCCAAAGCCTGGCTCCAGTCTGTCTGCCCATCCAACTTCTCTTCACACTCCTTTCTGCCAGCTGGAGGGGCAGAGACACGCCCAGTGGATCCTGGGCTGCTGCTCATCAGCCCTCGGTCTCCCCATTCAAACTGCAGGCTTTGGCACTACTGCTCCTGGCTTTCTTAAGATGCTCTAAAAAAATTCTTCCTTAAAAGAAGAAAAGTTGAGTGAGACCCTGCCCCCAGTTCTGGCCCAGGCAGCCAGAGAGATTGTACTGGCCCTTCCGGTGCATTGATGGAGAGCACTGCTGACAAAGGAGAAAGGTTAGCAGGGGGACAGAGCAGACTTGATGGCGGCCTGCTGGCCATCAGTGCTCTCCCCCCGGTCAGGGCTTCCTGCAGGGAGGGTCCCAGTGCTCCCTGGGGTCCTAGTCAATGTATATTGACTCAGGCAGCTGCTGAGTCAGTGAAGTGGCTGGGGAGATGCCTAGGTCGCCCTTGACACCTCTGTCTCCCTCAGCCCTACATCATACAGTCAGTTCGGCCTCCTTAACCATCTCTGGCTCTATGTCCCCCTTAGTACCCATACCCTCTGCTGGCATTCAGGCCTCACCGTCTTTTTGCCTCTCAATGACTGAACCCTTCCCAGCCCTCTGCTGCCCTCCCTGGCTTCCCACTGTCACCAGGAATAAAGTCCAAGTTCTGAGGCTGTCATCAAGGCCCTCTTGAGCTTAGTGAGGCTGCCCAAAGCTGCTGGTACTTCCCCAGGACTCCAGTCTGCGTCCCCACCCTCAGGCGAGGGCTGAACCTCTTCTGGCCCTCTCTCCCTGCCTGTGTGTCTCTTCCCCACAGTCATGCCTTTCCAGGATCTGGCCCACCAGTTTCTTCCCCAGATCCCGCATCCTTGGTGGGGCGGGGGGATTGAAAGAGGTTATGTGTGAGGTTGCAGCGCATTGTGAGTGCCTAGCCAGCTCTGCCCTGTCTGCCAGCCTCACCCAGGCTGCAGTACCATATCCATGTGACCAGTGGCCAGCCTGGGCACTGACCACACTCGTTGCCATTCCTCAGACTCCTCCTTGAACTGCCCAGTGCATCTCATGATCCAGCTCCTAGAGGGGAGGGCAAGAGCCATCTGTCTCCCCAGTTTACAGGGAGGCCAAGCCCCCATGAGGGCAGGATGTGCAGTGGTTAGTGTACAGGCTCTGGTGTTTGACCCTCACTTCATCACTTACTAGCTGTGTGACATCAAGTGATCACTTACCCGCTCTGAGCCTCAGTGGTGTCATCTGTGAAATGTGAGTAATAGTCCCTTCTTCACAGAATGGTGAGATTCAATGAAATGACACATGTTAAGTATTCCTAGGGTCCTGGAACATTTTAAGGATCAATAAAGTCAGCTGTCATCATAATCATCATCAGGGCAGGGTGGGTACCATCATGAAATGAGGGACCTCTCCTCCACATGGGTACATCCTAGTTATTTGGACCCTCCAATTCTACCCTCTCACTGTCCCCTCTTTGTCCTTTTTCCTGCCCCAGCACTCCTCTCCCTCAATGCCTAAAATCCCTGGAAGGCCAGCCCTCCTTGACCTTCTGTTGTCACCTGCATACCTGCCTCATCCACCCCCTTCCCCACGGAATGCCTTTGGATCAAGGGCCAGGATTTATTATTTGTTTCCCACATGGCCCCTCCTGGAGCACAGTAGTTGCTTAATAATAGTTTGTTGGGTAGAACCGATGTTCACCGAGCCAGAGTCACCTCCAAGAACAACACAGCAATAACTAGCTGGACCTATGGGCCCATCTGCAGTCTGTCAAGGGGCCTTTCTGAGACCAGGCCCAAGCCACCTCACACTGGGTCATAGCACATGCCCTCTCTGGCCTCCTTAGTGCTAAGGTTTGGGGGTGGTGGGGAGCGATGGGGGCAGTGCTGAACCTCCCAGTAGGAAGGTTTTTCAAGGCTGGTTCCTCTCTTGTCCTCTGAGCTGTGGAGCCCTATTTTGTTTGCCTGGGTTCTTTCCCTGCCCCCTCGGTTCTCTGTTAAATTGTGTTATTATATTTAAACAAATCAATTCCATTGCAGAGTTTTCCTGTCCTAATGATGAGTTTGCAGCACAAATGCCATTGATTTCTCACAGCCCTGAAAACCAGTTGATGAATAGCACCGGCTTGTCTTTGGAGAGGCACTTAGAGCAGCTCTGCACAATCCCCTGTGCCCTGCCCCCTGCACTGTCTCTCATCACCACCCACCCCACATGTCAGTGCTGCCTGCAGTGGGGCTGAGGCTGTGTATAAAGGGAGACTCTCAGTGCCAGCCAAGGGTAGAATGTCATCGCAAGGGGCCCGGGCCCCTTGTGCTGGTGAAACAATCATAGTGGAGATTTTTATTGATTTTGGCCAAAGGCAGGAGCACAACTTACAGAGCAGGGAAGTGTGCAGTGTGATCTTTGTCTTCCTTACAAGTTCAGAGCGCAGTCCTGAGAGTGACAGCAGATAACAGGCTCAGATTTCTAGACCTTGATGGGGCTGCCTGTCACTGCTTTTTAAAGCGGTGGCTCCCGAGGTTAGAGAGCTGAGCATGCTGACGAGTGGAAAACTTCCCTTTATGAAGTTCCTTAGGAACTTCCAAGTTCAAAGTCAGGTCCAAACCACTAGGCAGAGCTTAGCCTTTCAGCATACTGTGGGGAGCAAGGGCTTGTCTGAGCCTTTTAATGACCCCAGGGATTGGGTGGGCAAGTATTACTGTTCCCAATTCAGGGACGGGCAGCTTGAGCCTAGAGCAGTCACTAAAGGAAGGCAGGGAGGGCTGCTCGTCCTCCAAAACCAGAGGCACTGCAGGCAGGCCCTGAGTGCAGCTGTGTTCCCATCTCTCTCCTGCCAGGGTACTGATGGGAAAGCTGCTCTTACTAACAGCCTTTTTGTCACCCCTTCATCCGCTCCTGAGCTTTCTGTCTCCTGAGCCTGGGTTGTAATGTGGAAGGACTTAGTGGTCACTATTCAGAAGTCTCAGCTCGGCTACCTGGAGCTTGCCAAATAAGCCTGTGAATTGGACTGGGTTATAAGGCAAGAGGGTGCAGCAGGGACTGTGGCAAATTGGAGAGTGTCTGCCTCACCTAAATCCTTACATGGATGGAACTGTAGGCTGAATTAGCCACTGCCTCTCACCCATTCTAATTCAAGCCTTTGTTTTGGAGACAAGAACCAGAATATGTGGCCTGGAGTTGGGAGTGGCTCTTCAAGGTCACAGCATAGGGCGATGATGGAGCTGGCTTTTGAGCCTGGGAGGGGGTGGAGCCTCTCAGGCAGTGCTGCCTTCCCTTCCCCCAGGCTTGGTGAGGCCTCCGCAGTGGTCAGGATTGGGGGCAGAGCAAGGGGCTCTGTTCTAGGGGAGACAGACCTCTCACTCAGGAGACCCAAGAGTAGCCCAGCATGTCCCCCCTTCTCTTTCCCTCAGAGCAGTCACCCTCCCTCCCTCTCCCACAGACAAACCTCCTGTCTCTTCTAATCAGGTTAGCCTCCTGCTCCATGCTTGCTCTGTTGAGCTGGACCAGCTGCCTCTAATGGCCTGTCGACCTGGCCCTCTCTCTCTGGCTCTAGGAGTGGGGGAGGGGAAGTTACAAGAACTGGGAATAGGAAGGGTTCCCCACTCCTTCAATCCAGACCTTGCCACAGCTTGTAGATCAAGTCTAAACCCTAAGCCTGGCATCCAGTACCCATCACAATGAGGCCCTGCTTATTTCTCCTGCCTCTACATCCCCGATGCACTCTTTCCTACAGTCACAGGATGCTATTTGCTACCTCCTTGCCTTTGCACATTCAAGCCCTTTTGCTACCTCCCACCTTCTCAGAAAACTCCTCCAAATCCTCTTAAACTCAACTCTTGTCTCTTCCTCTGGGCTGTCTCCACTCAGGACTCCTGCCTCCATACTCCCATTGGATGTTCCACTGGTCTGGAACCTAATCCCACTGTGTTTGAGTGCATCCACCCAAACCAGTTCCTAGACCTGGTTTCCCTTGAGTTCTTAGAGGAAAGGGAAGATTTTTTAGAAGAATATGCCTCAGGGTGCAGCACAGAGAAGTGCTCAGTGAAGAAATAGGGCTAGCAAAGAAGAGAGAAGTAGGGACCACGGAGGGAAAGAGAAAGACAGGAGTGCATGAAACAGCTGCTCCCAGCCCCTCCACACCACACCAGCCTACTTCCTGCCAGAGAGGTCATTCTCAGCAACACATGGGGAGCCTGAAATAGACACATGGGGGCCTCAATGGTGCACTGTCACAGCCCAAAGCTAAGCAACTCCCTCCCCCCATTCCTAGAGCACTGAAGCTCCCTCTCCTAGGGCCCTGACCCTGTGTCTAAGACTCCTCCCCCAGCAGTGCCTAGGCCTCACCCCTTTGTTCCTGCTAACTTTGTTTTATAAATAAACTATATAAATAGGCTCCTCTGAGCTCGCAGTGTTTAAGGACTGGGGCACTGCTGCAGGCATAATTGTACTACCGAATCCATCAGCTACCTAATTACCATTCATTTTGCATTTATTTCTGCTAATTAAAAAGAGAGAAACTCCTAACAACTTCTACGTAAATACTGTATTTGTTCTATGTTAAGATGGGATGCTAATTTGCTAGTGATTAGCTGATTATCTAATTTTATATCTGACACAGAGGACGGCCTTGTCTCCCCTTCGCACCCCAGACAGCGCTTGAGGTCCCCCGATCAGGTGTTGGAGGAAAGAGTCAAAGGAGGTCCCCATGGGTGGTTAGAGGGTCTGCCCGAGGCCCAGGGGTCACCAAGAGCCCCTTACATCATTGGGGTTCAGGGGTCCAGGCTGACTAACGGAGATTTACTGTTTCTATACAGATGGAGAAACTGAGTTCTAGCATTTTCCAACAAGACAGTGATAGAGATGGACTCCTGACCCAGCTGTTTGGACTCCCTTCCATTGCTCACCCCACTGTGTGGAGCTATTGTCGAGAGGAATTTGCAGGGCAATGGCTTAATCTGCAGCTGGAGAATATCTGGACCAAACTCTAGCACGAGGAGTAGAGGAAAGAAGTAGGCTGCTCTGAGCCCATCGCTTAGACCAAACCCTCTGTACCCTTCTGGAACCTCTACCTCCTCCCACTTCCCCATCTAACAGAGGGCTCTGCTCCCACAGTCGCCTGGCCACAATTGCCAAGCCTCGCTCTCTCAGCCTAGGCCAGCTTCCGGAGGACAAGCCTGAACCCACCCCAGCACCTTGCACACTGTGGGCCATTAGGACATGTGCAAGGGTTTGAATTTCAGATCTAAATACTATGTGTTATTTTCATGTGAATTAGAAAAAATATAATTAATACATCAAACCTTTGATTTCAAAGACGATACTACTTCGGTTAATTAAAAGGAAGTGATTGAGTTAAAGTGATTTAAATAACAATACGTAAATAATTTAGATGGAACATGGATGTGACTTAAAGTATCTAGTAACTGAAGTTGGGGAGACACTCGGGGAGGGTCAGGAGACCAAGTGGGTGAGGCCAGGGTCATCAGCAGCAGGGACCTGAGAGCAGGGTTGGCCAGTCCCTGGCCTTCAGGCCACCACTGCCCCATCCCTGGTCCAGGCTGACAGGGCCCCTGGGTCATTCCCATCTCTCCCCAGCCCTGTAGTCAGTAGGAATTAGCCCACCACAGAGGAATCATTTGCCTTCCTAGATGGTTTAAATGATACTCTGTTTTAGGAAAGCCAGGAAGTCAGACATTGCTCCATCTCACCCTGAGTCACCAGGTATAAATGAGTGACTTCACAGGGACACCTTGGCTGGCCTGGCTTCCCAGGCATTGGTGGTCAAGACCCTGAATGACTCTTTGCTTTCTTTCTTCCTAGATAGTCAGAAAATGGCCAATTCTAGACATAAAGGGAGAATGGCTTTGACTAGGCCAGGTGTCATCTGGGTAGCCAGGGAAATCAGGGCCAGGATCAGCATGGCCTGTTGGAAATCCCAGAGACCAGGATTCTGGTCCTGGCTGCACTTTCTGGAGTCTCCTCCATCAATTGGAGACTTGTGCTTTCTTCCCAGGGTTGCTGGAAGGAGTCTGAGAGCCATGTGCAAAGCGCCCCTCAGAGAAGTGCTTAGTGCAGCTGGTAGTGAGCACGATTACCCTCCCAGAGCCCCCCTTGGCCAGCCACCCGCCGCCACCATGTCTCTGCGATGTGACCCTGCCGCCGCCAGAGATCTCCCGCTCATCTGCCCTTTTATCACCCTGACACAATCAGGGGAAGCCTGGAAGGCCGCTGGGGCCAGGCAGATGGAAAACAAAGAGAGAAAACAAAGGCACTGCTCCGAGGAGGCCAAAAGGCAGGGTGCCTCCTCCCTCTCCCCGCCTGGCCAGCCTGTCCCTCCAGCTCCAGGCCTTGGCTACCCCCAGGCTGCCGGCAATCTGCCCCACCCCTATAGAGACTAACTTCAAATCTCACATAATATTACCTATGCCTGGGTGACCCTTGTCAAGTCACTTTTCCAAGCCACCCTTTTCTTATCTGTAAAATGAGGGAGTTAGACAGCAAAGCTACTTGACCTTAGACAAACTCTGTCCCCTTATCGCTGCCAAGGGCCAGCTGAACCCATCTCGAGGACTCAGAAAGTCAAGTTGGGTACTCACTTCTGCCCATAAAGAGGACCCCAGGATGCCCTGGCCAGTGAGGCAAGCAGGAGGCCACTTTCTGCAGAGATCTTGGTGCTGGGTGGGTAAATGTTTGTGCAGAGTGAATGGTATAATCAGAAGGTTGCTTAACTCAGTGCCAGCCCTTGTTGGCTGCTGCTGTTGGAGCCTCTGAGGGAGGGAAAACTCTCCTGGGCCCCCCTAAAGCAGTTGCAAGGAACAGTGGTTGAGGGTTCATAACTTCACCAAGGCCAGGCTATCTGGGTTCTATCCCAGCTGTGTGACCTTTGGGCTGCTTTCTTAACCTTTCTGTGTTTGTGTTCTCATCTGCTAAAATGGGTATAGTACCAGCCTCATAGGCTGTGGTGAGATTAAGTGAGTTAATTCACATAATGTACTTCATACAGTATCAGATAAAGGTCCATTAGTGTTAGGTAATATTATCGTTAGTTTTCATCACTATTATTAATCAGAGGTGGACATACTAGGAGACTCATGGAGCTTCAGCCCCCAAGCCCCTCCCCTGAACCACGAGGTTGAAAGTAGGAGTTTCGCTGGCAGCTGTGGAGGGTTCTAGGTGGGAAGGGCACCAGGTTGCTTTCAGGAGCATTTCTGTGTAAGCATTTTCCACCCTGTAAGGCTACTCCCCACCCTGACTCCACATTCTCCTTCACCTCCTGATACCCACATCCTGTTGGGGGGGGGGAGGGGCAGGCAGCTAGAACATGGGGCCTGAATTCCTAAGGCTCTAGGAATTTGTCATCATTTCTTTTCTCATTCTAAATATATATTTGTAACTTTATGTATATGTTTGAGGAGAACGTCCAAAATAGTGTAAGCTCCAGGCCCCGGACCACCACCAGCTTACTTTTGTTCCCATTATTGTATTTCCAGGGCCAGCTCTGTGCTGCCTGTTTTACAGCCCCAGCAGGAGGATGGCCTGGGCCATGGAGCTAGAAGGACCTAACTTCTCTCCCTGTAGACAGCTGTGTGTGTGCAGGCCTGCCTCTGAGCACCCCAGACTGCAATTCACACCCCCACAGCCCAGGTTGAAGGAGCCCCAAGGAAGGCAGGCAGGAGAGTGGGACCCTGAGTGAAGTTTTCCTGAAGGAGACCCCAGATGTGCAGGGAGTTCCTGTCCCTGTACTATAGGCTGGCCTCCTCCCCACTCCCCACCCTTGTGTGCCCCAATGGGCAGGCACAAGGAGCCATTGGGGCCATGGGAAGCAGACTGCTGAGTTGGAACACTTGCCCCTGAGGCTGTCACCGGGGCAGCTGGCTGTGTGCCAAGCCCCTGGTTTAGTGCCGAGTGAAGGCCCAGGTTGGCCTCTGTTCTCAGAGCTCTCAAAGTAGCTGGAACCACAAGATTTGCACCTGGAAGGGCAAAGAGTGGGCAGGGGTTGGTGGTATTAGGCCCTTTTGCCTCAGTATATCAGAGGGAGGAGTCAAGAGACCCCACAGGTCGTGAGGGCTAGACATTCAGAGAAGGCCTCCTGGAGGACGGGCCCTTGGCTGTGGAAGCTGCCAGAGAAGTGGATGCCTTGGGCCCTGGCACCTCCACTGGCAGCAGGGCCTTTTACCCTAGGCTCTGACAGGGACATTTATAACTCACAGCTGTGCTGTCCTGGGCCCAACTGACTGTGGTAAACCGATCTGGCTTCAGGAAGTCGCGTCCCAGGGCCACTCCTCATCCTGACCCCACACTCTCCTTCACCTTCTGACACCCACATCCTGTTCTCTGCAGGAGGGGCAGGCAGCTAGGGCATGGGGCCAGGGGCCCAGCCAGGGTCTACAACCTGTGGGCAGAGCAAAGAGGTCAGAGAGACTCAGTGAGGCCTGAGGGCTACAAGGTGGGGCTTCTAGGATCACCAGGGTCTACCCCTCAAGGCACACCAACGGAGACCCGGGCATACAGAGAGCCAGGGGCCACCCTAAAAACCCACAGGAGCTGAAGACTTAAGACCTCAGATTTTGGAGTTTAGGGGTGTGTTCTGTGCTTCAGATTTAACCAAGAGAGAATTATATCTCTAGCCCCTGCTAAATAACCAACTCCAGCCTGGAGGATCCTAATGGAAAGGGCAGAGGGGAACCAGAGCCTCAGAGAATGCTAGCAAAAGACATCATCTTGGACCCTGGGCCTCTGCATAGCCTGCAGCCCTACGTTGGGACACTTCATTCTGGGACCAAATTCCTCACAAGGCCTTGTGCCCATTTACCTAGCTAGATTCTCACAACAAAGTTCACATTTGGAGAAAAGAATGGCCTCACTCAGTGATGGAAAGATAGGACAGAATTAAAAGCATCCGGTACTCCATAATTCTGACTCCCTTACCTCCCTTGGCCTTATTTATTAACTGATTCTGGGGTCGCATCAACCAACCAACCCTCCTCATAGGACTGACTTTCTCCTTCCATACAAAAAGTGGGTTGATAAACAATAGTGAGTTTGCCAAAGCTTGGCTTCCATAACTTGGTAACTTGTGACAAGATTCAAGAATTAGTATCCGAAAGAACATGTATTTTTATTTCCGTAGTTATATATGTATTAGGATGTATTAGGAATATAACTAGCATTTCAAACTAATTATTTTGTGGATATGGTTGCTTTGGACAAGACCAGATTTATTGGGGTTAAATAGAGTGAGTTGAAGTAAAGATAAATGTTAATTAAGTCATATAGATAGGACTCAGCTAGGACCAAGAGTCATGAAGGGCACAGGAGAAGACCAAAAGTTTGAGGAACACAAAATAAAAAATCACCAGGGCTCTTCTCTGCCTTAAACTCTGTTCCTGGGCCTCCTCTATCAGTTTTAAGCAAAACCTCAGTCCTACACCCAGGAAGGGGACAAGGGGATAAAAGCTGTTTTTCCTGAGGAGATGCACATACATAAAATGGCTCCAAGTGTTGGTCAGAGGTCTGGTGAGCAATTCTTAATGAGGAAAGAATTCAGTCAGGGGTCAAAAGTGGCTTTGGAAGTGGCTGCCGGCCTGCTGTGTTAGATAATTCCCCAGAGCCAGGCAGGGCACAGAGAGAACACTGCTGGGGCTCATAGGCTCTGCTAAAAATACCCCCAACAGCTTCTGCCTGTCCCCCTGCCCGGGCACCACACAGGAAGGCCATGGCTTTTTGCTTTTCTCACTAGGAAGAAAAAGACAATGCAGCTCCTGAACCCAAGAAGAAACAAAACCTAGATATATTTTTAAAAATTTTAAAAGAATTTTACTAGGAGTTGGCTGGCTTGTTGAAGTGCAGCAGGCTGGAGGGACAGCCGGCTCTAATGCATCAGGCATCCCGAGGCATGCTTAAGTGGCCAAAGAGGACACAGAGATTAGCCTGGCAATAAGAGACAGAAGTGGGAGAAAGTGAATTGCTGACCACTCACACATGTCCATCTCTCTTCCTGTGTACCCAGGACGAAGAGGCTGTTGGCGTCAGACCAATGCTGCAAGGGGTGTGAGAAAAAGAGCCACTGTCCATCACTCAGCTGCAAGACTCAGAAAGGTAACACCAGAACCCCCAATGCCCTGATGCCTAGGCCATACTGCCACCTGTACCTGAGACCTGACCAGGGGCAAGGGTGGTCAGCCTTTTTCCCCAGCCCTTCTTGACATAGACCACAGGACTTTTCTGGAACTCATTGTGCTTCTGGGCTTCAGTTTGTCCATCTCTAAAATGGGCCACCACTTATCCAATTCTCGAGGATTCTATGAGTCATTTCGGCCTGACTGTAAGTTGAAGTTAAGCCATCGTAGCAGCCTGGACCAGTTTGAACACTGGGGGCATAGCGAGGGGTCCTAGCCCTTATGGATGTGGCATTAAGGCTACAAAGTCAGCAGGACCAGTTGGAGCTTGAGAAGGGAGAATTTTCTATGGTGGGCTTGGCCAAAGAGGTGTCTCACTGGGTAAGTGGCTGTGGCAATATTTGAAACTCTGAAGTCTCAGATCTTCCTAACAGTCCTGCCTAAGAATTAATATCTGCTTTTTTAGACCACAAGACCATGGTACAGGAAAGTTAATTGGCTTGCCAAGGGTCCACAGCAAGCTCTGGCTGCATCAAAGCAGCGTGGCTGTATCCTATTTGCCATCTCAGCTTCTCCATTTTACTACACTGCACTGGTCTGGCTCATCTTTCCCAGAAGTCCAGCTACTGATCCCAAGCAATGACCTATCTTTATTGTGTGCCTGTGGAAAGACCTGTCCTTCTATCCATCTACCCATCATTCATCTACTCACCTATCCATCTGTCCATCTGTCCATCCTCCCATCCAACCACTTTCTTATTCAACCATCCTTTCATCTGTCTACCCTCTCATTTCATCTACCCTTCTTCTCAATCCTTTCATTCATTCATCCATCCATCTACTCATCTACTCATCCACCCATTCTTCCAAACATCTATGTACCCATTAATTCGCACATTTAACACTCACTGCTCTCACACCAGGCCAGGCCTGGACTAAAGGATGCGTTTTGAAGATGGATCAGATTCAGTCCTTCCTTGAGGTAATACAATCTACAGTAGAGGCAGATACATGATCCATAGTCAGGCCTAATTCCATTTCAAAGCTTGTGTAAGTGTCTGTGACTGCATGAGAAGAGTAGAGGGGCCGTGTGCTAGCTCTGCAGGCAGGCATTCGGGGAAGGCTTAGCAGGGGAGTGGTATTGTTCATTTATTCATGCTTCAAATGTTTTTTGAGAAAATACTTGATGTTTTGGAGACAAAACAGAGAATAAAACTGACAAAACTCCCTATCTTCATGGCACTTACATTCTCATGAAGAGACATGGACAATAAATACCCAAAATGTGATATATAATATGTCAGGTGATGCTAAGTTTTAAGAAGGGAAGTTAGTCAAGTAAAGGAACAGAATCTACAGAGTGGGATAAAATGTTCTTTGACAAAGAATGTTCAAAAAAGGCTTCTGACAAGGTGACATTTGAACAGAGACCTGTATGCAAGCAGAAGATGAACTAGGGTGCACTTGGCTGTTTGAGGAAGTAGCAGGGAAGTCATGTGACTGAAGTGAAATGAGGGGTAGGAGGAGAAGGCAGATAGATCCTGAAGGACCCATGCATGTAGATGAGCAAGAGTGAGCCGGGAGCTGGCTGGGAAGCTTTGGCCCACATCCAGGTAGCTGTGGTGGTGGATTGGACTAGGGGCAGTAGGGGAAGAGATGGGAAGCCATCGAAGTCTGAATATATTTTAAAGAACTTGCAGACAAATTTGTGGATGGATTAGAGGTGGAGGATGGGAGAAGAGGGAGTTAAGGAAGACTCTTGGGTTTAGGACAGGAGCCACTGTAGAACAGAAGTGCTCATTTACTCAGCAGGGATGATGACAAGGGATGGATGAAGGAAGCCAATGAATTATATTTAGATAACTTAGGTTTGAGATGGCTTTGAGACATCCAAGTGGAAAGATCGAGTAGGCAGTTGAATAGATGAGTCTGGGAGGCAGAGTGCATCCCAACTGGAGATATATATGTGGTAGTTGTCATGTATAGATGGTATTGCAAGCCATGAGGTCACCTCTGGAGTGAGTGGAGATAAAGCAGATCAGAAGCCTGAGTCTGAATCACCGGGCATCCAGCCCTTAGACTGGGGGAAGATGTGGTGGGGACAGTAAGTAAATGGAGAACGTGCAGCCAGGGAGAGAGGAGAACTGAACAGTGGGCTCTTCATGGGAAAGGTTTTGCTGACCAAGAAGGGAAAGGACACATCAGGCAGAGAGAATAGCATGACAAAGGCTCAGAGGTCTCAATAAATGTGCCATGTATGGACAGAGATGGTAGATAAGGAATGGGGACCAGAACAGCTTCCCCTTCTATACCTGGCCACACAGCAGCCAAGGCCCATAGGCATCTGGCTGGGGTGGAGATTAACCCATATCCAGGACTCTCCCTGTCACCCTAACTGGCACTCCCTGGTCTTGGCTGCACCTCTTGCCCTAATGTCTGCATACTTTGCACTTCCTTTTAAGAAGCTTCACCTACCTTTCCTCACCTCCCACCTCCCCGCTGGGACTCTTGGGCCCCTGAGACTTTCCCTTGTCTAGAGCAGAGTTCATGGCGGTAGCTGCCTGCAGTGGGAAGAGCACCCAGCAGCTTCCTATTATATCTGTAAGCACTGCCTGGACACTTTATCTTAAAAGAAACTGTAGAAACTTCCAGGACTTTATATGCATGTCAGAGCTGCCTGCTAGCACTCACCAGTTAGAGCAGACTCACCAGTTACAGCAGCTGAGCATGGTACCTTTGCTGGGCAAGTGTGTGCATGTTTGGGGGTGGGAGGGAAGGCATCCACCCCTGTGCATCTGGTGTTTTGCACTCAGCACTCAGCTCTCAGTAGAGAGAATGGCCATGGCTCGGTCAGGAGAGGCTTCAGAGAGGAGCCACTCTCCCCCAAGAAGCCCCAGTGTTGAGCAGGTGCTCAGTGTGGTACTGGAGGTGGGGGAAGAGCATGCAGCCAGCCAGAGGTCTACAGAGGTACACTCCAGCTCCACTGCCCAAGAGAATGCAGCTTGATGTTACTTTGCTACACCCTGAGAATAGGATGGCGTCCAGCAACAACACATTGACACCCTAGGCCCTTGGGAAGATGTGCCTCTGACTTTGCATCAGGGGCTGGGAGAGCTGTGGGAAGGCTCTCTGATGATACATGCCTCCATGGCAGGTCGGTGACAGGAGGCTTCAGGCGATCTAATTAGTGTGTCAGGTGGATGGGACAAGCAATCTTGTGCCTTAGACTCACTTTTCCTTAAGCCTGTCCTGGCCAAATCTCTCCCTAAATCTTCCCACTGCCTGGGTGACATGGGGCAGGAGTGGACTTATATCCCCATTGAACAGATAGGTAAATCAGGAGAGAGGAAAGGAGGAAGCTGGCATAATGCTACAGCTAATAAATGTCAGGGTGGAACTGTGAACCAGATCAGTCTGAATCCCAAGCACTCTTACTCTTACTGCTGCCCTCTACCATCTCATGGGCTCTTCTGCAGTATTCAGACTTGCAGGCACTTTCACGTAAACCACCTTTCCAGCTTCCTCATTTTGTAAATGAGGCAACAGAAAAGATAACACACTTGCCTATGGCCACACAGCAAGTCAAGGGCAGAACCTATACCAGATTCTGATCTAGACCACTGTGTCCATCCACCTCCATCCCCTATTAGCAGATACAGGTATCCTGTTCAGGACCCTGCGCACTTCCATAGAAGGCACCCATTGCCTTCTCTGCTCCCGTAGCCTTTGGCACTCGCTCAGGTTGAAGGCACCAAGTTCCTCATCAGAAGGCTCCATTGTGCCTATTGTTTAAATATAGATTACTAATGAAATGCTTTTTCATTGCCTTCCTAGTGAATAGTTTTCGGGTAAAGTTAATTTGCAGTGTTATGTAAATTCTGTTTAACTTCAATCAAGTTTCTAATTATGTTTTTACCGCAGTAATTCCCATTTGATTTGTCATCTCCTGTTAGGTATTTAATGTTCGGTGGGCGGGTATGCTTTCCCTCTGTCTCGTCTTCCAAGGCCCCCTCCTCCCTGACCCCCGTTGCCTTTCCATCTTCCTCCTTCACTCCTGCCTGCTTCCTTCATCCCCTGCCCCTTCCCTGTGAATCATTTCCCACCTCCTCTCCTTTCTTTCTTTCTTTCCTTCCTCCTCTTGCCCAGTTACTCCTTCTTCCCCTCCTATTTGCCTCTTCTCTTTCTGACTTGGTTTTTGCTCTCTCCACCCTCTCTACCCCTACCCTAGCGCTCTCTCTCTCAATCTCTCTCTCTCTATCCTTGTTTGTACCCTATGTTCTCCCCTTCCCCACATTTTCTTCTTCCTCATTTCTCTACCTTTTCCTCTTCTATCCTAGAGACTTCAGAAACCACGTGCAGGGGCCGCTCTATGTGCCTGGTACAGATGGAGGATAAGAGATGGGGCTGGCTGGGTGTGCATTGCTGCAGAACTTGAGGCTTGGCCCTCGGAACCTGGTCAAGTGCTTTGTAGAGAATGGGCCTAGCTCCGTGCTGAGGGCCTTCAGGTTGCCAATCCATCATCTGTAAAATGGGTGACGACATTACCCACCTCAAAGTGTCATGGTGAGGATTTAATGAGATAATATATAGAGAAGGGCTTAGCAAGAGGCCTGGGGGAAATTGGTTTTTATTTGAGAACTCTTGGCTTTCCTTTTAATATCTTTGTGGACTTCCTGAGGTGCTTCTGCAGTAGATTGCTATACTGCTGGGGTCCTGGGGGTCAGGCCTGAGGCCAGGGCAAGTTGGAAGCTGGCTGAAGACCCTCACAGAGCAGCTGGTGACAGTGGACCCTCTGGAACCTCAGCCCTGCTTATCCAGAGATGTGGCTTTCTTCTTCCTTAGTAAGCCAGTCTCAGGGCTGTGGCAACAGGCCTGCCATTCTGGGGAGTGTCTGAGACAAAGACCCCCAAAGCTAAGAATCCTCAAGGCCCTGGCCCATAGACCTTTCCCAAATAACAGATCAAAGGCAGAGCTCCTCCTGCCAAATTGAACTAGACACCCGCTTCTCCACCCTTTCTCATGCCCTGGACACTCCCAAGGCTGGGCCATGGATTCCAGCTGCAAAACTATTGCTCTGAGTACAAGGCCTTGACGGGTCTATCTCTGCCTCACTGGGAGACTCCTCCTTGAACCTCTGCCCCACATCTAAGTCTGAGATTCTTACTGCTGGCAGAGTGGCTGGTCAGAACAGTTGGGTGGCCACAGTTTCCTAGCAGGCATCTGCCCTCTGGATGGGGAGGCCAGACAGATGGCCAGGAGGCAAGTGCTCCTCCCTCTCCTTCTCCACCTTTTTCCCCTTATTCCACTTGCTTCCCATCCAGTATGTCCCTCATGCATCCAGGAAGCAGAAAACAAGTGTTTGGAGAAGGCATTCTTCTGGGTGTGGAAAGGCAGGCCAGTCACTTGTCCTTCAGAGACACGAAACCTGAGCTGGCTCAGTCCCTGCCCTGCTGAGCCACATAACCACCTGACCTGCTGAGAATGGCTGTGCGTGTGTAAGCGTGCATGTGTGTGTATCTGTGTGTCCCTGGTTTAGGAAACCTTAGCCAGTCACGTGGCCACTTTCCCTGTTTGTCTAAGTAAGCAGTTCAGGCTAGTCGCAGCCAGGCAGCTGAAACATGGAGCCAGGGGAGGGGGCCACACTGGCATGCGTGGTGGACAGATCACTGGGGACAGAGGGCAGCCCTGAGCCAGGTCCTGCAGTTCTTGGGTCTCTGAATTTGGTTCAGGGAGGCCTGGCCTGGGAATGGCCCTGCTCTGACCCCCTGCCCTTACTGAAAAGGTATTGTGCTTGCCGACTACAGAGAGCCCTCCCAGCCCTGAAACAGAGAGGATGGGTATCCTCTGTCCAGGAGGAATGTGAAGAGACAGAGCCCTGGCCAGAGAGAGAGGCACATGTGGACACGGCTCCTGTCTGTCGTGTCCCCTGGAGTGGCTGCTGAGTCCTGGCCCCTCAGCAGGAGAGCCCAATTGTGCATCTGGCAGGTCACTGAATTCAACAGGTTTAGCTCCTACCATGTGCCAGGACCTGAGCTGGGCAGGGGAGCAGAGTTGTCAGAACTCGAATCTTCCAGAACCTCTGTGGAACCCCATACCCGTGACACACTTCCTGCATGTTAGATGGGCAGGATCATTTTTTATGGAGCAAAGACCTGTACTGTTGTCATGAGGCAGCCATGTCCCACCCCACTGCCATTCCAGGAGGTCATGTGAAACCTCAGAGCTGGGCAGGAATCAACAGGCAAGGTGATTCTCTTGCAGACTGAGCAGCTGGGCAAGAGTCCCCTTTCTCCAGAGAGGTGGAGGCTAGAGCTGGTCACTTGACCTTCCAAACTAGATGTGGGCAAAGTGCAGAGTCTCTGAGCCCTGGACAACTGGGGGCCTTCTCCAAACCCACCTGGGCAGCAGAGCCCTAGGGGAAGTGGCTCCGGGGAGTCCCCCAGAGCAGGTCCTCCTTCGGCCTTCCTCCAGGTTTACCTGGACTGTGTGGTATGGCTTAGCTATAGAGGGCACAGTGCTCCCGGGACTTGGAAGAGGAAGGCTATAGTGGCCTTTGGGGACCATGTTTCTGAGAGCCCACCTGCATTTATGTGTCTGTTTGTTCCCCTTTCTCTCTGCTTCTTCCCTGTCTCAGTCTTTGACAAACATTTCCTGGAAGCCAAGTCTGTACCAGGCTCAGTAAAAAACACATCCCTGGCCCTGGAGATGCTCACTGTCAAGCTGGCATCAAGTAACATCTCAAAGTGGGCCAAGGGTCCAGGCTAAGGTGAAGCCCAGGAGAGAGGCAGCCATTGAGTGGGAATCAGGGTGTGGCAGACCCCATAGGCTGCCCTGGGTTCTAGGGAAGCTTAGGCATACTTTTCCCAAGATGAGCTGATGGCTGAGTGCACGGGGTGCTCAGGATGAGGGGCACAGAGAGCTGGTATCAGGGCGACACAGAACATTGAAAGGCCTTGTCTCTCTTGTGATTGGATTTGGGAGTATTCATCCTGGAGGGGCATCCCATGGGCTCATTAGCTAAAGGCTATTATAGCTGGGAATTTCTAGGGAAACTACAAAAAAAGGGTGAGAGGTGGGGTGGCCGGTGGCTGAGCTAGTGATATAGGCCAGCCATCTTGCCTCCCATGGCTAAATATGAATTCTGAGTCTGCATATCTATAGAGCTACTAGGCTAGAGTCTCAGAATGCCACCTAGGTCTTTGCGTTCCCAGACTTGGCTTTCATGCCCCCAGGGTCAGGAGGCTCACTACTGTACATGGCTGTCTTAGAAACTCTTCTTGGTACCTTGTACCCTCGCTACCCACCACGACTGAAGTCTGGCTTCTGCCTTCTACTCCATTCACCTCAGGCCCATAGACCTTAGGCCTTTAGCCTCCCTGACCGAGTTTCCCCCAAGATCTTCTCCCTCCAGACAGAGCATCAGGGCCTGTTTGATTGGAGCAGTATGGACGGGTATCCTACACTGGGCAGCCCCACCTTCCCAGCATGCTCCCCTGGGCCATGGGGGACTGTTGTGTATTTGGCTGACATCATGGGGGTGGTCCCTGAGCTGCCCATGGTGCAAGCAGGAGACTGGATCTCAGCTTTATCCCTGTCTCTGTGGTGATCTCAGGCAAGATCAGCCCATTCAGCCCCAAACCACCTCCCATCTGAGCTTTTCCCCAGCACTGAGCTATGTGAGGCTTTTGTCCATGGTGGGCCCCTAGCTCCTGAGACGTAGACACTGGATTGGGTTCACTTAAAGACCTTAGGTGATCCCTTAGCCCCTGGGCCAATCTCCTGTCTCACTCAGACTCCAGCACTTTAAGGGTCCAGGTGTACAATGCCGGGGTGGGTTGAAGGGGTCTTGTTCTGGGTACTGTGTCTATGGTTTTACATCACATTGACCCTGGTATGGGGGCTGTACCACCTACCCAGGATGCCACACTTCTGCGAGAGGCACCACACTGCTCATTTTGACCAGTAAAAAGTCTACCTTTGAGGCCTGAAATTTGTCTCACTTAAGCTTCTCCCCTTGTCCTTGTCCCTTTTGCATAGCTCAGAAATGATACTGCCCCTCCATCCAGAGTGAGGGCAGGCAGTGATCTGATCCCCAGGGAGGGGCTGATCTCTGCTCAGCTGTGTCTAAAGTTGTAAATGCCTAGGAAAAAATCCCAGTGATACTTTTGTCAGGGCCTGTTACTGGAAAACAAATAGCTGAAGCTCTAGAGGTCAAGAGGCCAAAGGCGGCCACTGAGCAGGTCGGGGCAGCCTGCCCACTCCTGCTCCAGAAATTTTCAGTGCTTCTGAGGAGGCCTCTGCAGGGCCCTCCCTCTTTTCTGGGCTGGGTGGGGCCTGTGGGACAGGAAGCCAGGGCGGGCTTGGAGGATGGGACTCAGGGTGGCCTGGGTCTGAGCCAAGGATGAGGCGAAACCTTACGTTGGCCTGGCCACAGGGCCACAGCCAACACAGGTCACTTGGCCTCAGTGAGTGGCCACCACCCCCACAACAGGAAACCCTGCCCAGGCACCCCCTGTCCCACCCCATGTTCCCGAGGGTGGTGCTTCTACTATTTCCCATGGGAGCTGCTGCCAGGAATCATGCCCTCTTGAGAGAGGAAGCTGGACATCAGCTGTGGGGCTGCCCTGCCTCTGACCCGTTCTGACCCCCTCCAGTCAGTGGAAGCTCTGGGCCCACGCCCATCCCTCATCCCACACTTGCGGATGACTTATCTTCTCCCAGACAGTCAGTCACCTTTAGAGGTCTGGAAAGGGAAACCTCACAGTGGGTCTAGGCCTGGGAGTCCAGAGACTGGGGCTTTTGGTCTAGGATCTTCTACCAGCTTGCTGGTATCTTTGGGTGAGTCACTCAACCACTCTGGGCCTCATCTGTAGAAAGAAAGGGGAGAGGAAGAAGCTCTGCTCAGCTGTGAGCATCCCATGGGATAAAGGGTTTAAGGGTAGTATGAATTTATACCCTATAAGGACAGCCAGGTTTGAGATTAACTGCCCAGACCCTCTCTCCCCCACTCATTATCCCAGACATCTTTGTCTCCAACCCATCCAAGGGCACTTTGTTTATGATGACCCTCAAGCAGGGAGAGAGACACGGGTGGCTGCCATTGTCCCCATGGGTGATAGGGTGATGCTGGCATAGCCCCTCTCTGGGTCATCCCATCCCTGACACCATAGGGGCAAAGCTGGGTATCTCTGTGCCTGAAGGAACTCACCCTTCTCCCTTCTCCCTTCTCCCTTCTCCTTCCTCCCTCCTCCCTCCTCCCTCCTCCCAGGTGCTGGGAGGTGGAACATTCAAGATCCCTCTGCTCTGCTTAGGTGAATGGGCCAGGTTAGTGGGCCTGTGGACCTGAAGTTGGGAAGGGAAGGTGCTGCGGGGCAGGCCCTCCCGCCACTCCCACATCCTCCTCCCCACTCCCAGTAGGTGCTCTGAGGCCTTGGATTTTCTTTGGTTCTGATGTCGAGCCTAAGGTGCAGGGACATATAGGTAATGATACTAAGAGCTCCAAATGCTTCGATAGCACCCTGTGGAGGTGCTGCTCTAAAACTTTGTCTCCAGAAGTTCATAGTCACTGTTGCAGCAACTCTGTGAGTTCACTACTCTTGTTTTCTCCCTTTCCAGAAGAGGAAACTGAGGCACAGAGAGGCGAATCCACCTGCCCAAGATACTTACGCCGGACTTTGTACTGGGTAGCTGGCCCTAGAGTCAGTTTTCTTGGCTACCGTGCTGCCTGCTCCTCTGACCCATGACACTTTCCCCAGCCCAAACTGAGTCAGTATCAGCAGGGGTCACAGCCCAGGGTATCCGTTGTTTCCCATAAAGGGCCAAAGGGAGGGTCAACATGCAAAGGTGAGCAGTCCCAAGTTGCCATGACATTGGGTGGATTAACACAGACTTAGGACCATCCTGAACTTATGGAACCTCTGAAAGCTTGTCAACAACAGGGAAGACCATAGGTCCCAGCAGCCCAAGCTCCTCCCATGGTTTAGTGACAGCTCAGACTCCAGGAGCCTTGAACATATCACCCCTCTGAGCTTCAGCTTCTGTATCTGTCATGTGGACCTTTCAAAGCCAATGTCATAAAGACCTGTGAGGAGTCCTTGAGATTCTGGAAACACGCTGTCTGATCTCTTGTGACCCCTTGGTGAGTGTTAATATCCTTCTTAGTGTGTCAGACCACAGGGACCAGGGCCTTCCTGGCAGGAGTACAGAGGCTGAGGCCCAGACATGTGTGGGGAAAGATTACAGGTCAGAGTCAAGCTAGGACCTTGAATATGAGGCTAAAGAGTTAGAACTGGACTTTGTAGACAGTGGGTGGAGGAGGAGTGCATTCTCAGGGAGAAGAACTGGCAGCAGGGAAGCCTGGCATGCTCATCCAGGTGTGGAGCCTGGTTTCAAGAGGAGTCACGTGGCTGAGAAAGTTGGCCCAGATGTGTGTCAGTGCTAGCTGGGCTATGCAGCCCTCAGTTTTTCTCCTGCAGCCTGGTGGTCCGTAGAGTGGCTAAGCTAGCACAGGCCAGGAGTATTCAGACACTGCAGGGTGGGGCAGGGGTCAGCACTAATGCTGCTTCCTCTTCGTGCCCCAGAGTACCCCCGGAGTACCCCCCACCCCCCTCAACTACCCGCATCCCTGGCTTGGGGTTGTCTGGGTTTCCCACCCAGCCCTGGGTGGGGCCCTACTGCTCCTTCCTCCCTCTGTGGCTTTCTGGCCCTAAATGGGAGGGGACTCCAGTGGCTGCAGTGGGCTGTGGGGTGTGAGCCAGGGTGGGGACATTGGTAGTAGGTGGAGTCACGGGATGGGTGGATGTGAGTCAGGAATTACTGGGCCCGTGTGTCATCTGGCTGCATGCTGTTCTGGATTCCCTGTGCTTGTCTGCCTCAGCTCTCCCACCCACATCTGCGCCTGTGGGCTGCTCCTTTGGAGTGACAGTGCTTACTTTTCAAAAGCTTAAAGCCCAAACGGAGACTGGACTCCAGGTCCCAGGCTCCCCCAACATGCAGGGAGACCTTGGGCATGTGTTCTCCCTCTGTGAGCTACAGATTCCCCACTGAAGAATGAGGGTGGGGTTGGCCAGGGGTTCTCAGCCCTTGCTCCTAGTGGAAGCCAGGGCAGCTTTGAAAGAGATCCTGCCCAACCAGTTAAATCAGGTCCTGGGGGCAGGGCCTGGGTGGAAAACCTGGTCTGGATGGCCTCTGAGGAGATGCTCTCTCCACCTCTTCCCCACAACCAGGAGGTAGCACTGTGGACCAGGGCATGGGTTCTGGAGCCCAGGACCTGCACTCAATCCAGCTTCACCGCTTTCTAACACTGCGCAAGTGACTTTGTTTCTCTGAGCTCAGTTTTCTCATCTGTGAAATGAGGATAGCATTGCTACTTTATAGAACTCCTGTGGAGACTAAATGGATTAACTATATAAACTGTCTGATAGAGCCAGGCCTGATTATAGATGTGGTAAGCCCCATGCAAGTGTCAGCTGCTGTGTTCTCTGATCTAAATTTTTTCACTCTACTCCCCCATCATTGCTCATTCATTCACCAGCAAGTGTTCTGGCAGCTCATACCTGTAAGCTCTGTGGTAGATGCTGTTGGCAATACACAGATACCAACAGGGGGCTGGCCTTGGCCTCTCCTTTTTGGCTATCAGGGTTTCAGCCCCAGCAGACAGGACCTCAGTCTCTGGGAGTGATGGGGTGGTAGGGAGCTCTCCCGAGAATCTCACTGAGTTGCTGGACTGAGGGAGCCCCTCTTTCTGAGAGAACACAGGGAAAGCCCAGTCTCATGGGAGAAGGTGCCTCAGCTAGTCCTGACAGCCTTTGCTGGGAAGCACCTGGGAAGGTCCCCAGTGCCTCCTGGCGGGGACCCTTTGGCTGCCCGGGAAGGCAGGAGCAGCCAAGGCCAGTGGTGTATGAAACTGAGCAGGGAACTTTCTCACAGCCCATTGCCGGCCCTGGCCATGTCTTCCATTTCTGAGAGTTCTTTCAGCAACCTGGGTATTAGTCAGGCATCATTCTTCCCAGTTTACAGACACAGCCATAGAGACTTCAGGGGATAGGGAGGCACTAGCCCCAGTTAGAGTGGGCGAAGGGCAAAGGCAGGACTGGAACCCTCCATATAAGCAAGATTTGGTGGGGACAGTTGCGTTTCCCTGGGCAATTACGTTGGTGGAGCATGTTGGGACAGGTGGCAGAGTGTAGTATGATTAACACACCCCACAAACCCGCTTCCTCCACAGCTTTCCCACCAGTTTTCCTGCAGCCACCACTGGGCTGCCCTTGGAGGAAGAACTGGCTTTCCTACAAACAACCAGAACTCCTGTGACCCGGCTCCTCTGAGGGCCAGGGGTTGGCCCATGTACTTACCCCAGTTAGACCTCTCCCTCCCCATTGCACCATTGAGTAAACTGAGGCCAGGGGAGGCACAGGGACTTGCCTAAAGCCATGTGACTTTATAAGCAGCAAAACCAGGATTACATCCAGGCCTAGGTGATGTTAGTGCCGTGCTAAGACTCATCACCTCCCACTAGCAAGAACAGTGCTTTCCTTTGTCCAGCATTTGTAAATCTGGGCCTCGGCCATCACTGAAAACTGGCCTGGCCCACATGTGGCCAGAACCCCAGAAGGATGCCTATTTGGGGAGGATGACCACCAGGGAGCTGGTCCTTGGCCCAGGAAAGGGGTCATCACATTTATTCAAAGTGCTAGGCAGTTTTAATGTGCCATTAGGAGTGCTCGTGCCTTTCAGCCTCTCTGCCATTTCACCTGCCTCCTCAAGAACCAAGGAAACTGAGGAAAATCCGAGGCCTCAGAACATCTATTGGGATGGAGTGCAGGACCCGGAGTCCAGCCTGCCCCATGGAGCTGACAGCCAACAGTGCTCATGCCCAGCCCTGCACCAGTCATGGGTGTGGCATCAGCTCAGCTAATCCTCCAGCTTTTGAAGCCCCAGATGAGGAAACAGACCTGGAGGAACAGGTGTCTTGCTCCTTCATCTAACCTCCAACACCAGAGCTGACCTGGGTTTTCGTCCTGGCCTTGGGCCCACCCTTGTCCTTCTTCGTACTTATGTTCCCTCCTCTGTAAGGTGGCAGCTTGGACTCATGACTTCTAAGGAGTCTTCTGAAAGCCTCTGCCGGGCTTCATTAATACTGCAGGGATTTAGGATCGGGGCATCCCAGGCATGGTAATAAGTGGTGTTTCTCCAGGGCAGTCCTTAAGTGGGCCTTGCATGGCCAAGTGATAGGTGCCAGGCCACCACAAACAGAGTGGGCAGAGGTGAGAGACAAAGCCCCTAAGATGGGGCCATTGGCAGAAAATTCATTTTCGATCATTAGCAGCGGGAGTAGTAATTGTCCAGGTAGGTACCAGAGGCCCTGATTTGGCCAATCCCAGCTGGGGTTGACCCTAGGCAAGAAGGAGGCTATGCCCACCCCACTGGACCTGATAAGATGGGTATGGAAGGGAGCACCTGGCACAGTAGCTTGTACCTGAAGGGTGTTCAGCACCTGGGCCATTTGTGAGAAGGGATTGGGGGCCCTTCTTCTGGGAGCAGATGGCCCTCATGAAGCCCATCTCTGGGAAGCAGATCTGCTGGGCCTGCTCTTGAGTCAGCTCCAGAAGGGGCCTGAAGCCAGGATTCATCTTCCCAGAGTCCTGGGTCTTTCTCCCTCTCTTTGAATAAGGGAACCAATACCTCTACCCTAGTCAAACCTCAAGTCTGCACTTGGCAGCAAACTGGAGCCAGTATTAATAATGACAGTCCCTATTTACTGAGCATTTCTTGTACAAGTGCAGTATGGCATAATCTTGTTAAGACCTTACCGTTTTGTGAAAGTAGGGATTCCCGTTATTCCCATTTTACAGATGAGGAAACTGAAGCCCAGAGAAGCTAAGTTTATTGCCCAAAGTCACACACCTTTGTAAGTGGCAGAGCTGAAGGGCCTCAACTCTGGAATGTAAGAACCTGGAGCCACACTACACACCATCGATCCCTTGATCAGAGGAGAAATTGTTCATTTGATAACTTGGGGTGAGAGGAGACCCTTCCCTCTTCCTCTAGTGTGAGTAGGCTACAAGCCTGAGCCAAAGTCCTCTGGTTATTAGGAGGTGAGCTCCATGCTACCTCCCTCTTTCCTTGGTGAAAATCTGAGACAGGAAAGGAGAATCAGTCCTTAACGGGCCTGAGTTCAATTCCTGATGCCACTACTTCGTTATGTGAGCTTGGGTGGGTCCCTTCCTCTTTCTGGTCTCCTTTGCCTGTTTGCACAAGCCTAGTACCAAGGGACTGAGGTAACTTTTTAGGGACAAGGCACACACACGTGCAGCATGAGCCAAAGCACCTCTGAGAGGCAGGATGGGCAGACATCAGCCCTTGGGCCTGGGCGATGCCCACTGAATGAGCAAGGGTTTTCAGATTTGCCAGGGTCTCTAGAGCAGGTGCCATTCCAACAAGATCTTGAAAACACAGCAAATTAGGATTGGACATGGGGTAAAGCCTTGGAGGGGCCTCAGGGATGCTTGTGCCCTGTCCTGTGAATGCAGCTATCCCTGCTCACTGATGCCACCTATATAATTCTCTCTTCAGCCCAGAGCTTTTCTCCTGCCAAGCCTCTGGACCTTTGCCAAGGAGGAGTACCCTCCTGCCTGCGAGACTGCCCAAGAAGACGATGTTCGTGACCCTGTTTTGCTTCCAGGATGAGCTGGACACACCCTCCAGCATGCTGTCCTAGAATTACCCATCTCCTTCTAGGTCTCACCAACCTTGCATTAGACAGTGATCCAATACCTTCATGAAGTACAAAGGCTAAGAAAGCATTTGGGTTGGCTTTTGGCTCTGCCTTCCCTCTCCCTACCCACCCCCAACTCTTTTTTTTCTTTTCCTCCTCTGATAGATTGTAGGCACTGTCATTAGTTGTTGAAAGAAGGAAATGGTTGGATGGATGGACGGACAGATGGATGGCTGGAAAAATGGATGGATGGATGGATGGATGAAAGGATGGATGGATGGAAAGAACAAATGAACAAACGAATGACTAAATTAAAAAACAACCCCATAGAAGTTATTTTTTAGCCCCCATTTTCAAAATGAGCAAACCAGTTATTAGAGATGTTAGGTGGGCGGAGAGGACAGTTCTCAGAGCCCCTACTCTTCCCCAAGATCTGCTTTCTGGATCCCCCAAGTGCCAAGGTGTGGCCTGGGTTTGCAGTGGCCTTTTCCTGTCCGCTGGAGCTTTCTCTACTGAGGCATCCCTGAGGGGCCAGCAGCAGAATTGCTAGGCCTACCCTTCCCCGGCCTGGCATTCCTGCATCCCCAGCAGGTTGGCCGAACCCCACTGGTCTGCCCTTCCACAGCTGTTTTCAAGGATTCAAGAGGAGAGGGGAAATGGAAAGCCAAAAGGCATGTAGCAGAGTCTTGGGCCCAGAAGCACTGGGCTTCCCTGGGCATGGATGTGGGTAGGCCATCAGAATAGCTCAATATATTCTCAAAGGAAGTGAAGGCAAACAGGATTATTGAACCAAGGGTACCTCATGATTCTCAGGCAGCCCCACCCAGGAGTTTCCCTCAACCCCAAACAGCCAATGCACTGGGGCCGCTTTCTTATCTGTTCCTTGAGGCCAATGCAGCTACTGCTCTTTGATGGAAAGACTCAGGATTTTAGTCCTCCCCTGAGCAGTCAGGATTACCTGAGCCCCTAGGCTCAACTCCACTGTGCCTAGAGTGAGTATGACAAGGGTCTCACAGCCAAAGATATACCAAGCACTCAATTTTAATTACGCAAAGAGAAAGAAAGGAACACCATCAAATATTCTGGACATTCAGAAAAGGGAAGGATCACTTGGATGAGGTGGGGGGTGGTTATCATAGAAGGCAGCCTAAAGGAGTTGGTCCTTTGGGCATTGAAGGATGGACAGGGTTCTGATGGGCAGAGTGTGTACAACAGATTTGTTGAAAGTGCAGTTTGGGATGAGACAGCGTATGGTCCACCACTTGCAGCTCCGTGACCTCTGGTCTCTGCTGGGCAGTTTCTTCATGTGTAAAGTGGACTTTACAGCTCCCTGGTGACAGGGTTGTGCTGAGGGTGCTGAGGGTACTGAGGGTGGAGTGAGGAAATGAACTGCTGGGTTGAAGAGAAAGAGCTGTGACAGGTGGCAGATTCTGGTGTGCGTGTGCATATGTGGGAGGCTGAGTGGCTCATTCTCTGAGTACAGGCATGCACGTGCATGTGTGTGTGTGTGTGGAGTGGGGGGCAAGCTAGCTGCAGATATGAGGAGCTGAGGCCTGATGGAGCCCTGAAAGCAGGCTCAGTGGCAGTATTGTGTAACCCCTTCCCTGCCCCACCACACCAGGGTGGTCCAGCCCCCTCCCCCAGTGGCCCTGGCTGCTGTCCTATAAGATCAGCCTGGAGCCTCCCCTAGTGGGTGAGTAGCTAGAGGGAGAATTTAAAGTTGCCCTTTTTCCTGCTGGCCACCAGGCCCAGGACCCTTGGTCTGGCTCTTCTCTACACCCTCCAGGTCTCCTCCATAACCCCCCAACTTGGTGAGGTCAGGGAAAATGTATTCCAGGAATGCAGGAGGTGGGGCAGCCAGCCTGGTCTGGATAACCATCGGGGTAAATATTTGCCTTGCTCCTGGAGCCAATACTGGCTGCAAGGGGAGGACTGAGCCTGTTCCCAGGGTCATGTAAGGGGAGGTTTCCCTGGGTGGGCCTTTGATGGGGGAACCTGTTTCACCCCAGAGAGCCTGGGAGCTAGGTCTGAGCCCACCTTTCCTGTGCAAGGCCAGAGACTGGGTCCCTGGTTGTTTGACCCATCTGCAAAATGAGGGTACGGACAGCTGCTGGTCCAGCTCAGCAAGGAGGTTCTGCTTATAGGAGCCGGTTCAGGTCAGTTCAGCCAGTGGAGTGGCAGGTTAGGCTCAGTTTGGGTGAGTACTCACGTGACCATAGTTCTGGCCCCCACTTGCCACTTATGACCTTGAGCAGTTACCCCTCCACCCAACTTTAACACTTACCATTCGCTGATCTGTTTCTCCATAGCGCCTGCATCTCCACACCCATTTCTTGTTAAGCCTTCACAGCCACCATGGCATGAGGGACACAAGTGTGTGACTTAGCAGCAGGTGACAAGAGTCCTGAACTTCGGCTCAGAGGTACCATCAGTGTAGCCCCCTGCCTTATAGAACACACTGGGGCAGTCCGACCTCCTCCTCCAGTGGCCTGTCGGTAGGCCAGTGCTCTGGTCAACATCAGATCCTACAGGGCAGCCTGGAGCTTCCCCTGGTGGGTGAATAACTAGAAGAGCAATTAGTCCCTGTTTAGAACAGACAGAGGCTCAGACATGTCAATAACTTGTTCAAGGTCACTCAGCAATACAGGGCAAGCAGGGATTCAAATCTAGCTCTACCCAGCCTTTCCCTTGAGCTCACCACTGAGGACAGGGGTAGGGTTCCAGCCTAGTATGTGGGTTCCCAACCCTTGGCAGCTGTAGAGAAGTACTAATAACTTAGCCATAGGCTCGAGTCACAGGCACAGAGCCTTCATGGTGCCCCCCATCCTGGACGCCCTGTGGCACAGGCATCTCTGTCCTTTAGGAATCTGGGATCAGCCCTGCATCTCTTCAGGCCAGCCTCATTCTCAATCAGCTTGGCCTGGTGCCTTCACCCAAGCCCACACCCCAGTCTTCCCAGGGGATCCTGAGAAGAGAAGGGGATGGGAAGTTTGGTGTGGTTAGGAGAACCTATCTGGGACAGTCCCCACCCCAAATGACCTCTGCCATGTCCCAGCCTTGCCTTTCTCACTGCAACATCTCCGGCAACTCTATTTGCCCTCAGAGCTCAGTGTCTGATCTGCAAAGTGGGCAACCATTACTGCCCTGCCATGCCCTGGGAGCAGTAGACACACAGTGAGAGTGAAAGCACGTTTCATCCTGCTTCCTGCCCTAGCAATCAGAAGTTGCCCTTCAGTCAGGGCCTCGTGTCTCCACCCACCCCTAGAGTGACAGTCCTGAGCTGAGGATGCCCACAGGAGCCCTCTGGGCAGAGGGCACCTTCCCATGGGAAGACTGGGTAGGCCCCACCTCGCCTATTTGGCCCTGAGGCTCAGGCTGCACCCTACGCCATGGCACCAAGTGCCTTTTAAGCAGAGAACACTTCGCTTCAAGTGAATCTGCATTGTTTATGGCTGTGGTTTACTCAGGCTGGGAACAGGCATGGTGACACCTGGTTCACCTACCTTCTCTTCTCCTTGGTCTCATTAGGTAGCCAAACCCACACAAGCTGTGAGCCTTACTGAAGGGCACCCACGGGTGGGAGTGGTCAATATTGCCTCTTTTTTCACAGCCCTACTCAAGCCTGAGCTGCTCACACCCACTGCCCAGCACTGTCTGGTTCTGAGCAGGACTATTGAGCAGTTGCAGGGCTAGACAGGGTATGGGCTCCCTGGCTGGTCACCTGGAACTGGTTAGAGTCTGCGTGGGAACAGACCACCTGCTCATGTCCCAGCTCTGTTCTGCTTTCTAGCTCCTTATTACCTGCATGACCTTAGGAAGTTATGGGACCTTTCTGGGCCTTGTAGGTGAATTGGGGATGCTAGCTTAGTTTATACCTCACAGCATGTCACTGATGGTGATAAAAATATCCCAGGCAGAACCCAGTATACGACTCTTGTAAAGGCAAGCCGCCTACTCCTCTGTCTTTCCGGGGGGGTAGGGGGGCGTCCAATGCAGGCCCATAGGGAAGGAGGTCAGTCCATCACCAGGGCCCTAGCTCATAGCCAGGTGCCTCTGGTGTGGTGCCCTCACTGTGTGAACTTGGCAAGTCTCTTCCCCTCTCTTGTCTGCTTGTCCCCTTGCATAAGCCCACACCAAAGAACTAGGGTGGCTGGGGGCAGCGAGGTACACATGTGCACCATGAGCTGGAGCACCTCAGGGAGGCAGGATAAGCGGGCATCGTTCCTCGGGGCCTGGATGATGCTCAAGGAGTGAGCAAGTACTTTCCGGCTCTGGCTTCTGTCTCAGCTGCCAAAATAATTATTTTCTCTTTGTCAGCGGGTCTGTGGGCCAGCTCGCCATTGGAAGAGGCCTGAGCTGGGGGCCTATTCCACTTCTCCAGCCACTGACTTGTTGCATGACTCTAGGTTGCCTCTCTCCAGGCCTCAGTTTCCTCCGCTGTGAAATGGGAGAATCAGAATCAGCGAACACAAGGGCTGCTTGTGTTCCCATAGTGAGCAGAGTTTGGGGGCTGCTAGAGCCAAAGGGTCAGGACATGGAGTCTTCTTCTTTCCAGTGCAGGGGCGGGGATGGCAGCTGGCTTTGGGAGCTTGGGGCTTAGGGGTTTCAGTGTATCTCAGAGCTCAGCGCCGGCCCCTGACAGGTAATTTATGCTTTAGCTGACATGCCCGGAAAGCTGCCTGCATGTCCTGCACTCATATACCTTATATAGTCTGTACAACTCTGAGGGAGGTTCCATGGTCATCCCTACATTCCCTTCCACAGATGAGGAAAGTAAGGCACAGAGAGGTTTAAGAAACTTGCCCAAAGCAACACACACTCGGTAAGAAAATGAAACCAGGACTTGAAGGAGATTGTTTTTATTACTGAGCCCACACCTCTAGTGCCAGGCTGTGCGTAGTGCCTCTTATTGAAGGGTTGCCGACTTTTCTCCCTGGGAGCCCCATGCACAGTGAGGTAGTGCCTAGGTCTGAGGCCTTCACCAGTCCCCCGGCACATGTGGGAGACTACATTTAACGTGGCATGTGCACTCCCTCCCCCACTGTTGGCCACGGGTCTCACTCCAAGCTGCTCTCAGCCCTGCAGTCAGGTTTCCCATGTCTAGAGTGGAGCACACAGGGACAGGGAGCAATTGCCTGGAACCTCCCAACAGGGCTCAAACTCGGTGCTTTGCAGCTCCCACCCTGAAACCAGGCCTTTGGGTCTTCTTGTCCTTTATTTCCAGGGGCGCCATGGACAGCAGACAGGTGGGTACTGGTGGCCCATTGAGAAGATGGGCCAGCTGGATCCCACCCAACAATGATACTCATCCCCAACTACACCACCACTTCCCCAAAGCCCAAGGCACTGGTAGGAGGGGTGGGCATCCATGCCTCCTTCTTCCCTCTCATCCCCACATACCCAGCGTACCAGCAAGTCCTGCCACTTCTGCTCTCTCTGTTCTGAGCACCGCTGTCTCTGCCCTGGACCCCTGGAACAGCCTCCCCACTGGTTTTCCTGCCTCCTCCTGTCCCTCCCAAGCCCTTCTTCCCTAGCAGTCATGGAGATCTTCTCCGATGAGAACTAGAGTCATGTCCCTCAGCTGCTTAGACCTTCATGTGGCTCCCATCCACCTTCTCAACAATTGGCCCTGCATCCTGACCCCCACTCACCTCATTCTGTCTCTCCCTCACTGTGCCCACCACACCATCCACTCTCAAGTCCTCCACTGGTTCAGGTGTTTCCCCTTGTCTCAGAGTCTTCACATATACCATTCCCTGTGCCTGAAATACTGTTCCATACATCTTGGCCTGCCTTTTTCTGGCTTATTCTTCAACTTTACGTCCCCAAAGTGGCCCCTCTGAAGCTTGAGTCTGCTGCATAGCCCCTGTACTCCTTATTTTTAGCAGACATCACTTTCAATTATGTATTGTTTGATTCTTTGCTCATTATCAGAGTTTTCACAAAGGCAGTGACCACTATTCTGTGGTCGAGGTATTTGTTAAATGTTTTTGAATGAATGAATGAATGAATGTCGAGTGCCTCTGTCACCATATATCCATAGATCCTCCCACAAACCCAGAGAAAGAGATCATGATCCCATTTGACGGGTGAGAAAACTGAAATCCAGAGAGGCCAGGAGCATATTCACAATCACATAGCCGGTAACTGGGAGATGGGGGCCTCAGGGGCCTGTTTGCATCCTAGCACTCCATCATTATGCTCCTTTTCTTCTTGGTCCTTCAGATGCCCCAATTTTGCCAGTAGTAAACCTTACAGGAGGTGTGCAGGTGGGCTGTGGCAGCATGGTCAGTTCCAGGGCCCCTGCCCAGAGTGGACCCACTGACCACCCATCTTATTGCAACAGGATGGAGCTGGAGTGAGATAGAGGTGCTGCAAGCTGCTGACCAGCACGTGGGACGCTGGTGATTCTCGGGTCACTGAGGTAGGTGTGCAGCTGGGCTGGAGGGGTGTGTGTTGGCCCAGATGCTTGGGGGATGGACAGTTGTGTCCTGAGTTGGGGACAGATGCTGGTCCCAGCACATTGTGCCTTTGACTGGGGCTTCAACCCTCAGGGGTGGGATTAGGTGCAGCCACCCCTGCTGAGACCTCGTCTGCCTGGCCTCTTGGGCCTGGCCTTTCTCTGGAGTGCATGGAGGATGTGCCCAGGGAGAGGGGCAGGTTTGGTGTCCTTAGACTTGGCAGAGCAGCCCTATCGGTGCTACTCTGAACCCTAAGGCATGTGGGCACCACGCGCTAAGCAACATGGCAGCCACACAGTAAGAAACCTGGGAGAGCAGAGAGGCCTGTTTGCTGAAATGAGTGCTGTGACTGCCCCACCCTCTTCTATCCCACAAATACACTGAAGTGCACGCATGAGCACTCGCATGTCTGGGCTCTGGGGCCAGAGTGCCTGCATTCAAACCCTGGTTCTACCACTTGTCCATCATGATTCTGTGTGGTTTCTCTGTGCCTCCATTTACCTGTCTATAAAAGAAGTGATTGAGATCAAAACACCTGCCCCCATGGGTGCGTTGGCACACCTGGCATCCAGTAAATGCTCAGGATATGTCAGCATTTTCCTCAAGGATACTGGGACCCGTCCTTCTTCCTTCACGCCTCAGTTTCTAAACATTTGTTTCTCCCTGAGCACCCGCCACTGCCAAGATGGACACAAACTGGTTGTCCAGGCTAAGGAGCAGGCTTGGGCCCTTCAGGGAATTCCTGAGAGTGGCTGGAGCCAGGAGGTCCTGAGGCTGAGCCTCTGGCCTAGACACCAGCATGTCTTATCAGTAAGCAGCATTTCAGGGTTGATCACTCTTGTCTCTGTGCTAGAGGGTGACCTGTTTGATCTCTCTCTGAGAGGCCTTCACAAAGATGCTGACTTAAGCCGGGGCCGTTTGTCCCAAGGCTCTGGAGTCCAGCTGGGAGAGCCAGAGTCTTGGCCATGGCATAAGGCCTTGCCAATTTGTCTCCCCCCTGCTCTCAGCTTCTCTCTGCTGGCCCCACTGCTCCCAGGTGCCCAGAGGCAGGTATAGGTAATCCCTGTGGATTCTCCTTGCTTCAGTCTGGCTCTCAAACCAAGGAGCAGGACTTGGTTCTCCTTCTTGTTGTTAACTGTATGAACTTGGGTTAGTCCTTTTCCTTCCAAGACAGTCCATTCTCATCTGAGAATGAAGATAATTATATCAACATTGCTGAGAGGGCCGTTATGAGGATGCTTAGAAGCCTTAATGTTTTTAATGTTACAGCTTTATGAGAGTCTACTTTGTACCAGGCACTATGCGCCTTAAGTACATATTTCTCCCCTGAGGAGGTGTGATTAATGCCTCATTTTCCAGAGGCCCAAAGTGGTTAAGAAACCCATAGAGCTGTTAAGGGTGCAGTGGGGATTTGAACCGTGGTCCCTTGGAATTAAGCCCCACATAATGCCTTAGAGGCCAGGGGCAGGTCAGGTTCACAGTAGGTGAGCAGGAAACAACCTCCACTACTGCCTTATAGCATTTGCCTTGCCCTCAGAGCCAGAGGATGGCCCTAGAAAGCTGGTTGCCTGCCCCTCCCCAGAGGGCTTGCTAGAAACTCAATAAGGCTGGGGGAACCCACTGCTAATTGTGAGGTAACCTTTGAAATTCTCCTTCACGGTGGGTTCTCTTTTCAGATGTTTTTCAAGGTAATTCATTCCCTTTCCAGAAATTGCCAGTGGCAGATTATTAGGCAGCTGGTAATTAATCATAGGAGCGGCTTGGAGTGTATTCTTTTTTGGAAAAAAAAAAAAAAAGGTGGCGAGCAGAAAGCCTTGGTGGAAAAAGAAAAGAAAAGAAACCCACTCCAAGGTGAGGGTGGTAGTCTATACCTAAGTGTCCTAGAAACGCCGGGGGCAGGAATGGTGGGCATGCAGCCTTCTCCCTTTCTTCCCTCCTCTGATAGAAGGTCACTGCCTGAAACAGCATATGTGAGGCTCTGCTTGGGACCACCACCTCCCTTGTGCCTTTCAGCAAGTAGTTGCCTTTCCCTGGACTCAGCTTTGCCACCTGTAAAATGGGTGAAGAACAGGTGTAAGACTAGAACAGAATATTAAATGACTATACTTGTTCACAACCACATCTAAGTGCCTGGCTTGGTTAGGTGCCCAGTTGGTATTTCATTAAATGAGTGAGTGAGAGAATGAAAGATTATCTTGGGTCCTAGTTAGCTATCATCATTCAAGGAGATGGTATTGGCTGAGGGGCACTGTTTCTCTAGTTCTGTTACAATTCAGAGTGGCAGCCAGAGTGATGGGCCAACTCTGTCACTTTTTAAAACTTATGATGAAAGAAGAGTCATGCCTGACAGACTCTGGCCAACAGCTTAAGCCCCTCAGTGGCAACCACACTGTCTCCCTCATATTCTCAAGTTTAACTTTTAAGAAGCTGAGCTGTCTAGAGTTTTTTTAAACTGTTTTCTGGGGAGGTTGTGAGTTCCTTGTCACTAAAAAGTATGCAAGCCGAGGCTGCACAGGACACTCAGGCAGCAGTTTTGGGGGCTCAGAGCATTCCTGAGTCTGGGAAAGAGTATGAGGCTCTCCAGGGTGGACACTGGGGAGGCTGGACTGGCAGAGAGTGAAGCCTCTTCCCCATCAGAGCCCCACCCCAGAGGCCCCTGAACAGAGATGGAAGAGGCTGCTGAGAAGAGGGGTTGCCATGCAGGACTCGGATGCTTTGGTGCCTGTTACCCTGGAGAGGAGGGTGTGCAGGGCTGTATGTGAGTGTGTGGGTGTGTTTGTGCCAGTATGTGTCATGAACAGGGGTGAGGACATATGTGTGATTGCCTAGGCCACTGTATGAGGCTATAATGTGTCAGAGTGCCTACCTACGTGTGAGTGCCATCCTACCCAACTCCATCCCCCATGTGCAGCTCCTGTCAAGGACATAGCACCTCAGACTATCTCTACACAAAGCTTGGCTCTAGCCTCACATTCAGACTGGCCTGAGGGTCCCCATCACCCCAATGACCATGGTAGTGCTGACTTTAAGGCAGTGTGGGGGAACAGGATAGGCTCCTGCAGGACCCTGGAGAGGACGCATGCCTAGGCCGACCGCTGACCTCCTATGCCCCTGCCGACAGCTCCCCACCGTCATGGAAGGAGACAGCTCTTATAGGCCCATGCCTCCTGTTCTGGACTCACCAGCCCTCAGTTTCTTCTCTGAAGTGTCTAGGTGAGCCCAGTTTCCCCTCAGGGGAAGGGCGGTGGGTCTACTCAGGTATCCTCCGAACAGCGCCGGCACACTTAGCCCTAGTCATTTCTTCTTCTCTCCTTGGCCTCCAAACCCCAACTCAGAGGTGAAAGAGAGAGAGAGAACACACACGTGCCCTTCCATGGAACTCTTGGTGTCTTTCTGTTTGGTTCTCTCTGTGTGGGCACCTCTCTCCTGCCCAGCTCCCCTTCCTTCTCATACCAGCCAGCCTCGCATTGCCTCCTCTCAGCTCAACCACTTTCTCCCTATCCTGTCATGTCTGAGGCTCCCCGTCAAATCCCCCTCTGGAATTTCTTCCTGAGTCCCAAGACCTTCTTACCTCCTCTCTCCTTTTCCTCAGAGACACTCCTTGCCAGGTGTCCCAGCAGCACATCTGTTCTGTGTCATCACTTCCATCATCGCCAGGACTCAGCACAACTGAGACCTGCTCGGCTCCCAATCAGCCATCCTTCGCCTTGTTTATCCAGCTCTGGCCAACACACGGCTCCCTCCTGCCCAGGTCTTTGGATGTGTCTGAGGCATCGCCCTGTACTCCCAGCTGCTTGGAGGCTGTGTGCTGTGTGTGGCCAAGTGCCGGTTGTGAGCACCGTCCTATCCCCATGGAGCGGCCACACTGACTGTTCAGGATGGGGCCCAGTCTTCCAGCTCAGAGACATCTGCCCCTGTGGCTACCCTGGGCTGTCCTGGGCACAAAGGCCACTGGCCATGGGCTAGAGCAGGGGAGCGAGAAGAGGCCTCATCCACTAATGGGTGGTTGGAAACCCTGTTTCCCTCCAGCGCTAATGAAATTCCTGCTATAATTAGAAGTGAGGTGTCCAGGAGCTGGCTGCCTGGCAGGAGCAGGTGTATGCTCATGAATAAATAAATTGTCCTCCCAAAGGGAGAAAGAGCTACTGGGTGGTGGGCTCCTGGAGAACTGCTGGCTTGGAAGTCTCAGTGGTCTGTGAGGCGGGAGTAGTGGACTCTGGCGGCCAGACTCGCCTCCACTTACCTGGATGCTGTCTGGGGAGCTCCCTTGGTCCCAGTCCCTGGCCAGTCAGTCCTCCTGAAGTGCCTGCTTTGTGCCCAGCTTACTCAGTCTGACATTTGGAGCCTCCACCATCTGGCCCCAGCCTCTTGTCACACCACATCACACACTAGTGCCTGCCAATACCCTGGGCTACGGCTTCACTGCGTCTCCTACCCATCTTTATTACATATCCCCACTGCTGCACCTTTGCTCCTGCACTTTCTCCTGCCTAAAAAGCCCTCCACCTTTGTTGCCTAAGACCTCTTGGAGTCTGGCTAAGACCTCTTGGAGTCTTCCTCAAGCCAAGCTTTCTCCACAAGGTCAGACATGGCCTCCATCCCACCAGCCCCCAAGGCCCCCACCTCTCAGAAGCCTTGGGTGTTTCTTCCCTGGACTCTCCTAAACTCAAAACCCTTCCCTTTATGCTCTTATGCCCTTCAAAATGCTCATCAGACTGTCTGCCACATCATCTTTTATTTTGTATTGATTATATATTGGAGGATAATATATTATTTTACATTCTTCTACTAAGTCTTTGAAACTTGGTATGTATTTAACACGTTCACTACATTGCAGACACTGGTGTTCCGTCACCGTGACCTGTGGTTCCTGGCTGCTGTTTTGGAGAGTACAGCCTTGGCGGGCCCAGTTTCCTTCTTTGCAGGTGGGGAAACTGAGGCTGGGGAAAGCAGTCTTGTAGATGACAGTTTGCAGAGCAAGTGCACTCTCTGTAGGAAAGGCTGTCGCTGTCCTGCAGTTCAAAATAGTGAACTGGGGCACGCCACACTGGTCAAAAAGGTAAATCGAGGTCGGCAGGCTTGTAGCTAGTACCCAAGATACTAAACCTCGATAGGAATAGAGGAAAGATGATGAGAAGGGTTCTGTTCCTCCCATGGTGGGTTCCAGCGCTCTGGAGCTTCTCCGCCTTATCCCCAAACAGCACAGACTGATGTGGCTATGCCACATGGGGTCATTTTTGCCCTGGTCACTAACAGCAAGCACACAGCCTAGAGCACAGGGGCTCTGCAGGTGACAGAACCTGGCCCTTCCCAAGAAGGGAGGGCCTCCCTGTTCTCCACACTCACTCGCATCATTCAGGATACAGTCTGAATTACAGAGGTGTGCAAATTGTCCCCGGAACCCAGAGGTTTCCCACGGGGTGGGGGCTTCCTGGGGCAGAGGGAGCTCCAGGAACAGGACAGGGGGAAAGGAATTGTCTTCCTAGAGCATGGCCCTGCCCCATGTCAGCCTGGAGGAGCTCTCCAGAGTTGAGGTGTTTCTCAGGAGCCATACAGGCAGTGAAACAGCTCCTCCAGAGCCCCTCGCACTCTGGAGCTGATTTCCCCTTTGTTTGCTGCAGCCCCTCTGGCTGCACTTTGCTGCCTATCCATTGACAGGCATACTCTGGTTTTCCTCTCTGCTCAGGCAGAGTGACAGGAAGTCACAGAAAGTGCTGGTGCTGGGCTTGTTTTCGATCCATAGGTGCTCTGCCACAGGCAGCCCCAGGAGAAACCTCCTCGAAGAGGCTGCTTCCTTCCATTAACCCTGGGGCTACAGAGCTTGTGTGCATGAGCTAGCCCAGTGAGACACAGCTATTCCCTCCTTCAGCCTTTCCTTGTCTTGTCTCCTCCAAGCCAGCTGTCTGCTGTTTCCCCTACTGGACTATAAGCTTCTTGAAGGCACAGGAAGGCTCTGAACCATGTCACCAGCATAGTGGTTGGCATGCCAGTGCTGAATGGATGTAAGAAGCCAGTAGGCACCCAACCCGTGCACCCTCAGCTTTCTCTGCGGATGGCAAGGAGGCTTTATCTGGTATGTCAGTTCTTAATGTGCTTAGTGGCTGTGTTAAGAAGGGTTCTGAGGCTATGCACAGGCTCTGTGAGAAACAGTGTAGTGCACTGCATGGCACACATTTGACCTCTCAGCCCCAGCTCCCTGGGTATCAGGTCTACTTGTCAGGTGTCTCAGTTCTGGGATGTGGCCAGTTTGGGCATAGGGAGGAGGCAGTGACCTCAGTGTGGTCCCACGAGGGTCTGAGCAAACTGTGCCCCAGAGAACCTTCCAGAGCCCCTGGGTTATAGAGAATGCATATGCACCCCACCCCCTGCCCCTGAGAACTGGTTAATGGGAATCTGTGGAAACTTTTCCCTCACATCTGTCTTTACTGCTAAGTGCTTCTCAGCCTCCTTTTGTTCCGGTTTGAAAAGCAGCACATTGTGCCTCCCAGCTGTTTGGGACCTCCACCACTTCCCTGAGGCATCTTTGGGGGCCTCTTTGGAGCCTATGGGAGAATCTTTGCTCCATAGTTTCCGTGGAATGCTCCCGTGGTTCCCCCTTTGTCTGGCCCACACTCCAGTGGGACAGTCTAATGGGTGACAGCTCTTACTGGGTGGCCTGGTAAGCGCTCTCAGCCCTATTCCCACCCAAACTTCCCACAATAGACTGCTCCCCCCACTCACCCCCAGGCTCTTATCACCACCTGGGGAGCCAGCCCTCTTAGCTGACAGGGCCAGCCATCCTCTGGCCCACAGCTCCAGGGTGGCCAAAGATTGAGCCAGGAGAACTTTGATGAAATAATCTGTAAATAATCTGAAACATTTTTCTCTGTGTGTGGAAGATACACAAAGAACATCTTTTCATCCTATAGCCAGCTCAGCCTATCCCCAGTCATAGCTACAGGAGGGCTGATCAAGGTCACCTCATGCCTGCCAAGGCTCTTCTAGCTGCTCTTTGCATACTTCCACTGCTGGAGAGCTAACCACCACGTGTTCACTCCATGTTCACATGTGTAAATTTCAATGTGGTAATGGATGCAGTGTTACATGTGGTTAAAGCATGGATTTTAGGGACAGACAGTTTTGGGTTTAAATCCCTGCTCTGCAACCTATCAACTGGGTGGGCCTGGACAAGTGACTTTGTCTCTGATACTCTCACTTTCCTCACCTGTAAAGTGAGGAAAAGCCCACCCACCTGCAAGGGGTGTTGTGGGGATGGAATGCAGCACTAGCTATGCCAGTCTTCTCTCTTAACAGTAGACTGATGCCCTCAGGGAGCCACCTGCCACCCCTTAGCACAGGAGCATCTGCTTAAGATTGACATCCATACCTCTGGTACCCAGAGATACTGGGCCCCAGGATCTTCTTTGTAGCTCTTGATTGGGAACTTTCAGGATGATACTTAGCGATGGAGGCACAACACTTCCCCAAAGTGCCAACACACACAGACTGCTTGGACTCTTATTTAAATGCAAATTCTCAGGTCTCTCTCTTAGAGTCTGATTCTCTGGGTCTGGAGTTGGACCCAGGGCTCTAACTTTTTAACCAATGCCCCACATAATACCTGCGATTGGGCCAGCCTAGGATACACTGATGCCTACAACAGGAAGCTGGCCCAAGGTAGAGCCCTGGACTATGTCACAGCCTTGCTGGGTGAACTTAGTAAAGCCTGTCCCTCTCTGTGACTCAGTTTTCTCATCAATAAACCAGGAGCGTAGATGATCTGTAAGGGCTCTTCCTGCTCTTAAAACCCCATTCCTATGGAGTTCAAATAATGCTATAACAATAATGGAATATAAAGATAATAAAATCGTTTTTAAAAACCCATGGTAATCGGAAGGACATCCCCTGGTGTTCCCTCTGCCAGGCTCCTTGAAGCAGATCTGTGGCCCCATCTCCTCTGGCCATAGAGCATTCAGGTCAGCAGCCACCTGCCAACACCAGAGCCCCAGGGACAGAAAAGCAGTTTCTTGGGTGTGACACACCATTTAGTGGTGGTTTCCCTGGGTCTTCCAGGAGGCCTGAGATTAGCAGGCATCTGCCGGGTCCATTCAGTTTTGAGATCACTTCTGCAAACTGAGCTGGATCACTAACCTGGAGCTGGCCGAGGGGAAACAGAGTGGAGTGGGGTTTCTGGCTCCTTGGAGCTTTATTAGTTAACACATGGGAAACCTGAAGGGTCAGAACTGGTGGATGCCCCTGTGGAACCCCTCTTTTTTCTAGATGGGGAAACTGGAGCCCAGAGCTGAACATGCCTTGCCAGGTCATCCATGGAAATAGTAGGGAATGGGCCTGGAATTCAGGCCTCTCAGCTTGTAGTCTGGCCTCTGGGCTATGCTTTGTCACCAGCCACTCCTTTCCTTGGGTAGTCGATCTGGAATGACAGCCCTGTGAGGCCTGAGCCCTAAACCAGCCTCTGCAGTCCCTGGGAAGAGACAGAGTCATCTCAGGACAGGGACCAAGGAGCCACCCACTCCTGAACACTGGGTTCTCTTTCACCCAAACTGTCAGCCTAAATCAGCAGCCACCACTCAGCTCCTAGGTTTTCCCGCCCAAGCCGGGGCAGCCCCCATGGAAGTTTTCCAGGAATATCCACACAGAGGGCAATGTGCTCCCAAAATGAAAAGGCTCTCACTTCCTGGCTCCCTCCCATTTTCCACTCACTGGTACTTAGGAGAGTTAATAATTAAAGCAGAGGTGAAAAAGCGGCCCTGTCCTAATGAGACCTCACTTGAAGTGGCAGGGCCCTGGCAGGTGACAGAGGAGGAATTATTCACTGGTAGGGCCGTCACCCCTGGCCTGGGATTATTATCAGGGCTGGGGCTTGGTCTGGGTTGCACTGTCACTCCCACGAGGAACCAGAGCTTCTCTCTGACCACTGGCATCCTGCTTGCACAGCCAGCCTAAGTGGTGGGCCAGTGGGCAGCTCTGTCTCCTCTCTGGGTGGGGAGCCCAGCTAGGTCCTCCGTTCATACCTGGTGCCTCGTATAGGGTCCAGGCCTTTGCCCAAGCCAGTTCCTCCTCCTCACACTCTCTATCTGCAGTCACTATGGCAGCATTGTTTAGTAAGCACCTAGTTTGTGTGGGTCTGTGCTCAACTCTTGGGGAGACAGGGAGTAGCAGATTCTCTACCAGCCCTCAGGTAGCACACAGTCCAGGCCAAGGCTCATATTTCAGGGAACTGAGTTACCGATACCGGGGGCAGGGGGCAGAGAGAGAGGTGTTGAGATCCAGGAGAGGTCTTTGGGGAGTAAGGGTTATAAAAGGCTTCCTAGAGGAGGCTGAATGGAGCAGATGGACACTCAGAGGATTTCAAGAATTTTGGGTGGGGCTGGGGTGAGATAAGAAAAGCCACAGCCTTAGAGCAAGGTATGGCCCAAACCAGGGTCCTGGATGCATGCCTATGTTAATGTACTTTATATGCATTTAATCTGCATGGAGCCTATTTCACAAAAAAAGTGAACTGTGGAACAGAGAAGTTAGTAGCAGGCATATAGTCAAACAGACATGGGGAGGTGGGGCCAAAATTTGAACCCAGCCTCATCTGACTTTCTAGCCTGTGCCCTCAGCCAGACCCAAGGCACCCACTTCACCTGTTACAGTGGAGAGCCTCCTGTCGATCAGGAAGACCAGGAGAGGCTTTCTGGAGGTACGTTAGTTTTGTTTCCCACAGACCTGGTTTGTAATCTTTGTGTCCCAAGCTGCATATGGCCAGATTAGCTGGGTAAAGCCAGGTCACTTGACTTCCCAGAGGTTCTTCCTCTTTATCCTAAAATGAAGAGAATAGCACCTCCTCACTGGGGCCTGAGAAGATTAGGTGTGTAGAGTCAGCTGGGGTTGCTAGAGCATAGCCATGGGACAGGCCTGTCCACATCAGGATGTGTCCCAGAACTCTTTCTAGCATCGACACGACAGTTCTCACAGCCATGGTGAGTTTGGCAGAAGGGATGTCTGCAACCCATGGCTCCCCCTGGGAAAGGCAGGGAAAGGCAAGGACAAATTGGGTGGAACAACATGAGTGAAGACAGGGCGCTGCCAATTCCCAGTCAACACTCAGTTATTGAGTCCAGAGGGGCAGGTAAGAGGAGGGGCCTGTGATGAGACCTTATGGTGGATCTCACCTTTGTCTGATGGACGGCAGAGAGCCAGTGAAGGCTTTGATCTCTAGAAAGACACTGTCATTTTTCACTGAGCCTTTGTGGAAATCGAGCACGTTAGAGCAGAGACTGAACGTGGGCAGGTAGGGGGTTTGCTCCCCTGGGTGCTAGCAGAGAAGGGGTACTCATCTGGGGGAGCCCTTTGTAGCTAAGATGACCTTTTATAAGTCTGGGCTTTCAAATACACTAGCCCAGTGAGCTTGGGGGGTTGGAAGAGTTCAAAGAATTCATTCAGAAATGGGGATGGGGTGGGAAGGAGAACACAGAAAACATAGAGCACACACAAGACACCGACTACTTATGAAATCTGAAGGATGTTAGGAGCTAAAGTTGCTAAGGAGCCAACAGATCCCACCTCCTCTGGATGGGGTAAACTGAGGCCCAGAGACAGGATGGACTTGTCTGAAGGGGCCTGGGTTATCAAAGAGGTGCATACGGTAGCTTCCATGTGCCTTCCCAATCTATTCTGTCTGACTTCCTCCCCAGGCCTCTCCCTGAACTTGGGCTGGAGATGAGGGAAGGAGCTGTATGGTGGGGAAGGTCACTTTGGTCTCCTTGGGGGACCTCATGAGGCCTTAGAGAGCAAAGGGGTCCTTGCAGAACATGGTGGGGCCTCATGAGACTCAGCAGCCCATCTTTCTCCTTATGTGCAAACCTCGAAGCAACCTGACAGAGAGACTGCTGGTGGCAGAAAGTCTTCCCAGAAAATCCACCAGGGCTTGGAGGTACATATCTGCAAACAGTGCTCTGTCTGCCCCACTGCTACCTTTGTACCTCTCGATTGCTATGTTTGCCTGTCTGCCTCTCTCACTTGTCTGCCTGTTGGTGTGGCTCTCCTTCTGCTCATTCTTTCACTATCTAGGTCTCTTTCATGCACCCGTTTTGTCTGTCGCTTTTTGAGGATCTCTTCTGTTTGTCCTGCCCCAGGCAGCTGTGCTGCAGAGTTCCAAGGGGCATCCTTTCCACAGATGCTCTTTGTGTCTAGGCCTTTTTCTGACTTCATCTCAATGCTGGTTTGTCTCTTATGCTTCCCTAACTTGTGCCCACTTTCTCACATTTTTTTCTCAGTCTCTCATTTTCTCTCTCTGGGTGTGTGCATGACTGTGTGCGTGCCTTTATGTATATGTCCCTCCCTTCATCCCTATCCCCTGCATGTACACGCATGCACACACACACAGTCTCTGTCCCTCCGTGGACTGCGCACAGGTTCCTCTGACTTTAAAGGCACAGCTTGGCGCCCTGCAGCCAGCCAGTAGGAGGGCAGCCTGAGTGCCCACCTCCTCGTCACTTGACATGGTTTTCTCATGTCAAGAAGACTGTGTCCTTGTCTAAAGTAGGCCTCCCTGGTCCAGCTTGCAGGACTCCAGGGAGCCAGTGTGGCCATCACCCGCCTGGAAAGTGGCTCCTTTTTGGGAACAGGAGTGCCCTGGACCCTGGATAGGAAGAAGCAGGGAAGGGACAGTTTGTGAAAAAAAAAAAAAAAGAAAGAAAGAAAGAAAGAAAGAAAGAAAGAAAGAAAGAAACAAGCAAGGGATTATTGATCCCTGAACATGTGCCTTTCCTTTAGTTCTCAGCGAGTCCTAGCAAGTGAGAAGCAGGGCCTGGTGAAGGCTTTGTACAGATGGAGCCTGGGCTAGAAGTTATAATGAAGCCATAGGCGGGACCGCTGCACAACCCGGAGGGCCTACGGGTCAGGGAAGTGTCTCCTCTTCCCCTAGGAGCATCATAAATACAAGGCTAGTGGGAAAAGCTTCCAGGCTCTGTGTGAAGAGAGCCTCCACCCAACCAGCGCCTCTCAGTCATTCTGCAGATGTTTAGCACCTACGATTTACCAACACACCTCCAAGTGTTTGGGATACCTCAGTGAGCAAGAGATCAGGCCACTGCCCTCATGAAGCTGACATTGTAGCAGGGGGAGAAGCAGCATAGGTCATCAGAATCCCACAGCTTTGCCGTTTGTGCAGCAGAGAGGTGGGGCGTCAGCCCAAGGTTGTCTTGTGTGCCAGGGCACAGCCTGAGGCCTTCAGTGCACATTGGCTGCAGATATCACTCAGTTTACCGGGAATTTCCAGAATCACCCAAAGATGAGAGTTGCTGGCAGGGCCTGCATGGTAGTAAGGCTATCTGCCAATCTGGATGAGGGCAGCTCCAAACACCAAGGAACAGAGCCAAGAGCAGCACCAGAAAGAGGTGGAAAGGCCAGCTTTGTGGTGAAGTCCTCAACTCCCACCTCTATGGTCACCAGCTATATGACTCTAGAGAATTTCTTAAACCTGTGGGCCTCAGTTTCTTTATCTGTAAGATATCAAGGTCAGACAGTTCATGGGCTTGTTCTGTGGCTTAAATGCAGTGACGGTGCCTGGCCCATAGGTGTGTGATAGAGGTCAGCTGCCAATCTGCTTGAGGTTGTTCTTTCTTTGCTGGTAATCTGGTGGCACTGGAAGCTTCTTTCTATGGGCTTCAGCGAGGGAATAGGACTCACTGACGTGGGAGTCAGGAAGCCCAGGAGTAGACTTGCCAGGTGCATCAGCTAACAAAACCATATAGAGCTGTCCCGATCCCATGGGGTCCCTCTGGGGGCCTGGAGTTCCATCGGGCCTGCTCAGGCTCCCAGCTGTGGCGAGACTTGGAATTATTCTCCCAGCACAGTAGGGCCGGCGGAGCATGGGCCGCTCACAGTGCCTGGCAGGGACCTGTAAATTGAAAACATGGTGTTTCCTGTCAGAGGCCAGTGCAGGGCTGGACTCGGTGTGGACTTGGAAAACTGGCCTCACTCTCAGGAAGCTCTGCTCCCCGCAGCACCGCCACAAAAACAGTGCAAAAGTGAAACCTTTTCAAGTCTGTGTTTCCACTGTAAACAGGGGATGAAAGCTGGCCCCTCGCCTCCTGGCGCTGCTTGTCCCTCTCCTCTGCTCCTCACCACTGGACTTTGGAGGCACCTCAGCTGCCCCTTCTGCCTACCACAGTGCCCCTCCGATCAGAGAAGCCCTGTGTTCCTGCTTCATGTGGTCTTCTAAGTTTAGTTCAAGCATGCCCGGGCCCTTGAATCCTTGGTACCTATCCTGTGAAGTGGGAAGGGCAAGGGGAGAACACCAATGCACAGAGAGGTAGAGGACTCACCTAAAATCACACAGCAAAATGAGGGCAGCTCTGGTCCCCTTCTTTCCTCCTAGAGTGACCTCACAGAGCCTGTAGGCCACAGAGGGAGGCTCTCGTGGGTGCGCATCTGTGCTGAAGCGAAGCTACTGCCTAATCCAGCAAGAGTGTGTGTCCTGTGAGTGGAGAATCTAACACCAGTAGCATTTAGTGGGATTGACTTCTTCATTTTAAACTCTGATAATGTCCATTTTTTTTTTGTTGTAAAAATATGCTGCTTATAGAAAGTCTGGAAGTCACAGTGGCTGAAAGAAGAAACATAAAATCTGTCCAAACTCCTCCTGCCAAGAGGTCATCCTAGGCAACATTCTGGTGTATTTCTTTCTGATCACTTTATAATTTTATTTTCTTCTCTTCTGGACTTCACTTTTGAATATGTTTCAGGACCATTCAATGTTTCTAGAAATCGTGATTCTTAATGGCCATGTGGAAGGGCCTGGAGGAGGGCCAGGTCCCCCTTCATAGGTCTGCTTGGCCTGGGCTGGGTGTGATGTGGTACTGTTAGAGACTTGATGGGGAGAGGCCCTCAACCCTGTAGTTCATGGTGAGGGTGGCCTTTCCTGGACCCTGGACTGGAAAACCCGAGTGGCTCTGATTTGCCCTGTGACTTTAGGCATGTCAGGCCTGTCTTCAATGCTGAGAAATGGGCAAGTGAGTGAATGAGCTCCATCTGAGTTCTCGTGTCTGGTCGGCCTGCTGCAGAGGCCCTGCTTAGTGGCTACCTGCAGACACAGTCAGTCCATCCAACATTGAGTGCCTACTGTATGCAGGTACCTGTGAATCAACTAGACAAGAGGCCTCTGTTATCTTCCTTCTCCCCTTAGTTGCACTTCCCACAGTGCTGCTTTTTTTTAACTCACAAGCCTTCCCGGCCCTCTTCCTCCTGGACCTCTCACTAGGTGGGCACTGGAGCCCAGCTGTGTGGGGGCAGTTGGGGTCCCAGGAGCAGCCATCTCCTGCCTCCTCTGCCTGCCAACGTCCTTGGTGGCCCTAAGACAGCTTTATGGAGGATGGATCTAGGCTGCCTCCCTCTTGGCAGGTTTATTTCTTCATTTTTCAAGCCCTGCTCTGGTTTTTCCATGTCGGCTTATCTGGTCTCCCACCCCCTCCTCTTGTACACCTCCCCTCACTCCTCTTCTCATCTGTCAGCCCAGCCAGGAGAGAGGGCCACTGGCCTCCAAGGTGATTGAATTATTGGGAGGGGGAGACAGGCCGGGGTTTTCTGCGTGAGTGCTTTTGGCTTCCTGCCCTTGGAGAGTGGCTGGGGGAAGGGTGTGTGATGGCGGTGACTATGTACCATAGGTTTCCCAGACAACCCTGCTCTCCCCTCTCTGGGCCACAGTTGAGCCCTGCCACTGATGGTGTGGGCTGGCCAAAGGCCATTGCTCTATCACCCTGCCCTCTGCCCAGCCTAACCCTCCTCAGGCCTTAATTTCACCTCCAGCTGAATGGTCAGGTATCTATTCAGACTCAGGGAGGAAGGCAAGACCTTACTTCTAAAACATTTGCTATTTCTATCCTGCAGTCCAGGGACCCAGGAGGCTTGTGCTTATAAAGCCCCTACTGTGTGCCCCAGGTACTTCCACATTCATAACCATATATTAAATCCCTAACTATAACTCAAAGATAGGCAGCAATAGGTAAGAGTTACTGACCTCATTTTTACAGCTTAGAAATGTACCAAGTACAAGCTCCTTCTCCTTTTAACCTGTGGGCTTCTGGAGGACATGGGACAGGAGCTCTTTTTGAGTCTTCTCTGGATTTCTGGAGATGGTAAAAGCCCAGATACTCAGAAGAACCTAATAAATGCTTGGTGAACTTGGTTGTACTGATGTGAGACCAGAGGGGTGAAGTCAGTAACTTTAAGTCACACAGCTAGAAATGGAGCCTCATGGTGGCTGACGAGCCACCTCTCCTGGTCTGGGTGTTGGCAGGGAGACCTGCAATTCCAGCTGGTGTTATTCAGCCATATGACTGTTGTGGTGGGCTGAAGAGCTTGGTGGCGCCAGGTCTCACCCCCTTTCTGCTGGTGTGTGTGCCTCCGCTGATCAGGCCCCACACCCTCTCTCTTTCCAGTCTGCTTCTTGCCCCAGAGGAGGGGCTGAGAGGGGAAACCCCCCTCCCCCACTTCCCTCATACTCCAGCTCATGGAAATGAAAAACACATTGGCTTCATTATCCTGGACTGAATGAGCAGAGTTGCCATGGCGACAGCCATCCTCAGGCCTGTGAGGGGGCAGGGAAGGGGCTGGTGAGGCCATGGCAAGTGGGGACCCGGCAGTGTGTGAGCAGACATACTGAGCGGACAGGCCACTGGAACAATTGCCATTCACGTTACCTGCCCTCACACTGGGCCCACTGGCTTTAGATCACCATCCTTGGGCAGAGTGAAGCAGGCAGGCCCCATCTTCTACTGACTAGCTCTCGTCCACCTGTCCTACCACCAGTCTCTCTGTCTCTTCCCAGAGGGGCACCAAGAGTGAAGGTGGACCTGTGCCTTACACCATACTAGAGATCAAGAGGGAGGGGGAAGGCAGAAGGTGGGTACAAGAGAGGGCAGTGGGCCCGTTTCCTAGCAGAGACCAGCCCTGGGAGTGTACACACCTCAGCACACCTATGTGACCAAGGCTATCCTGGTGCTCCTGTCCTCCAGCATAACCCTGTTAAAAGGGGTTAGGTCTCCGGATATCAAACAGAACAGCAGATGTGACACTGGCTGTGAGGATGTCAGCAGGGAGTCCTGGCCCAGCACAGCCTGTGCCTGTGAACACCCTAGCCACGTGTCCTTGGCTCCAGGCTGGAGCTGCGCCATCCCCATGGCCAGAGCCAAGTGCCCTAATGCCCACATGGGCCCTTCTCTCCCCAGGGCCTGGTTACTATCTGCCCTATCACCTGTCATGTTACCACAGGGCTTGAGTCTGAGAGTAACCACCCCCAGGCAGTCCCAGGTGTTGTCACCCCTGTACTCAGGCTGGTCCAAGGGAAGCTGGTGGAATGGAGGCCCAAGCTGTCCCTCTGGAGTGGCCACAAACACTGCCACCTCCTGCAGAGCAGACAGCCCCAGCCAGTCCCTCCATGTGATCCAGAGACGTTGGGGCAGCTGCCAAGGTCCCCTACTCAGTGATATTGAGTGCCCATAGCATACTTTCCTTTTAGACAGTGCCAGTCAGAGAAACCCAACACTCTCCCCAACTATAATTTCAACCATGACCCTGACCCAAATGCCAGAACTCACCTCAACCCCAACCTCCTGGCCTAGCCCACCTGAGCACATGTGTAGCTGCTTTCTCATGCCAGCTTCTGTTGAAGCCATTCCATCAAATCCATTCCATCCACCCTGAATGCTTTTCCCTCACAGTCTACATATCACCACGTCCAATCTCCTGGTTCCTGTTTTAGATGAGGAAACCTAGGCCAAGAGAGGGCATGTGTCCTGTCCAAAGCCATGGAGAGTCACGGCAGCAGGCCCTAGGGTGAGATGTCCCTTTGCCAGGAGGCCAAGCGTTTGATTGCCCCCTGACATGGGCTGAGAGTCCATGTGGCCCTGTATGGAGAGCCCAGCAAGTCTAGGGGCTGGGTTTAGCTCCTTGTCAGACTGAATGAGAGGAAGACAGGAAGGGGCAGGCACAAGGCTCCTGGGCTGGTCAGAGGCTGGCCCTCTGCAGGACCAGGCCCAGGAAGGGTCAGCAACCTGTAACCAGAAGCACAGGGCCTGGGACCCTGAGACTGACTGGCCTGGCTCCTTGCTGACCCAGCCTTAGTAAACAGGGACAATCTTGCATCCCAGCCAGCAAATGGGCCATGTGCCTCTACGGAGACAAGTGGTGAGCAGCCAAGCTTGGCAGTTATAGTCAGGGTGTCCATGACACTGCTTTGGCCTTGCCTTCCTGCCAAATGGAGATGGGTGTCGAGGGGGATAGCAGCATAGGCAAGAGAAACCCCAGCACCTCTCTGGGACAGAGGAAATCCAGGGTCCCCAATCAGCCATCTGCCATTCCAGGGCTTATTCTGAAGTGCAGAGTCCCAGACCCTCCCAGGGAGGCTAGGGCAGAGCCCAGGAATCAGCATGTTTGCAGCTTACCTAACTCCAAACCAAGGGCTGTACCTGCCTTATTTCCTCCAGGAGCCAGGCCAGCTGGCCTCAGGGTTCCAGGCCCTGTGCTTCTGGTTCCAGGGTCACGACCCCTTGCTGACCCTCCTTGGGCCTTGTCCTGCAGAAAGCCAGCCTCATACTAGCCGAAGAGTTTGTGCCCACCCCTCCCCCTCTTCCCTCTCATCCATCATCCACCCCCAAAGCCCACAGCCATGGTATTTGTCCCCCACCACTGACCTCCCTGGCTCGGCGGCTCTTCGTCGCAAGCCTGCCTTCCAGCCACCACCATGACCACCACCCGGCTCCCCACCCATCGGCTGAGGACAGCCTCCAGACAAGGCTGTCATTTTCTCTGTCAGGGATTATAGGTTTGGGACTAAGGGAGTCTGAGCTGGATGAGGAGGAGCCAGCACTCTCACCCCGGTGCCAGGCCCTAGAGACACCTCACTGGAAGGGCACCCTGATGTAGTGTGCTCTTTGGGCCATGATGGAGATTTCTGTAACCCGATGTCACCGCAGCTCTGTGTGTACATGTGTGCGTGTGTGTGCACACCTCTCAAAAGAGTCATTTAATTTAATCCTCCCAATAATCCTACAGGCAAGTCCAATCTATTTTCTAGATAGAAAAGGCAAAACTCAGAAAAGAGAGTGGACTGGCCAGGGTCACACAGCAAGTTAGGGCAGAGCCAAGGCTGGGGCCTACTGCTGTCCTCATTGGCTGCCCAGTGTGTCAGCCTCTTTCCCTGCCTGGTCCTCGTCCATCCTCCCACCCAAGGGGCTGGAATTAAGCAGGGGAATTAAGTAGGCTATAACAGACTTCCAAGAGGGCCCTGGTGCTGGGTCCCACCATCCAGAGGGGTGTGAAGTAGCCACCACACCAACTGCTGGGGAAAGTTCTGGGGGTGAGGTTTGAGGGAGAGAACATGCATTTTTTTTCTCCTCTTAGGGGCCATCACAGTGGCCCCTGAGGCTGGCTCTGGTGGGGACAGTGTGAGCTAGACTCGGGAGTATGGCAGCACTGGTTCGTGGTCTGCAGAAGCTGGAAACATCTCCCAGGTTCACAAGTATGGGTATTGGGTTGGCGTTGAACAGCGATGAGGTGGTCCTAACCAGACCCAAACCTGTTGTCTTCTCTTTTGTCTTCTCTGGGGGAAATGGAATTAGCGTGTGCATCAGGGACAGGGCCAGAGGACCCTTAATAAGGTTTGAGGATTTGAGGAAGCATGTGAAGTAGTTCCTGCTCAGGCTCTGGAATCAGGCTACCCATGTTCAGATCTGGGACCCAAGTTACATAACCTTTCTGAGCCTTGCCTCTGAGGGTTGGTGTGCTGATCACACGAGAGGCAAACTAAAACACTGAGTATAGATCAGGTGCACCATACAAGTTCAGTAGATGTTCGCTAGGGTCCTCCTGCTCAGTTCCGTAGGTGCCAATAGACCATGCTCTCCACCATCTGAGCAGTGAGGGCCAGAGTGTGGGGGCCAGCAGTGGCACCTGCCAGGGAGGAATGGATAACATGCGCCTCATGGGGCTTTTCCAGGACCAGGTCACTCAGGAGCCAGTGTTTCTGATGAGCAGGACTGGATTCCCTAGGTTGGTTGAGCACTCCCAGCTGGCCATATGACTAGCCGCCAGAGGGACCTCAGCAGAGTCCACCCATGGGTGGCCTGGTCCTCAGGGTCTGGGCCAGGAGTTGGGAGCATGAGGGAGCCAAGGCTGGAGGAGGCCTGCCTGTTCTTGGGAATTCATGGCATGTCTACATGTCACAAGTACCTTAATAGGGAAGATTTGTGGGTGAGATTTGCAATTCTGTTTTCTCTGAGGATTATAAATCAGCTGCACACAGACACTGGATGCAGTGTAGGCCTGAGACATGCGCACGTGCATGCTCACACACATGCATGGAAATGTAGTCCAGGGCCTGCCTCAGAGAGGCAGAAGGTTGTTGCTTAGAGAGGGAGAAGATGTTCTCCAGGGCTGAGCTCTAGGAAGGGAAAAACCTGGGCCCACAACTGCTGCCTGGTTTTATGGGATCTCAGAACCATCCAGAATCAAGGACTCAAGTCTGGGAGGCAGGATTTCCCAATGATTAGAGAAATAGCTCATCGAATACAGGTTATAAGTATCAGCTCAGGTGCCTGCCTGGCAGGGTCCAAACCTTGGCCCTTCAGCTTACTAGCATTATACCCTTGGTCATATTGCTTACAGAGCTCCATGCCTCAGTTTCCCGATCTGTGAAATGGAGCTAATTATAGCATGTACTTCATAAGATGGTTGAGAGAATAAGGTAAGTTAATATACATAGAGTGCTTAAAACAGTACAGGCATCTAATAAGAGCTCAGAAGGTTTGGCTGTCATCCTCACATCGTCATTATCACATCATCATTAGTTAAGACTATACCTGGATTTTGGCATCAGACCATGGCTTGAAACCCAGCTGTGCCTCTTGCCAGCTGTGTGAACTTGGACACACTACCGAGCCCCCTGTCATTCATCTATAAAATAGACTATCACTACTTATTTTGTAGGACAGTTCTGGGCTTTAAAGAAGATAAAGCTTATAAAGAACACAATATCAAGCTTTTAGGACACACCAGTGCTTCATCTGCCTCAATGCAGGGTATAGGGACTGGAGCTTTCTCCTCTAGATGGCAGGTGGCTCTGCTCCAAGACCTGTCTTCCTGGGGGATGTTTAAATGAGGTTGGGGAGTTCTGCAGAGGGGAGAATTCCAGGAACCTCTGTCTGTCTTTCGCCAGCAGGGGAGTGAACCTTTTCCAGACCTATTCTCTTCTTCTTGCCTCTATCACTTCTTCTGCCCCTCTCCTGAGAACAGGGCTCTGCGACTGGCATGTGCGACTCGCAGCTTTGCCACTTACTTCCTGTGTGGCCTTGGGCAGCTCACTTAACCTTTCAGTTTCCTCCAGCAAGGGATAACTGCACATTCTCCAGAAAGTGAGTTAAATGGACAATGTATGTGGATCACTTAGCATAGTGCCCAGTGGCCAGATAACTGCTCTGCAGATGCCATCACCGGCCCCTTCTCTGCCTCCTCCCCTCTCTTTCTCCCATTCCCTCCTATACCTGATGCACAAAGGGCATCTTCCCAGGCCAGAAATTTAAATATTTCTCTCTGGGAAGATCGGCTCTAAAATCCATGAGGCACCACTAGAGTCGCAGGATTGAGCTTGGATAGAGGGAAATGACTTCAGAAATTCAGACCTGCTCTCTTCTGATACAGTTCCCTTGTGCCGCCACATGGGGCTGAAGCATGCTGAACATGAGGCCCGGCTTTGCCCAACCCAGAGCCTTTCCTGCTTTCTCAGGGTCCTCAGGTGCTCTCAAATGCAGGCTTGCTTCTAAGCTGTTTCTGGCGTTTTTACCTGCTCAGCCATAAAGCCCTGGAAAGCAGTGATCTAGGGATGAGTAGCTGCTTGCATAAGTACAGGGACTGCGGGGAGAGACAGGGATTGGTGCCCACATTTTTGCAAAGCTGACACTTTTGCACTTCTCCCACCCAGCTCACTGCCTGCACGAGCAGAATGGTGAAGCCTTGGCCTTGGGTAATTGTTGAGAGCATTCGAGGCCAGGCCATGGTCTCCAGGCAGAACTTTAGAGGCTGGACTTCTCTGTTGCCGGGGAAACCAATGTGTTCCCCAGAAAGGAAACCACAGCGCTTTGACTGTTAAAACGCCCCCTCCTTCCCCCCACAAAATGAGTTCCCTTCAAAAGTGATTCCCCCTGAAACTGTTGAGTCGGCAGCATCTTGCCTCCTCCCTGAGCCTGCTGAAATTACAGAAAACGAAATCTGCCCCTGACCTTGTGCTTTTCACCTCTTTTTTAACATCCCACTGTAGCACAAGGACGTGTTTTGTTTTTTCTTATTTATCTCCCTCCTGTGCCAGCTGGGGCTCTGAGTCCTCCTCTCCCCTTGTTGACTGGAGCCAGAAAGGGAAGGACTTCCACATTTTTGTTTTTGTTTTTTTTCTGCCATTCAGCTGTCAGCAGAAATAAAACAAACAAGTTTATATTTGGAAAGTAGAGGGTCTCATCCACCAGATCACTGTGTTCAGGATAGGTCACCGCCTTTGGATCCCCTCACAAAAAGGGCTTGAAATTTGATCCGCAGATTTGCAGAGAGAGGGAGGGTGATGGCAGCAGGCCCATCTTTACTCACGTTGACTTTTAAATGCCATTGGAGGAGCCTGGAAGATTCTTCAGTGGCTGACAACATGGGGCCTGGGAAGAGGTGGTGCTAGAAAAGAGTCCCCTGAGCGGTCAAGGCGTGGGCAGGGTCTGGAGTGCCTGCATTTTCTTCCAATCCATCTTCTGATCCTGGGCTTCCGTGGCATTTTGAGATTGTCTAAGGAGTGAAGTCAGGACACACAGCCAGGTCCCAATGATCCTATGGGTTATTTCATTATGAGACAGAACAAGAAAAAAGAGAGAGAAACATGGCCAGTGCTCACTTAAGGTCCCTGGATGCTTTTGGGGACACAGTGGAGAAGGAAAAGGATGTAAAGAAACCTTGATCCAAATCCCAGACACGCCCCTCTCCCACTGAGGCCTGGGTCTCCCCATCTCAACAACTACCTCAGACCTGCATCCTCTCGAGGCTCCTCCCAGGTAACCCCACGGTCAGTTCCCAGGGCCACTTTGTTTTGGTGATCTGAGCAGTTAATTTTTCACTTAGAATTGACTCTCTGTTCCGTAAGTAATTTTAAACAAATTCTGTTCCTGTCCTTGCACTTCCGTGGGGGAAAAAACAAGACCCAGCTGGGTTTTCTTTCCAATGTCCTCAGCAGATGAAGGTTAACAGGCAGCCTGAGTCCAGCACCCTGACAGCCTCGAGGAACCCGGCCTCAGGTCAAGCAAATGGGTCGTGAGGAAGTATCTTAATGGGGTCTCAGATCTTTTTTCAGCCCCATTCTGGGTTTTCAGTGGAAATTTCTTGGTGATTCCTGAAACCCTCTGTCAGATCTTGCTATTAGCATGAGGCTCTTAGAGTGTAGAGTAAACTAATGAATTACAGCATGATTACACAGCACATAATTAACTTTGTAATTAATATGCAACTGCCACTTAAGCTAAAACACTGCTTATAGAGACGTACGGCAATAGTAAATCACAGGTCAGAAATAGCACTTTGGAATTTTCAAAAGAATGAGTGTAAGCAGGGAATCACTTAAGGCAGCAGGGTGAGTTAATTAAAAAGCAGATGAATTGTGAACATCCTCCTTCATGGCAATATCTTCTCTTTAAGAAAGGCCCCGATGCCAGCCTGCCAGGCTGACTGGCCTGGTCTGGCCAAGAGGGCACTGCGCATGTGGTTTTATTTCTGAAATAAGACAGGTCTTCCCTGCACCATCCCAGCCCACTCTCACATCTTGGTCCTCTGCCTGGCCACACTGTCTCTGCTGGGAGTCAAACCTCCTGGCCTTCAGGGCCTGGCTCCACCCCTCATTCAGAAAGCCTGTGGGGGTGCCCCCAGTCCAGCCCTGATCTGGCCCCTGTTGTGAGCACTGCCAGCAGGTGGGTGGGTATGAGTTTGCCTTCATCTAGATTTGGGGCTCTTGGAAGTCAGTGTTGTCATCTTACTTTTTTTGTTGTTTAATCCTTTCTTCCCCCATCCTCCTACCAGAACATTAAAGCTAAAAAATGAATACCTTAGGAATTGTCTCACCCAATCCCCATTTCACCAAGACCAGAGCAGAGAGTCAAGGGACTAAGTGCCACAATCACAGTGACCTGCCCTGCACCCTCTTCTAGCCCTGCATTGGGCTGGGTGAGCCTTTGAGGTGATCCAAACCTAGGTTTCAATCCAAATAACCCACTGCCATACTGTGTGACATTAGGTAAGTTACATAACCTCTTTGGACCTGTTTCCCCACGTAAAGTCTGAGCACTGAAGCCCACCTCCCTGGGTTGGGGTGAGAATTAGGTGAGATAATGTGTGTGAAAGGACCTTGTGCAGAGTGAGTGCTCATGGAATGCCTAGTGCCCTCTGCCATCATTATAGGTTTAGTGGGTGTGGGGAGATGGATGTTATATCTCAATCAGCCCTGTCTTTCAAGGGCTGAGAAGACAGGACCAGAGAAGTCAGTTGTGTGTCCACAGCACTGCGCATGTGCTGGCATGTTTGGGACCTCCCCACCCCCACCCCAGACCAGGAATCCCCTGACGATCGATGTCTCGTCCATGTGTCCCACTTGGCTGGGCACAGCTGGTTCAGAGCTGGCATAGAGCTTGATGAGTGATAGCTGAGATGAAGGGCCTCCTTCAGGACAGCCTAGAGCCCACCTGTCTGTTGCACAGTTTTCCAACCCCAGGACGGTACCGAGGTGGCTTGGTTTGGGTGGCCGATGCTAGGTTTTGAAGTTTGACAGACGTGGGTTTGAATCCTAGCTTTGCCATTTTCTGATCTTGGCAAATTTCTTAATCATTTCAGTGTTAGTTTTTCCATTTGTAAATGGTGCTAATCACTCTATGTTTGGCTATATTGTTATAAAGATAATTCACATAAAATGCCAAAGGTGTCACCTGACACACGGTATACTCATTGTTATTTAATTACAAATGGAGATTTCTGAGGACTACCAACTGTAAGGGCCTCAGGGAGAGAACTCTGGCTGTCTGGGCCACCTTGGCCTGTGCCTGTGGGTCCCTTGGCTGGGACAATCCTCCCTTTAGAGTTCATGGCTTGGACGAAGCTGGGGAGGGGCAGTTCTCCCCAGCCAACTTGTCTGTGCCTCAGGCAGCTCATGGGACCTTCCAGCTCTTTGCCCTTCCAGGAAGTCCTGTGAGTCAGCCTTGCTGAAGACATGAAGCTGAGGGGGCCCTCGGGCAGGCTCCTGGCTGGTTAGATGTCTCGGTGGTGGTGGTGGTGGCTTCATGAAGCTGGCCGTGAAATTTGATTCAGAATCCAGGGCCCCCATCCTTGGGGTGGGGAAGGGTTTCCCATGTTGGTGAGGGCCCTGTGGCTTCTCTTCCTATAGACACTTTAGTTTCTGGCCTCCTACCCTAATAGGCACCCCTCCCTTCACCTGCCAGCCTGCCCATCTTCCTCTGCATTCTGTCTCCCTGCTGTCCAGCCTCTCCACCCTGTAGCACTATCCTTAGGTCGGAATTTTTCAAAGTGAGTTCTGGGAAAACTAGTTCTATGGAATTCTAAAATGTGTTTAGTAAAAAAAAAAAAAAATTAATGTTTTGTGATCCAGTAATTTTGGGAAAAGCCAGATGCTTCAAGTACCTTCACAGGCAATTGTGCTTTAGTTAGTAATCTCTGGAAGGAAGGTAAAATCTGCAGCTTTCCCCCAACTGATCTGACCAGAGAATCTTCTGTTCAGGGAAGAATTGACCTCAGGCAGCCTCATCTGGAGTCCCCTGGCCACAACCCTTCTTTACCCAGAAGAAGCAGTGGTACCTTTCTGATCTCTCTGTCTTTATCAGTGACACTACCCACCTGGACAGATATCACCAGGCGTTCAGGCTGCTGCTCTGAAGGAGCAGTGCTCAGCTCACATATTCCCATTTCTCCTTCCTTCTAAAACTTTCCACTAAGACAAATCCCTCCAGCTCCTCAACCTGGCATTCTGGCCGGGGGCATGGAGCTCCTGCCTTAGCCACCTATGTCCTCCAAGGCTCGGCATTGAGCCCATGAGGTGGTTCCCAGAGATGCCTGTGAGAGAGTGAGTGGAGCGGGCAGCCTCTCTCCACCCCTCCATCCTGAGCACATCCCCTTTCATTATTGCATAAATGTAACTTCTACCTAAGATGTTGTTGCAATGTTTTTGTTAAGTTTTAAAATAGTTTTTTTTTTTTTTTAAAGGTTGAAGATTACTTAGTGTCTAGAGTGGTGGCTTTTAACTCCCCTTCTCTCCCCTCAGCAAGCACCGGCTCCTCTTTGCCCAGTTTCCTCCTGCATGTGATGGAAATGATAAGGCCCACCTGGGCCCTGTGTAGAGCCAATGAGTGCTTCCTATTCACTACATCACTTAACGGGCACAACAGCCTGTGAAGTAGGCACTATTATTGTTTCCAGTTTATAGATAGGAAGCCTGAGGTGCTCAGAGGACAGCATTTTGTCCCAGGTCACAAAAGAGAGCAAATGGCAGAGTCAGGATTTGAACACAGACAGCCTGGTATCCTTAACTGCTAAGCCATACTACCTATGTAAAATGAGGTGATAATTGGTCAAACGAGGTTATGACACCAGTACTCTGTAAACTGTAGAGTGTCTTGCATAATTAGAGCATCAAGTCAGCACATAACTTTAGAGCACCTAGCTTGACTTTTTGTCTCAGCAGATATCAGGAAGTATGTTTTCAGGTTGCCTGTGGGGTGCCCATCTAGTCCTTTGAGAGTTCCAGGGATGAGGAGCCTGTGCCCAGCCTGGGACGGGGAGGCCTAGTTTGCAAGTAGCCTTATACCCAGAGAATCCCCCAGTGCAGACCAGATGACAGGCAGAGTAATGGACACCAGATCCAGATGACACCCTTCCCCCTTGCCCTGCCCTGTGTCATGGGCCTGTGGTTTGTGGGCTCAGTATGCCCTCCTCAGCCTAGTTGGGATGGTGAAAATCTCCACACATAGCCATAGGGACTTCATAGGGCTTTTTCAGGAGAAAACCACAAAGGTTTCCCAATAGCAGTAGAGCCTTGCTCTCTTCAGCCTTGGCACAGCCTTCCACAGCCTCCCTATCTTACCCCACCCCTACCTCCAGGCTGCTAGGAGCTCCACAGGGCAAGCCCTGCATATTTGAGCTGTCTGTGGCCACAGGCCTGGCCTGGGCAGGCATCTACAGGCGGCGCCTAGACTCTGGGTTAGGGGCAGAGAGAGCCAAGAAGTTCAGGGAAGCTTGGACATAGGTCCTGGTCCCACCTCTGACCCACAATGAGGCCATCAAGGCTCTGGTCTCCCTCTGAGGCCTTCCCTGGGCCTCAGTTTCTTCATCGATAAATAAGCCTGAGTAGATCCCCAGATCCCCTTCAGATCTAAGCCATGAGAACTATTTTTTCTTTTATATTTCACTTTTAGCTCAAATAACTGTCTGCATTCTGATTTTTTTGTTTCCTTAATTTTTTTATTTTTTGAGAAATTGAAACAAAACCTGATCAGTTATAGCAGTTAACTAAAGGGAGAAGCATAGTAAAAATAAAAGCCCAGGCTTGGGAGGAACAGCTGCTGTCCTAAGTTAGCCATACTTCTCTATGCGACTGGGTAAAAAGTACCCACTCCCCACCCCCCAAGCCTCAGTTTTTTCAACTGCAAAGTGGGATAGTACTTTTCCAAAAGTGCTATGAGGCTGTAATACAAGGTTGCTGAAGCATGGCTGGCTCACCTGAGTGGTCCACATGTGGGCTCTTAGCTCTAGAGGAACCCAACTCTGACCCTCAGTTTAGGACAAGGTTAGGAATCAGGAAATCTGCATGTGGAATTCTGTTCATGCCTTGACTGGCTGGTGACCTCAGGCTAAGCCCTCTCCTGTCTGGGCTTCTGTTTACTCATCTTTCAAAGATGGGCCGCCCAGAAGTTTTTTTCTCATGTGTCCATAATAGGTGGTTAATAAAAACTGGGAAGAAGGGCATATGGGGGATGGGCTAGGCATGTCCAGACACAGAGCGAAGAGTGTGGTGACTGCTTAGCCATGCCTGCCATGGGTGCAGGAGCTTAGGGTGGTGTCCAGTTGGCCCTTAAGAGCTCACCTAGCTCTCTCTGGCTTTCCCAGGGCAAGTCGTTGGCCCTGGACTTTCTGCCAAATGCCAGGTGGGTGGATTTGGAGGCTTGAAGAGCTGGAGGTTGGGAGGGGACATTTAGAACACCTCTTTGTCCCTAGAGCCAGAGCTGTAAGATTATCTGCAGGGTATTTACAACCTTCTAGAGGGTGCCAGCTGGTGGCTAGGAGGCCTGGCTCCCTTTCTCATCCCACCTCAGGTCCTCCAATAGCTCTCAAGGAATTTTTTCTACCCTCTCTCTTCCCCACTACATGGCAGGTGAGCAATGAGACAAGAGCCTCAGAGACAAGAGTCTCGAGACAAAGCCAGGTCAAAGCCACTGCCTGAGCACTGACATCCTGAGGAAGGCTTGTGGCCCAGGCTCAGCACCTAACAGCATCAGGCAGGACTGTAGTTTCCCACCTCTGAACCATCCTCAGCACTTCACATCAATGACAGTCACTTGCCTCACATGCAAGGCCACTGGGGCCCTGGAAGAAAGTGTCTAATTGGGGAAGGTCTACTATATTCCCATAGAGAAGTAGAGTGTGGTGCAGAAAAACATCATGGGCTTTGTAATCAGACCAGAGTTCAAGTTCTGGCACTGCCCCTTCTCAGTAGTGTGACTTTGAGCAAGTCATTTGACCTCTGAGCCTCAGTTTCTTCACTATAGTATGTTAATAGTAATTAGAACATTACAGTAGAATTCTGAGGCTCAAAGTGAGGTAATAGCAATAAAGCAGCTGATGCATATAAGTTCAGTAGTTGTTAGGTTTCTCTTTCCAACCTGAGTAAACAAAAAGCAGGGCATAGCCTTGGGAATGACTATCCAGGGCTGAATCTGGTACCTTGTCCACACCTGCCATGGGTGTGGAACCCTGTCCAGGGCTGAATCTAGCCCTCCTTCACCTTTTAGAGAGAGAAGCTGCCAGAGGAAGTTTACTCTGATTTGGAGTGCCACCAGAGGGTGACAGGAGGGTTTGGCCTCAAGGACATGGCCTGTGCCTGCTAAGGCATCACATGCTCCAGAGGAATGAGGCACACCCAGGCATAGCTGTGATTCTCAGTCCAGTGTGTGTAAGGCCAGTAGGCTAGTGCCTTTGTCAGTGCAACACTGACCCACGTCCTCTCAAGTAAGTTCTCCTACCTCTGGATTAACTTTTGTGTCCCAGCACAGGTTGTCAGACATGGCAGGGTGGGACCAGCCCTCAGGAAACCCCCACTCTGAAACACCAGCAGTACATTGTGTTATCTCATTGACCGCCATTGATAATGGGTATTCCTGTAGATGAGGGTGGGAGCTGGGAGATTGGGTCACGGAAAAAAAGTGGGTCCACCCTTCCAGGAGCCCCAAGCGCCAAGCCAAGGTATCTGAACTCTGGCGAGGAGGTGTGGAGCCTTGTCAAGTCTTAACATGGGGCACTGCCTGAGATGAGGAGGGAGAAACTGGATTTGGAAGAGCTGGTGTTCAAATCAGAATTTCCCTTTTCAGAACACTGTCCCCTAAGTGACTTCACTTAGTCACCTCCTCAACCCAGTGAGGCAGTGAAGGGAGGCACCTTCCTGTTTGACAGTGTGGACACACATTCAGGGAGATAAAGTGGCCTCTTACAATCTCATACAGCCTGGAAGATCTGACTCTCAGGGGCCTCACCCTGCTCAAGGCCTCAAGCTGGCCCAAGGGCCTGCTCCAGGTGCCTGGCCAAGAGTGGGAAACAGCTGTTTCTGGGCAGCCACCTGGAGCTGCCTCTTGCCTCCCTCTCCCCTTTTCATCTGTGCCCTCTGCCCTTCCCTGACTTCCCTAGGATAAGACACAAAGTCACTCTCCTCTGCCAATCATTGCTTCACCGCCACCTTCTTCATCTGACGTGAGGCAGTAGGCCTGGTACAGGCTTCCACAGATTGGGAGTGGAAGAGTCACGCTGTGTGACCAGCAGCAGAAAGAAGCTCCTGCACCTCTCTGAGCTTTTGTTTCTTAGCCTTGAAGAGGAGGGGAGTGTTGGACTATATCAGTGCTTTCCTAACCTTAGTCACTTTCATCCCATTTATATTACATTTAAAGTGGTTTTTTAATCCACTTAGATCTGCCATTGCTCCTTAATTTAAGCTTATCCTAAATAATAATATCCACAAACTCAGCAGTGATAATTGTTGTAGTCCATATATTTCACTCTGAATATGTAAAAGGGTTGCCCATGGACCACCTAAAAATCATTCTTATTGCACCAGTGATAAATGCATCTCTTTTTGGGAATCTTGGAATGGGATAGTGGAGTTTCTCTGAGTCCCAAGACCCTCTGCTTAGGGTTAGGACTGGGTCATTGGGTTTTCAGCTCTTGCCACTCTGGATCATGATGGCCATCCATCCACCCATCTGTTCATCCATCTAATGAGCATTGCCGAGCACCTACTTGGTACCAGGCCCTGGGCTAGACTCTGAGAATCCATAGAAATGGATGCAAAGATACACCACAGTCTACCACTGCCAAGATGGGGTTCATGACAGAGACACTGGGGACATAGGAATAGAAGTGAGTGGTTCTACTTGGGTAAACCAACAAAGAGGGTAATAGTTGAACGAGGCTTTGATAGATGAAGGAGCCAAGCATTTTGGGCTGAGGGGCAGAGGCAAAGACATGGAAATGTGACCTTCAGAACACAGTCCAGGAGACAGGAAGCAACTCCATGTAGAGGACACAGGGTATGGCTGGAAGTATTAGAAGGTAGAAGCCAGGCTGAGGAAGACCTAGATTGAGTCTGTCACGTTCAGGGTTGGGGGGTCACTGCTGAATCCAGGACCCGTGATACCTGCCCCTCTCAGAGTCTGAGAGCTGGTAAAGGGGCTGGCTAGGATAGGTCCCCTAGACCTTAAATGTCTCCCATTATGCTGAGCAGTGGGCAGGTCCTAAGCTCGCTGACCCTGGTGATATCTTGGAATGCAGCCTCTGCTCTACAAGCTGTGGGTACAGGCCCTCCACCCCCCTGCCAGCACCGCTCACCCCAAGGGACCTGAGCTGCAGATGTGCATGGTGATTGAATCATTGCTGCACACCACTGCTCACACAGCTCCCCTGGGGACCCTGCCACTTGCCTGTGCAAGCTGTCATGAGATGTGTGTGCTCAAGTGCATCTGTGCCAGCACTCGAGTATCTGCATGTACCTAGTCTTAAGTATGAAAAGGGATTCATATGTGTGTGTGAGTGTGCATGCACATAAGCGAAACCTCTGCCCCAGGTGCATGTGTGTTAAGTGGACTGGTTAACTTGTTGGCCTCAAAGTGAAAAACAAAACACACTGGTGTTAGTACAGCTGAAGTTGGCCTGCCACCCCAGAGAGCTGCCTCGAGGGCTACATCCACATTTCCATGGGCAGCTAAAAGCACCCTGTTCCCCAGATCCAGAGCAGAGCTTGTGCAAGAGCCATGTGCCTCCTCCAACCTTTCAGATCAAGAGGAGTGCTTCAAGGGAGCCCTGAGACAACCTGGGGTCCAACTTGGAGCAGCCAGATAGGTTCCAGTCCCACTCAGCTCTTGTCTCTCTTTGTGTCCCTCCCCTCTCTCAGCTCCGGCCTTGTATTCTGCCTCATGAGGGCGCAGGACCAAGTAGTCCCCAGGCACTTTTTCAGCTCTCAGCATTCTACTCTGAGCAGCCCTGTGTGCATAATAGCAACTAACTTTTCTGGCACATGTCTTCTGTGCTAGGCACTGCTAAGGTAAACTCAGTACTATACTAGGTACTAAGAAGTATAATGGGAGCTTGGCCCTTCAAGAGCTCTACTAGGAGTTTGGAAGACCAGGCAACCCAGATGGCACCATCAATCAGAAAACTTAAACACGTGCAGTTAAGCCAAGCAAGGACAAAGATGTAGCTAAGAAAGGGGCAGCGTCTGCAGTCTTAGGCTTCCCTGGAATAGCAGTTCTCCAGGAGTTTCCTGGGCCAGCCTTGGGAGAGGCTTGCTTTGCCTTTTGAAAGCCAAGCATTCTACACTTGTCAAGATGTAGTTTTCCAAACATTTGGAGCTCCTGACATGAGATGTTGGATTTTGAAGAGCTGCCAAAGGCTGCCTAACCTTCATTTTACATATGGGGAAACTGAGGCCTGGAGAAGGGTGTCAGAGCAGGGTTCCCTCCAGGGCCCCCCCAAGCTTTGCATCACCTCCGGCTCGAGTCTGCTCAGACCAGCGGGGAGGACCAGGAGCCAAAGAGGGTGGGGACTTGACTGCTTGAGCCCACCCCCATTTAGAGGCAGACAGGCAGCGGGAAGGGCTGGGGCCATGGGTGCACCCAGGGCGGAGGGCCAGGCTGACAGCAATCTCCAGTTGGGAGGGAGCGCTGCGGTGGGCATTGGAGCTGCAGCCATGGAGGATTTATAGTGACTTGTAAAGGCTTATAGGAATCCAGTCTCTCTGGAGGGAGGCAGAGGTGGCCAAGCAACACTCCCACAGCAGAGGGCGACCTCTGCTGGCCACTGAACACCGCCACTTTGCCATGCTAGCAAGCATGCAGAGAGCCCAGTGGTACTGGGATGGCCTTAGAGCAAGTAGGTGGATTTGGACAGTTGGAGTGGAACCAGTGAGACACAGCCTGGGTTTGGAACTTTCAGGAGGCTCTGAACTTCAGTCCTGGTTGAGTGAAAAGAACATCATAGAAACAGAAAGGCAAAAATGTTGAATCTCAGCCCAACACCTTCCCTGTTATGTGACCCTGGGCAAGTCACACCAACTCTCTGAACCTTGTAGGACTAAGTAAATTAGCAATGCACAGGATCTGGGCTGGTGTCTGCACAGAGTAGGTTCAGAACAGATGGAAGATTCCAGACTGCTCAGTGAGCTAATTCTCTCATTCCTCCTTCAGACCCTCCCCCTTCTCTCTCCATGCAAGGGACCCTTAGCCTTCCAGGCCCTGACCCCTCTTATGCAAGGTCTGGAGCTGCCAGCCTTATTTATTCCTGATGTTAATAACCCCAGTTTTCCATTGGTCTCAGCAGTTTGAAAAATGTCACCTCACCTATGAGTGCCTCCTTGATCAGCCAGACATTTTGTTCTTTTATTATAGATTAAGACCCACACGATGCACAATTGCGATCTATGACGCGTCTCCTGCTAGCTGCCACTCACCTTCTAGGTCTCACAGGTGTCCCAGGCCCAGCCATTCATTTCTTAGTTTCAATAACGTAGATCCCTAACCAGGGAGAAAAACCTTCTGGGACCTGTATCCAGCCCAGACATGCTGTGTAGCCTTGGACAAATCACTGTGGGTCTTGGGCTCCCCCAAATAAAACCACTGAATGGTTAGGTTGATGCAAGACCTCAAAGCACCTTTGGCTATTGATATTTGAGAATCTTTGAATCCAAAAGCCAAATCAGTCCAGCCACTGGCTTTAAGGCAGGATTACCATGAGCCAGCATGGAGACTGTCCTGAACTTGTACAGTTCTGTTTCCCCACTTTTTTGTTTGCTTCCTAAAGTGAGATCTGTGGCCCTCCTTCCTCTGGGCCCAAAGGTGACTGCTTGGGTGGGTCTGGACACCTAGTGCCTGCTAGGGGCTTCCCTGGGTGGGCTGAGTGCCCCTGGGCTCCAGAAATGGTCTATCAGTCATTCAACAAATATTTTCTCAAGGCCCCACTAGGTCTCTGACCCTAGACAAAAACACCATACCTATGCTGGGAAAAGTTCCCACTTAGAGATAGAGCCTCATGAGACCATCTAATCCCCTCTCCTCACCATCCTGTTTTACAAATGGGGAAACAAAGGCCTAGAAAGCCAGAGAAGTCTTCTCAAAGCTCTTCTTGGGGCACACAGATGCTCACTGCAGTAAAGGAGGACCCAGTGAGAGTCCCAAACCTCCAGTGTAGCTTTCTAGCCCTCTGGGCACATAAGTTTGTCAATAGTGCCCCCTGCTGGCCACATGGGCCACCGCAAGCCCTTTGTCCTGGTTGTCTACAGCCTGAGGGCAGGGGATTGAGGCCTGTGTCCGCCTGGAATTCCTTTGTACTTCCCTTCCTGCTCCTCCCAAGCTGAACCAGGCCTTTATTCAATGGGTCCCTTCAGCTGGCTGTGGAAACTGTACTCTTTAGTTGGGACCCTGGAGGCAGTGTTCACCCATGCCCAGGGTGTGGGCTATGTACCATGTGGTGCCCAGGAGACCACCAGAGTCACTTCGGTTCAAATGGGATCTGACACTGTACAGCAAGGTGGCCTCCCTGAAGGTGGCACTGGCTTGCTCCCACTCTGGGCTCTCCTGCTAAGCCACCATGGTTTGTGTTGGCTGAGGCTCTGTGCAGGTAAACTGAGCCCCAGTGAGGGGAGCATACCCTCATCACTTCCTTCTCCCTAACACACATGCCTACAACACCACAGCAACCTCCTTGAGCAACCCCTGGCACCAGTACTTATACTAAAGTTTAGGCTGTAATGGAGACACCAGGATTCTAGAGCCAGCTGCTACTCTAACCTCTGAGCCTCAGTTTCTTCATCTGTAAAGTAGGGATATACTAACAGTGTTTTATCTGTGCTCAGTACCTGGACCAACACCTGACTTATAGGAGGAGTATGACAAATGGTCACCTGAAAGGTGACCTGGAGTGAATAAAAGCTTGTGTTCAAGAGTTCCTTGAACACAAGAAAATTATTTCATTTCAATTTCTGCATGCCTTATAGATCTAGCATAGGATCGACACAGAATAGAAATTGAAAATATATAAATATTTACCGAGTGAGATGGAAGCATGTATGGATGGGCAAGTGGAGACTAACAATGTTTAGATGGATAGGTTGATGAATGGACCTGTGGATGGACAAGCATTTAGATGGATAAATATTGGATGGAAAGTTGGGTATCAGGGTGTATAAATGTGTGATAGGTGGGGTGAATAGAGGGATAGTTGGCAGGGTGAGGGTGGAAGAAATAAATATGGAGTTCTACCCTATTTTTACATTTTTACTGGATATCTCCAAGATGAAATGAACCTGGAAAGTGCTTATTAAAAGTACCAGTGCCCAAGTGTGACCCAGTAACTCCACTTCTAAGAGTATGTTCTCTAGATGAATTCACACATGGATGATGTGGCCAATATAAAAGGTGATCCTGCAACACACTTTCCAATAATGAAATTAGGAACCAACTTCAGGCTTCATTACTCAGGCTGGAGTATGAGCTCCCTGAGCAAAAAGGTCTTGTCTGGGGCCTCAGGCCTTAGAACAGCACCTGGTGGGTTAAACATTCAAATGCTAGTTGTATAAATGATTCATCTATACCTTGGAATACTGTGCAGCCATTAAAAGATGAAAAGGTTCTTTATGTCTTGATATGGAATAAACTTTGAGATATCATTAAGAGGGAAAAAAGCAAGATCCAGATAATGTGTATACAATGTTTTCGGTTTTTTTTAAGGGATGGCCAGAAGAGAATGCACGTAGATATTTGCTCCTCTAAGATGAGCGCCTTGGAAGGAGACTGCTTTTCCTAGGAAAGGCACCTGGTACCTGGGGACAGGGCCAGCACTTCATTGGATACCCTTGTTGACTTTCTCATTTTGAACCATGCAAATAAGTTACCTTTTCAAGCACAAATGGAACAATAAGAAGTGCTTTAAAAGAGCTGTGTAGTAAAGAGCTCCTTGGAGGAGGAACGGGGCGTTCTTCCTAAGGCTGAGCCAGGCATGCTGTTAGCCAGGCATGCTATTAGTTCCCTCGGTGAGGGTGCTCGTGCTGGGGCAGAGGCTAGGATCTGGAAGCAGACGCACACGTGGACACAGTCCAAGCTCCTACTGGCCGCGTGGTCTTGGCAGGTCTCCTGACCTCAGTTTTGTCGTCTGTAAAAAAAGATAGTTCTCATCTTATAGAGTGAGCATGAGAAGTAAAGGAGAGAATTCAGGGGACCCAGTATACAGAAAGTACCCAGTATAAGGGGCCTTGGGTGACATGGCCGGAGATGGGGTGCCTTCAAGGGAACAGTTTCAGGATAGCAAAGAAAGCCAGGGGCCATAAGCCTCTGTTCAGCACCTTGCATATGGTCCATGTGTCTGCAGTCTGAAATGCCCACTGGGTTGTAGGAGGGCAGACCCAGCCAGCAATGGGCAGACTTCTGCTTTGGCCCAAGGAACTGTTCCCCTGAGCAGTGGGTGTCCTAGAGCAAAACACTTTCTCCTCTTTCTCCATCTCTGTCTCTCTATCTCCATCTCTGTCTTTACCATCGTGGCTTCTCTGGAGAGGCATGGAGTCTCCAAGGTCTTTCTGGAGCTGAAGCATTCCCTCAACTTAGCTTCAACACCTGGGAGGAAGTGGCACTCACGTTAGTGTTCCTGAGCCCACCGCCATTCAGAAAGAGTAAGCCTGGTGTCCAGGACATCCATGTAACTGGACAACTCAGCTATGGGCTGGCCATCAGCCCCATTTCCTGAGTGGGTTCTGATACTGCATCACTGTACAACTTGGGTAACTCCCTTCCTCTCTGTAAGCCTCAGGTTCCTTATCTGGAAAATGGGGGTGATGCCAATATCTTCCCTCATTCTTTCCCGGGAGAGCAAAGGGGAAAAATGGAATTGTGAGTGGTTTGTGAAGTGTTGAGAACTCTAAAGCATGGGAGGCACATAGCACCCGCAACAGGATTGCTGCACTTATACCAGTCATGCAGTGAAAGTTGTCACATGGGAAGACCCCCACCACCACCACCACATGCACACAGAACCACATTGAGTGGGCTCAGTCTGAACCAGAAATCTGAAGATGAGATCTCCTTACCACCACCACAAATGCATGTATCTGAATGAGCAGTTCCACACCTCGTGGTGGACATGCCTGACCAGTGCTCACATTAGCTACCATGAAGAACACTCAGGAATACCTCCTGCCCTCAGAAGATGGAGCTTCCCCAGGGCTAAGTGTGGGGAGGGGTGGCTGGGGCCACAGTTCCTCCCTTAAGCACAGGGCTGCCATGGCAGAGGCCGCCATGGCTTGCAAAGGGCCCTAGAACCTGGCGGGAGCCACTGGGGCCAGCACGTCGGTGTTGGGGCTGGAGAGCAGCGATGAGGCTGGCAAGACTGGCGCAACCCCACTGATTCCCACTCTCCTCTTTTTACAGGCTGGACAACGTTCATGGCTCTCGGGTAGAACCCAGTGAAACGGTCAGAATGAATTCTATGGACAGGCACATCCAGCAGACCAATGACCGACTGCAGTGCATCAAGCAGGTGGGTGTGTGGCCTGGCCTCCTCCTTCTCCCCTGCCCGGCACCTGGTTAGGACAGGGCAGTAGGAGTGCTAGTCTGCACGTAGCTAGACATCTGAGGCTCTGGGTGGAGGTGATGGTGGGCATGGGCCAACTGCCTGAGGCCCCATGACCATCCATCTCAGGAGAAAGTTGCTGACATGGACCATCCTAACACTGGCATCACACACACCTGGTTTTGAATGCCATCTATGTCCTGTCCCTTCTCAGCTGTGTGACTTTGAGTGAGTGTCATGCCCTCTCTAGGCTCTGCTGTGTGTTCTGGGCTATTGTGAGGATGCAATAAAATGCTTAATCTCACTTCCAGACCTAAGCTCTCACCCCTCTGCTCCAGAGATTCTCTCTAAAGAAACAGAAGAGAAGAGGTCTTGGGAAATTAGATCATGTTACAGAAAAAGAAACCAAGGCACAGAGAGGGAAATAGAGTCGCCTGAAGTCACTCAGCCCAGCCCTACTGGTGCTGGTAGGTCCTCCCTGAGGGTGCGAGTTCCCCCTCCTGCTGATGCTCACTTCAAGCTCAAGAGGTGATTCGCTTGTCTGCAACCCCTCTGAGTTGTTCAGAGGCGAGGAGTGTTCACCAAGGGTTCCGGGGCCCCCACTTTAAGGAGTGGCCACTCCCCAGTGGTGATCAGGAGGAAGGCACCCACCCTCTAGGAGCAGCCTCCCTGCAGCCCCAGGCGGCAGCAATCCTGCACAGACTCTACATCAGGGGTCCCAACCTCCATTACTGATCCGCGACCTGTTAGGAGCTGAGCCGCACAGCAGGAGGTGAGTGGAGGGCAAGCTAGCGAAGCTTCATCTGTATTTGCAGCCACTCCCCATCGCGAGCGTCACCCGCCTCAGCTCCACCTCAGATATCAGGCATTGTATTTTTACAGGAATACCAACCAGTCCCTGGTGCCAAAGAAGTTGGGGACCGCTGCTTTAATGTATTATTTTCCTCCAGGAAAGAGCAGATGTGTTAAAGGGCCGTGGGTTTTAACACCAAACAGAACTGGGCCCAAATCCTCACTCCTCCATGTACCCACAGTGTACTGTCTTTTTATTTCTCTGAGTCTCAGGTTCCCCACCTGTCAAATGGGGCTATTAAGGCCAACCTTGTAGGATGCTGTGAGGATATTGTGGGTGAAACACATAGCCTAGTCCTGGCACATGGTGAGTAATCAGCTAATGGCAGCAAGGCTGTAGTCCTCGGTGTCTCAGCAATGGAGAGGGGAGTGCTGGGGTGAGGCCTCTGGCTTAGGTGGGTTTAGCAGGAAGCTCAGGTAACCAGCGTGGGCCACTGGCATCAAGACCCCAGCTCACAGCCCCACCCAATCACAGCTTGTCCTCCCTGAATGCCAGGACCCAGTGGAGCTGACGCTGGTCCCTGGGAATGAGGGATGTGTGTCCTCTCATTAGCATCAAGCAGAGCAATCTCAGAAGCCTGTGCAGAGTCTGAGGAGAGGAAATTGAAGAAGACTTGTTACAGATTGAACTCAGCCTGAACAGCTCTCCCAAACGCCAATTACACCTCTGTTCACGGTCACAGAATAGAAACCAGACGTGCGCTCCCTCCTCCCCTGCTTTCCCTCCTCCTCTGCAGGGCTTTCTCCCAGCTCTGCCTTTGACCCAGTTTCTCCCGCCCATGAGGGATTCGCTGTCAGTGGCCTCCACCCCCCAACAACATAGTCATGCCACCTCTGCATGAGCCTCTCTGTGTGACAGGCACACAGCTGCTCTTGAGACCTGCTCACAACTTGACTTTCCTCCTGCCTCCTGGCTCTGCATCACCAGGAATAAAGGTGCCCTTTACTCCCAGGGTTCCAGCCCTCTTGAAGCATGGCACACAGAACTCAGATTTACTAGTCAGTGAACCTAGTCCAGCCCTCACTAGCTTCCTGACCTTGATTAGGTTGCCACTTTAGCTTTGTCTGTGAAATGGGCATGGTAACTCCTGCCTAGCCAGTGAGTGTTAAATGGCTGGAAGGCCAGGGATTACCTCAGCTGCATTCCTCCAGCCTGCCCCACACACCATATGCATACACACATACACAGAGCTCTCCATTTGGGTCAGACAGTGGCATGTTTGTGAGGGTGAGCAGGCTGTCCAGATGTCCCCCTTGGCCATTCAGAGCTCCCTGCATTCTCCACACCTCACTCCTGCACCTCCGATCAGACACAGCTCAGCACTGATGTCTGTCTGCTTCCCAGCTGCCCCAGAGGGCGGCCGCAGCTGGCTGAAGATTGTTGATTCTCAGACATCTTGTATCCTAATTAGAGGAGAAAAGCAAGTAGGTCTGCATGCTCTGAGGATGACGGATGTGTTAGCTATGCCTGCCTCTGGCTGATGGGGTTGTGGCTCCCATCAGGGGCCTCATAGCCTTTGACTCTCTTGGCCCTGCCTCACTTCTATAGTATGGTCTCCCCTCCCCCACCACCCGCCCTGATTCTAGCCAGTGCTGCACTTGCCATCCCCCAGCAATCTGCTGCTGTCTTCCCTGTAGGCCTCTGGCTCAGCTGCCTCTCCCACTTCTCAGCCTCAGGTACCAGGAGAACCAGTGCCCTCTACAATGTACCCCACTCAGAGGTCACAGACACATCTGCTGTCTACATGTAAAGCCCTGCAAATCAGCTAATTTCTGCACAGCAGCCTCCCCAAACTCCAAATGTCCTTCAGAGCATCTAATACGCCCCATTTCTGAGCTCCTGTGCTTTCTGGGCACCCAGCTACCTCACCCAGTCTGTTCTTTTTTCTTTGAGCTATATAGGTCTTGCAGGGCATATGTCAGGCCTCCCACCAGACTAAGTTCCTTGGGGACAGAGGATGTGCCATATTCATCTCTAAGTCAGCAGAGTCTAGCATAGTGCCCAAAACCAGAGTGAGGCCCAAGTATGCTGTGGACAAGGGGCAGGGTGGACTGATAGATGGATAGCTAAGGGAATGAATAAACAGGTGGATGGATAGACATATAGATGGGCAGTTAGGCGGGTGGATATGGATGATGGATGAATGAATGGATGAGTGGGTGGTTTGATAGGTTTTGGATAAATAAGTAGATATATAGGTAAATGAATGGATGAATAAATGATAAAGTAGTGAATGGATAAATGGGTTATAAACTGATTCACTGAGGGGTGGATGGGTGGATGGATTATTTGATTCACGGATGGATTGATAGGAAGATACATTCATCACCTGGTCTGGGTAGCCAATCCCTGATTTGGGCACTGTGTCCCCTACTCCTGCCCCAGACTCAGTGGCCAGTGGGTATAGCCCCAGACTCAGTAGTCTGTGGATATATAATCTTATAAGGAATTGTGGAGATGAGCAGGCTTTATGGTGGGGGACAGAGTATTAGTATCTAGTAACAGCCACAGCCAAGGATACCTCTGCCTATGATTTAAATCTGTGCTTCCATCCCTAGACCATCAAAAGCTGGCCAAGCTCACCCACCCAGCCTCAGCCTCTCCATGCACTACTGGGAACCTATTCTGAAGTGGCCAGCTTGGATCATCCTTTGGACAATTAACTGTTCACTGACCATTTCTGCTTGGGCCTGGCCTTATGCCATCTAGGGTTCCAGGGCACTATTTCTATGCTCTAGAAGCTCATAGGAGAAACAAGAAATAGTACAGAGGTCCCAGTAATAATAGTTTTTACCTGGCATCTCTCTTTTAATAGGGATGTCATCAGGTATATTGTTTCTAAAACTTGCAGCATCCCATTTTACAGATGAAGGATTTGAAGCTCGAGAACACACCCAGAGCTGTGTGGCTCAGTGGCTGAGATGGAGTTTGGACCAGGTCTCTCCTCCTCATTTCACTACATCTCTGTGCACTACAAAAGCACAGAGAATGGAGAGAGCTTGGCCAAGGCCACAGAGCCTCTGAGCAACAGCCGCTAAATGGGATGCCTGTTAGTCTTTCTACCAATGAGTTGCACTCACAGATGATCACCCAGAGCCCAAGTGATGTCCAGTTGGCCCAGGTGAGAGTGGAGAAGCTCAGAGGTGGACTGACCAGATATGGAAGGCTGGGTACTCAGAGGCCAGAACAAAACTGGGCTCCTGAGCCTGGCCTCAGAGGGCCACTTGCAAGCCCAGAGCCTCAAAGCAGGGGTTACCACAGGTGGGGGTGCTGTGTGCAGGCAGGTCTTAGAGCAGCCTGCAGTGGCTGCTGACACTGCTAATTGGGTGTGACATTGTGTAAATAAACGGAATAACTCGGTTAGCAGAAGGAGGCTGCTGGTCAGGGAATTAGCTGCTTTGCTTGGCTTTCCACGTGGAGCCCAGGGGCAGCATGTGGCTTCAGAGGGGGCCTGATTTAGGGAGGGGGCACTGGGGGCAGAGGTGAGGACTCACTACTGCCCTCTCAAAAGGCATGTTTCTGTCTGTGGAAGTTCCTTCTGTCTTCTGAAAATCAAATGCAGGAGCTCTGCCTTTACAAAAAGAGCACTGAGTGGAGCCAGGGCTGCAAACTGCTGAGTGCAGCTGTGCTTTCAAGGGAGCCTCCGGGAAACAGAGTCAGGGCCAAGGGCAGCCCCACATGGGAGCACCCCACATGCCAGGCGCTTTGCCAGGGGCTGTAAAGCCTCATCTTGCTTAATACTGACCCCTGATGGAGGGCTGTGTTGCTGCACACTTGCCCTCTTTCTTTCTTTCATCTCCCCCTCTTCTTATTCTCCCATGGAAGGAGAATATTCTAATTCATTTTACTTTTTTCCATCCATGTTTAAATCTTGCCTTGCACAAACCATGTCGTAACAATAGTCATGAAACTCTAAGCAAAGAAACAAACATTCCCACTTCCATCTCGTGGTCTGCCATCCCCATTTTACAGATGGGATGACTAAGACTTAGACAGGTGGGGAACTGCTCTAGGTTAGCAGCTAGGAAGAGGTGGAGGTGGAGTGTGACCCCAGGGTCCCTGCCCCACAGGGACAACCACAGCACACCCGCTTTCTTCCCAGTTTGGGAACTTAACAGCTCCTAAGTCCCCTCCCTGCCTTGGCTCTGAGGCTGACTCATACTGCAGGTAGGGATGCTGCATTCCCTGGGGCCAGCTACTGTTCCCTATCTCTCCTAGCACCAAGGCCACAGGAACCTCAAAAGGTACCACAATCCCCTTTGCAGCTGTCCATTAGGTGTCCCATTGGAGGACCCTGAGGCAGTAACTCCTAGCACTGGAATCCCAACTTCACCCCAACCTGCTTCATGACCCTGGGCTAAGTGCCTAACTCACTGTGGCCTAGAAAGATATGGATAAGTGTTAAAAAATGGAGGAGTGACTATGGAAGCCATCCCCACCCCATTCCATCAGCCCTGTGGCCTGGGTCTGAAGCAGGATCTAGAGGCCTTGGCATCAGAATTTAGTCTCAGTTGACTCAGCTTCCCGACTGAGAAAGGTCTGAGTTCAGGCTGGGACCCCTCCCAATAATTCCTGCAGCTCGCAAGCCAAGCCAGACTGGGCCCGGGAAATCAGAAGTTGCTAAGCCACATACCCCAGACTACAGTGTGACAGTAACCTGGGCACAGTGTGCTTTAGTCCACCTTCCTAGCTGTGTAGCCTGGAGGCCTCTTTCTAATCCCACCTGCTCTTGCCCTATTGGGCTATGGCAGAGTTTGTCTGAAGATGGTTGAGTGTGCGTGTGTGTGTGCATGTGCGTGTGCGTGTGCGTGTGCGTGTGCGTGTGTGTGTTGAGAATCGTCAAAAAGAAATCACCAGGGCCAGCCTGTCCAGGGAGAGCCAGCCCCCAAGTATGGTAGCCAGATGCCACCCTCCTGAAATCTGCAGGGTTCACCTCCCCTACTGCTGGCATCCAAAAATCATTTTAATCTACTATCATTGCCTTCTTCTAGACCTTAGTTTTCTTATCTTTACAATGGGGCTGCTAATCCCCTCCTTCCAGGGATTAGGCTGGGCTGGAGGGAGAGATACAAAGGAGAGGTACATGAAGGGGAGTTGGAGAAAGCTTGTTAATCAGGTCTGCTCCTTTCTGCAAGACTTGTGAGACCTGGGGTCTTCCCCATCCCAGACCCCATGACTATTTGTGCTGCCCTCGTTTCTGGGGCCTCGTGATTTCTCCTTTCTCTCTCTCACAGCACTTACAGAATCCTGCCAACTTCCACAATGCCGCCACAGAGCTGTTGGACTGGTGTGGAGACCCGAGAGCCTTCCAGCGGCCCTTCGAGCAAAGCCTGATGGGCTGTTTGACGGTGAGTTCTCACGTTTCCCCACCTGCGCACACACAGAGAGGACAGCTGCATGCCTGGCTAGGCATAGGGGTAGCCACAGATGATAGGGAATGAGAGATAGGAAGACATTAGTGCTGGAGGGGTTGGCCCTTTTGTGTGCACCCCTGATAATACAGACACCATAGGAAACTGGTCTGATGAGGAGACAAAGTCCCCACGGATTACATATGTTCCCCACACTTGATGAGAAAGACAGGGCCTACTTTGGAGAGTTCCAAGTCTGATGCATCATAAGCAAAGCTGAGAGACTCTTGAAGGATTAGTAGCCATATTAGAAAGCAGGGAGACTCTTGAATTGTTTGCAGTCATTCATTCATTCATTTAGGTAAACATCTAATGAGCTCTTTTTATGGTCATCCATCCACTCATCCATTCATATAAGCATATATCAAGCTACTATTACATCCATTTATCCATCTGTTCAAATAAATACTGATTGATCTCTCATTTATCATGTACAATTCCCACTGCTAAGTCCTACAAAACCAACAACAGATAAGACTTCATCAAACCCAATTTCCCCTTTAGTAGGGAAGACAGATGTGGAGATAGGTGACTGAGAAAATATAAGGTGGAGGATGCACAGAGAAAGGAAGCATTAGCTGCATGGGAGGTGGAGCTGGTTGTGGAAAATTGACATAGGAGCCACTTATACATCTTTAGGAGTTTGATTTATCCACACAGGCAGCTGAGGATAGTGAGAGCATTCTAGGCACATGAAATGGCATGTGCAGTTGTACACCAGAACCCAGAGAACTGAGATTAACTCAGCTTGGTAAGAGTCTAGGATACAAGCTCAGCAGAGGCCAGGCCCACAGCTGGTGGCATGATTTGCCAAGCTAAGGAGCTTGCCGGCTGACAGCCATGTAGAAGGAGCTCAAAGCTTGTGAATGTCCCCAGCCACATAATCTGTATCCATAAGTGGGAGGACACCTTGGCAGCCAGTGAGGTTTCTGAGTCAGTTTTGAAGGGCATATGGGTAAATGGATTGCTGGGGAGACCAGCTACCCCAAAGCTTGGATAGGAGGGGCCAAGATGGATGCCTGGCCAGGCAGGAACAATGGGTAAAGTCCAAGGGCACCACGTTTCTTGTAAAGCTGTAGACAGGAGGGAGGAGAAAGGCCCAGAATAGCCGTGGCCTGGAGTAAAAAAAATAGCAACAATAACGTGGACCATCATTATCAAGCACCTCTTCTGTGCCTGACACTGATCTTGGCCCACTGGACATACCTTCTCACTGAATCCTTACACCCACTCTATGCAGTTGGTCATGCCCTTCTCCATTTTATAGAGGAGGAAAGTGAGACTTGTGACTGACTTCCCAAGATTACACAGCCCATAAGAAGTGGACCTGAGATTCAAGCCAAGACCCATCTCCCAGGAGTGGATGCTCCTGCTCATTTAGGATGCCAGGCAGAGGTGCAGCCATAACCCTCCCAGGTTCCTCCATTTGTCCAAAGTTGATACCATCTGGCCCCCACTGGGGCCACCAGGCCAAATCAGGTAGCCACCTGCATTGCCCAGCCCTCCTTAACCTTTAGCCCATTGGCCTCTCCCTCCCTCCCCAGCTTTCTTAATCCTCTTTGTGGGGATCCTGGTTCAGGCTAAGCCGCGTGGGCAGGGACAGATGTTATCAGAGGCCCCCTCACTCCCACCCCAGCTGCAGGCAGCCAGAGGTGAACAAGGAAATGAGGTTCATACATAACACATAGTCAGACAAGCTGCCATGTTCCCCCAGCAGCCTGCCCCAAGCCTGGCTCTGCCTAGGACATGGAGACTTTAAGCTGAATGAGACAATGGCCCTGGCCAGGGTAGATGGGCAAGTGAGCATGAGATAACTAGTAACTGGCTCTGCCCTGGCCTTGTTATTCAGTGAACATTCAAGTCTCTGCAGTGGACTAGGCCTTGTGCTGGGCACCAGAGGGAGTATAATGAGTGCAACAGACCTCTCTCAAGCAGCTTATTTTCCAGTGTTGCGGGAAGGGGATGTGGGGGGGGGGGGGAGCTGATAATAAACACACAAAGGAGTATATAAAGACACATACTCCATGAGAGGGGTCAGGATGGCACCTTCCGAGGAGGTGATCTCCAGCTGACATCAGAATGGCAAAGAGCTATGGGAGGGTGAGAGGGAAGGGTTCTTTAGGAAGAGGGAACTGCTCTTGCAAAGGCCCTAAAGCTTAATTTGTTCAAGGAACAGACTGCAGGTAAGGGTGGAGGATATGAGATAAGATTGAAGAGGGGGACAGATACCAGCTAACACAAGGCCTGCAGACCAAGCGAGAAGAGTTTGGATATTGAAGAGCAAGGAGGAGCCCTTGAAGGGTCTCAAGCAAGTGAGTAATAGGTTATGGTTTATGTGAGGATAGGAGCTCTGAAAGGGAGCATCCTTGGAAGGTAGGAAGGAGGAATTGTGGAGGGCTTCTTGGAGGAGGAAGTCCAGGGAAGATCCTGTAGGACCTGACTGGACAGGGAGTAGGTTCTGGCTTCCCAGGCAGGGGAAACTCTGCACAAAGGCCTCTTCTCATTGCACCCCAGCTTAGGTTATACACTTAGTTGAATGGCTGGCTTTGTCCCCCGCCTCTCCGCCTAGCTGTTTAGCCAGAAAGGAGCCCTTGATCCACCAGCCACAGTTGCAGAGTCCTGGGTCTGACTGTCTCTTGGAGCTCTGGGAAACCAGCAACAGGAAAGGTGGGGTCTTAGAAGACACTCTTGATGCCCAAGGCACTTTCTTAGGTATTGTCCCCTTGCATCCTTATGAAAACCCTACAAGGTGGACAGGGAAGGGATTATCACTTTTATTTTACAAACAAGGCAACTGAGAAAGGGGTAGCAGCTTGCTATAGTCCTGGGCTGGTACCACTGACGGCATGCAGCCCCAGGGCCCCGCTGCCAGTCTTACCCTCCCCCAGACATCCTTAGTCCCTACCTGGCCCTGTGAGGAAGGATAGATTGAGGGAGTTTAGAGATCCCAAGGGGCCTAGCAGGCAAAGCTGCCTAGCCCCCACCGTACACGCATACCCCTTCCCATCCAGGTGGCAATCTGATCACTACAGGTTGTCTCAATCCCCTCAGTGACCTCAGGGAGAAAATTCCTCTGGATCCGGCTTACTTGGAGGATATAAATTAAAAACCATTTAGCCTTAGGCAGAAAATGGATACATTTGTGCCATGCTGGCTTCTAAGCAGCTCAGGCACAATTCAAGTGAGAGGCTCTAGACCCCCGATCCAGGCTCTGGGGCAAAGAGCTCTTTGGACCACTGGTAGAACCCTGTCCCATGGTCCCCTTCATGGTTTCTGACCCCAGGATGCAGAAGAGCAAGAGCCCAGGGCACCACTTCCTCTTCAGGACCAAATTTTTCTTGATGGTGGTGGCAGCTCACTCTCCCAGCCTCTTCCCTCTGTGTGCATCCCCCTTACAGTCAGGCCTCTCTGGACTTGCTCCCTCCTCCCTCTGTAGGAAGGCCCCACTGGCCCGGGCACAGAAGAGGGGAGATGGGTACGAGGTGGAAGAGGGAAACAGAGACCAGTTAGCACATCCACAGAGGCCTTGTTTCTCCAGTGAGGGGTTTCTCACAGCCTCAAAGCCTTCCCTACCAAAGCCCTGGGCATACATTCACATAAAGCATTCATTGAGCTGTTTGCCCAGTCCTGGCTGTCATCCTAGCAAGGAGGGCATTTTGTACTCATTTCACTTATAAGGACACTGAGGCCTAGAGAGATTAAGTTGCTTGGGTGAGATAAGACAGCTAGTAAGTGGCAGGACCAGAACCCAGTCTCATTACTGACTCCAAAGCAGCAGTAGCAGCAACAGAAATACCAGCCCAACCCCGAGTTAATAGTAGCAAAGTGAGAAATGAGGGCCTGCCCTGAGTGGTTAGGGTATAACCATGAGATGGCACTGGAACATATGGAATAGTCAAAGCCTATTACACACAATTTTAGAAATGGAGGACATCCTTGAACCTTTACAGATGAGGAATCTGAGGTTCAGAGAGGTTAAGTAATGTGGCCTTAGGTTGCCCAGTATGTGATGGAGCAGGATTGGAGCACAAGCCCAGCTTGTTTTCAGCTCCCCTGTCAGTTAGAAAGGGCTGGGGGTCTAGACCCCTGCCGGGAGCAGAAACCCCTTCTCTAGCATCTCCCAGACAGCCTGTCCTGCTTTCTGGCCTGAAGGCTCATCGCTTTTCAAGGCAACTCAGTTCCCTAACGTATTTGCCACGTGACCTTGAGCACACTTCCTCTCTCGCATGTGGGCCTCAGGTTCCCTTTCTGTGGCATGAGTGGCTGGACTCCCTGACCTGTAGATCCCCCTGGGTCCCAGGATCTAGGTCTCAAATAGCCAGCACCTGAAGGACAGCCTGAAGAGCAAACACCTTGTGGGCTTGACTGAGCTGGCTGGGCCTGGGCAGCCAGCAGAGGGCAGTGGCACTCACCACCAGCCTTTGTGGAGGGAGAGGTCTTCCTACTTTTCCCCAGGTCCCTCACTGAGTATTTCATGCCCATTAAGGTGGAAGCAGACCTCTCCAAAACACAACAGACTGCTGAGCTGAGCCCACTACTGTCACCTAGACCCCATCCCACACAATTTTCCTGGGTGTCCTCAGGCTGGGCCAAAGGAAGCTAGGGGTATACCTGAGGCACCGTAGTGTCATAGGGTCTAGCTTAGCCCCCGCTGACACCCATGCTGTGTGACCTTCTGCAAGACCCTGACCTCTCTGGGCTTCAGCTTCCTTTTCAGTGAAAGGAGGCTGTTGGAGCCAATGACCCTTCTAAATGCTGGGGCTCAAGAGACTTGTAACAAACAGACATTCCCTGCTCCTCTGAAGCGCTAGGCCCAGGTCTGTAGGACAGCCTTTGTACCAGCACCAGGCCCCTCTTGCTCAATCTAGCTTGTTGCTTTTTTGTTGTTGTTGTTGTTGTTTTTCAAACCAGAGCAACAGGATTAGCTGATATTGGCCAAAGAGAGGGACCTTTGCCTTCTTGCTCTCAACCTAGGGCCTAAGGGTTCTCCAGGCTGGCTGGGAGTTATGGCTTTAACCCTTCGTGGGCTAGAAAAGTCATCCTCTCATGGAAAGAGCCCAGACCTTGTGGCCTGGCTCCCTAGGATCACATCTTGGCCCTCTCTTAACCAGACCATATAACCTTGGGCTGTTCTTCATCTTTCGTTTCATCTGTAAAACAGATAACAGCACTCCCTCGTGAAGCTGTTGTAGGAATTTGGTGCTTTGCTGCTTATAAAACATTTACTTAGCCCTCAGGACCTGGGAGCCAGCTGTCCCACTGCAGTACCCGCCTGTGCTGACATTCCCACAAGCAGCGGCCTCACTGGTGTGTCAGCCCAAATGAACCATGGAGCTCACGCGAGTCCACCCCAAGGCTCTCCTGCCAAAAAGGAAGGGCACCATAGTAAACATCCGAGTTGAAAAGACCCTTCCGGATCCCTTCTTCCTCCTCTGGGAGTGTGTTTGCAGAATTTTCTGTCTGCTGTAAAGAGTTAGGGGCCTTGGTTTTTCTGCTCAGACAGGGAGACTAACAATGAGGACATCCTTGTCCTGGATGGCCCAGAGACTCTGGAACATGGGGATGGGGGGACATAAGAAACATAGTACAGGGGCAAGTAAAGCCCGTGGGAAAGAGCCTGGAGAGAATGGGGCATCAGGGGCTTCTGTTTGTAGCAGAGAAACTGAGCAAACATTCTTACCTGAGAAAGTCCTTTTTCCTCCCTTCATAAGGGGGTTCCCAGGACATGGGGGGTAAGGAAACAGGGCCCTACCCCATGAGGCTCTTGTGGTTCTGGGAAGGGGGAGCCACTGGCTCCTCCCTGGTTCACCATGGACACTCCAGGCCCCAAGTGTCCATATTTTTAAATGAGAGGATTGGCCTAGATTATGGTTTCCCCACCTTTTTAACCCAGAGCCCTTATAATGAATCCATAAATATAAAGATGATGGAGAACTACTCTAATGGCTACAGGGGCCAGGCCCAACCCCACAGCACCCTGAGGCACTCTGCGGACCTCTAGTGCCTCGGGAGTATGCATCTCTAGGGGCTTGATGACTGCGTCTTCCCTTTCTCAAAAGATGAGCTCTACATCTGGGAGCACTCCTTTCCCAGTCAGCCATAGCCGCCCCAGCTGCTTCCTGAAACAACTTCATTTTCCAAGGTCCTTCCCTCTTAATAAGAAAACTTAATTTGCCTGCTGTTAATGAGGAAGGCAGGCATGAGGGGGCAGAGCTGGCCATCTCTGGGACACCTAGGAATGGGCGGGGAGGGAGTGAAGCCTTATGGGCGTGAGCCTGTGGAATCACTCATGGGGTCTCAGGAGTACTCCACCCGACACTGTTCCCTGCCCTGGGACTGCCAGCCATCTCAGGTTCTTGCCTCTCCCCCTATGAGCCCATACTACCAAGATTCACAAGGAGTTGGATGGGACCTGCAGTCTCCAGATACACAGCTGTTGAACTCCACCACCACTCTTATGGAAGTCTCCTATGTGCTAAGCTGGTGCTTGATGCTGAAGACAGACCCCAGGTTGAGCGGAAGAGCCCTGCAGTTTCTGGGCTGGGATCTGAGGGGCTGCAAGAGCAGGTGGCCCAGAGCTAAGCACTGAGGAGCATTAGGTGTGTCCATCTGGGATAGCATCAGCTGTCCATTGGGCAGCTCCAAGCTGAGGCTCCATGGAGTTTGTGTGTCCTAAGTCAGTGCTTTTCCTTACACACAGATTCAGACTCAGAAGAGGTCAATGCTCTGGGTGGGGATCTTGCTTAGAGTAAGTGAAGGTAGCTAGTGCCCCACGATGGCAAGTGCAAGAGGCTCTGTAAGGGAAGGGGGAGAGGTGGTGAACACAGGAGACTTCCTAGGAGCTGGGGACTTGGAAGGGAGTTTGAAGATCTACACCGGAGGGAAAGAGACCCTGGCCCGGGGTGTTCAAAACACATGGTACAGCATCCCCAGCTAACTGCTAGAATGTGGTTAAATTTGAGCCCTTAAAAGTAGCAGAGCCTGGGCTTTGGGGTCAGGCCTACCACTAGACTAGAAACTATGGAGGGTAGAAGCTGGGATCTCACGGCCCGGTGTGGAAGAGGGCTTTGTCAATTTTGCTGGGTGACTAAATGAGGTAGTTTGAGTTCCAACTATGCCAGATCTTGGGGACCTACCTTAGCCTGCCCACCTCACCGGTAAAATAGGTACATCCGCCACTCTGGGCTCAGAGGCTGGGTGTGGGCAGTGATTCACCCGTGCCCTTTCTTCCCCTGTTGCTGGCAGGTGGTCAGTCGGGTGGCAGCTCAGCAAGGGTTCGACCTGGACCTCGGCTATAGACTGTTGGCTGTGTGTGCTGCAAACCGAGATAAGTTCACTCCGAAGTCTGCCGGTAGGTGACCACTGGGGGCTCCATGGATGTCACTGGGAGGAGGGAGGAGAACTGGACTCTAACCCAAGGCTGTCTGCCACCCCTGTTGGCTGGTACCTCAGTTTGTCCATGTGTAGTGTGAGCCTCCATGTGTAGTGTGAGCCAACAGGTGGGGCTTGTCCCTCACCTCAGAAAAGTATCCTTACCTGTGGAGGGAGAGAGAGGCAGGGGTACTTCAGGGCCAGCGAGGGGCCCAAGGCACACTATACCCCAACAATAGGCTAACAGGAACCATGCATTATCTCATTTCATCACTGCAGTGACCACTGAGTGTAAGCATTGCAATCATCCCAATTTTATAGATAAGTAAACTGAGGCTCAGAGAAGTAGAGGAGATTTCTCCAGTCACACAGCTGGAAAATGGCAGAGCTGGGATTTAAACCCAGGCCCATACTCTGGAGTAGGTATTCTTAACCGTGACACTCCATTGTATTCATTCAAAAAAATTATTTAAAATAAAACACAAATTAAAATAAAAACAAATCAGTACATTCAGGGTTCTAACAGCCTGCTCTGCTTTCTCCATTGCAACTTTGTCACCGAATGTGACCTCATGACCCCATATTAAACAGAGGTCAGGGAAGGTGCCAGGCTACATTCTGTTCATGAGGGCTTTACACCCACTAAAGATACTGCTGTACATTCCCCACTATCCTCATTGCTGAAGCAGAGAGTGCGAAGTAAGCTTTAACTCCGACAGACCTGTCACAAGCCAGCCCTATTACTTGCTGAGTATGAGAACCTCAGTTTATCTCCCCTGGAAGGCAGGAATGATAATGCGACCTACTTTGCAAGGATTACTATAAGTTCTAGAAATAAGTACAGTGCCCAACATAGTGTCTAGATGTTTTTAACATTCTTTATCTGTCAGAACAATTCATTGAAAAAGAAAAAAATCAATTATTTCCTCTACATAACAATAAAACAGACGTTTTCTCTGAATTCGTCAATCATTTCTTTGGAGTATATATAGAAACAGCCTTAATGAAAATGTTTAAAGAACATCTCACAATGTGTTTTCATTAAGTCTGCTCAACCCCTACTCTCTTGAATGCTGGTGTGGGCTCCCTTCCGTATATGCTGACAGTCCATGCACTGGGACTATGGGGCGCTTATAGTATATACGGTCTTACTAGCCAATAGCTACTGTGGGATCCTAGATGCGCCTGCCTAGGCTGAGATATTGTTATTGTATTGAACTGCTTGCCAGAACAGGGTCTTGGAATCTTGTAAGTGATGTCTATTCTGATGGAATGTGCAATTTTAACAATAACTTAAGCCAATACAATTTTGACAAGGTAAAAATGGTTAATTTTCAAGAAAAGATGCATCCATGTCTCCGTTAAGCACCTGCTCTGTGCAGTCACCTGGCCAGGACTGGATTACAATGAAGAGTGAAACAAACATGGCCCCACCTCAAGAAACCACAGTCTGGAGCAGGGTTTGGCAAAATTTTTCTGTAAAGGGCCAAATAGTAAATAGTTTAGGCCTTGTGGGCCATACAAAACAACTATAGACATACGTAAATAAATAAGTGTGGGTAGTTCAATAAACCTTTCTTTATGAAAGCAGGTGATATGCTATAGTTTCCTGACCCATGGTCTAAAGGGATAGAAAAACATTGATCAAATAATCACAGGTGTGTGTGTGTGTGTGTGTGTGTGTGTGTGAATTCAAGGTGTGATAGGTGTCATGAAGGAAAGCTCAAGGACACTGTAAGACCACTTGGAGGTGGGGGAAGGCTTCCCTGAGACCCAAAGTTTGGGCAAGAGTTGAGTAGGTGAAGAAAAGGAGTAAAAGCTTCCCAGGCAAAAGGAACAACCTGTGCAAAGGCTCTGAGGTGGAAGGAAGCATGGCTTTTGGCAGAGCTAAAAGAAGGGCAGTGGTTCTAGAGCCTAGAGGCAGAAGTCAGCAGTAGTTAGACACATGAGGCCTGTCTTAAGAGTTGTGTCTTTGTCCTAAGAGTAACAAGAACTTAGCTAAATTTTTATTTGGCAAGGATCGGTCCAACTACAAAAGAACAGATTGGGTGGGTGCAAGGAGCCAGTTAGCAGATTGTTGGAAACATCGGGATAAGGATGCTGGTGGCTGGACCAGGAAGGCTCCACTTCCTATGGAGTGGAGTAGAGACAAAGGCATGAATCTGAGGGCTAGGTACGAAGCAAAACCAAGACGGGCAAGCTTTGCCAGAGGGGCAGGGGGAAAACAGGACAGCCACTTGTCTCAGAAGCCCTAGCTGCTCCCCAAAGTGGGTGGAGAGGCTCAGGGCCCCATTCAATCCCTCACTCAGGTGTCTCTCATGCCCCTGCTGGTACATGCTGGGTGCTCTTCTGTATCTTGCTTCATGCCTAGCTTCATGAGACATAGGGTATTATCTACAGTTATGAATTATGAAATAGAGGTCTTGTGACTTGCCTGTTGTCACACAGCTCATAAATGATAGAGTTCAGACTTGAACTCATGGCCTTCTGATTCCAGGCCTAAGACTCTGCTCATTCCATCAAACTGACTTTGGAGCTGGTCAGGGACATAGATTTAGGAGGCCTCTATTCTCCTGGATCAGGATCTGGGAAACTGCGCCACTTGAGAGAGCTTTTTCCTTCATGCAAGTCTCTCCAACATGGCCCTGCCCTCCTCTAAGTGGTATTTCCAGTATCACTTCTCTTAAAACAATCAATTTGTTCTTTTCTCCATCTGTACCTTCATTGTACACAGCTCTTTACAGTTTAAAAAACCCTTTTTCCTGCATTATGTCTATTAAGTCATAGGATATGCCCTGGGCCCCTGAAGTGAGTTCTAAGGATACCCATTCTGCAGCTGAAAACACTGAGGCCCAGCAATGACTGTGGCTTAACTATCACTTGAGTGTCTCTTATTAGGAGTCAAACTCTAATCGGGACTGACAGCCATGACTAACCACCTTTCACAGGCCAACCTCACCCCTTGAGAAGATGGGCCTTGCAGCTTTTACGATACCAGTCATCCCTGTACTTGGCCTGTGTTCTGGGAAGGCAGAGTGGCAATCTGAAGGGGGAGGTTTCAGCGGCTGTTTTATTGGCTGGATAAAGGGTCTGCTGGGGTCAGGCTAGACCATCAGAGGGGTGGAGGCCAAGTGTAGCAGAGCGGTGACCCAAAGTTCTAGAAGCAGCCCTAGCATGACCCCTGTCTGCCATGTTGCCTACCTCCTGGAGCCGTGGCCTCATCTGTAAAGAGGGATTATATGCCTATCTCACAGTCTGCCTGTGAGGATTAAATATGATTTCCTAATCAGGGAAGCAAGGGGCTCAGCTAATACCTGACTCACAGTGGGTGCCGAGTAAATATTACTTTCCAGCCTTCCTTCTCTGCTTCTGTCTGTCTTTTCTCCAACATGGTTCTCAACTCCTCCAAGGCAGTTTCTGCCCCAGCAAGGTTGTTTCACCTCTGCTCTCTTTCCCAAAGCTCTGTGGGTGTATGACCTGCTGTAACCCCACTTCCAACTGCAGCCGTAAGGGTCCCCATGGCCTCAGGGTGTGTGTGTGTGTGTGTGTGTGTGTGTGTGGTGGCCATGCTGACCACAGCTGGCCTCCCAGCCAGGCCTCTATAGTTCTAGGACATGCTCTGTCTTCAGAGCTCCTGCAGCCAACTTGTGCCTCCTCTCCGCCCTGCTATTTTTCTGTCTCTGTCTGGGCTCCCACTCTGTCTGACTGGCTTATACAATGTTTACCCTTCCTGTCTCTCCCTCTTCTTTTTCTCTGAGGGTCTCAACATCATATGTCTGTCTCTGTCCTTCCTTTCCCTGCTGCCTCTCAGACTTTCTTCGTGTGTGTGTGTGTTTGCATGCACGTGTCTGTGTGTGTGGTGGCCAGTGTGTCGTGAGTGTCTGTGTGTGTGGTGGTGAGCATGTCTGGTGTGTGTCGGGGTGTGCTGTGTGCATGTCTGTGTGTATTTGTATGTATCTCTCCCCTTCTCTCTCTGCCTGCCTCCCCAGTCCCTTCTCCTGCTTCGTCTCCCTGTCTGTCTCTTGTCAGGAGGCCAAGCTGGGGCCAGATGAGGGCCGGTGGGATGAGATCATGCAGTGAGGAGCTGTGCTTTGTCAGTAGAGATGGCGGTGAGGTGGGCTGGGCTGTGCACACCAGCATTGGTGGGCTCTGGAGCAGGAGCTCATCAGACCTGAGGGTAGTGCTCTTCGGGTGTGTGTGTGTGTGTGTGTGTGTGTGTGTGTGTGTGTGAGAGAGAGAGAGAGAGAGAGAGAGGGCGAGCGCGTGAGCACAGAGCAGACTGCAGCAAACCGCCAAGTCAGGCGTCTCCACGTGGGCCCTTCAGATACCCAGCCCCCAGCTCTTTGTTCTGGTGCAGCCTTTAGCCTGATGCTTGCACATGGGAGCACATGCACACACACACTCAAACGGGCAGGAGCCTCCTCATTGGGAAGGTCCTTGGGGGCTAAGCTGCCCCCTCCTTGGCTTTGGTACAAAAGGTCACCTGTCTCATCCTCCAAGACGGTGGCATGCCCACCCACCCCCCACTGCTACTGCGTGCCAGCCCACAGCAACTTGGCAGGCAGCACTGAAATGTCAGCCTCCTCAGCACCAAGCGGGCCTGTGCCTACTGGCTACGTGGGCGCCAAGTACCAGGCAATTTCTATGTCCAAGGTCCCCAAGAGCCCTCTGCCTCAGCTACTATCCATGCTTGAGTGCCTCTGTGTCTCCTCAGCTGACCTCTGTAAGCAACCCAGCAATATGTTAAAATAGTAGAATAAGGAATGCCAAGAATCAAGAGGTAGGGAGCTCAGGATCAAGAAGCGGGGACCTGCCCCAGGTCCCAAGGCATGGCAGAGCCTAGACTAGAGCTTGGGATGCCTGGTACTTATCCTTGCACCCTCCTGTCTCCCTTAGGCAGGTCTGGATTCTCGTCTGGGAAATGAGAAGCACAAAGCTATTGGCAGAGTGGAAAATGTGGTGAGAGCAGCAGGTATGGGAGGTGCCAGGGTGTCCTGGGGGCATCTGGAGAAGGGACCAGGAAACTCAGGAGAGTGGTCATCGCTGAAGAGGCGGCCCCTGAAACCAGCAAGGAAGAGGAGACCAGCCTTCCTTAGTGATGAGAGAAGGGTGGTTGTTAATCACCCACCCATGGGCTGGACATGACCCACAGACATCTGAGTCTGACTACTTGCTGGTTTTTAAAAATGCAGATTAGTTGCCAACAGTTACTCTTTGGGAGATTGCACTGTCAAGTCAGATGCTTCCTTTCAGTGGGAACCTTGGACTCATGACTGACTAGGGGGGTGGCTGACCCCACCATGTTGTCTCACACCCAAGCATTTGCCATGGCTGGAAACCCCCAGGCCCTGTGGACATGTATGCTTCTGACCTCTGCTCTAAGCACACCCTCACTTCCCAACAAAGCAACCTGAGTCCCAGGACCAGGAGGGGAAGCCCAAGCGAGTGGATCGCTTGCTTTGTGTCTACCAACATTTGCTTGGTCTGGTTTCTCTGATGTGCTCCCAGAGGAGCTGACAGTAGACCCTGGGAAGAGGACCGAGCCAGCCAGGGAGGTGAAGAATCAGGAATGTGATGGGGCTCCTGCCTTGCCCTTTGTGGTCTGGGGTCCACGCAGGAGGGGCTCAGGAAGGGCTCAATCCTGCCTTGGAGCCCTCAGTCCCAGGGAGCTTCAACAGCAACTTCTGCAGTAGCTCTGGGGCTCAGAGATAGACCCCAAACCCAGGGGGCCCTGTGGCAAGTGTTCCACCTCCATCAGAGGTTTGGGTTGGGACACAGGCGTCAGTGTCCAGCCAAGTCATTTCACCACCTCTACCCAGGACTCCTTAAGCAGGAGAAGGTGGGTCACAATTGTTTTCCCTCTGTCTTTGAAAACAATCCTTCTTGGTCCCACCTGGCTGAATGGGGGCTCTCAGACCCCCGTGGTGATGGGGACATTCCTGGCCTTTCTTGGAAGCTTGGCCTCTGTCCATGCCTTCACACCTCCCCCATGGCCTCTCTTTGCCCCTCTCTGCTTCTGCCCACCCCAGTGCACGCAGGCGCCTTCCCATCACCATTACTGGGGAGGACAAATGGCCTCATTCAGGGACACCCTGCCAGATCTGTCTCTCTAAGACAAAGCCATGCGCAGCTCTGCGTGAAAAACGGCTTGCGGCTGCCCAGTGAGCAGGCGGGATTGGTGGGTGCAAATTGCTGGGGATTTGTTAATGCCTGCCAGCTCCCCCAGAGACAGTGGACAGGCGGGCCCTTGCCCTTGAAATGCCAGGCTGCCTGGCTGGGTGCCTTGTCAAGGCCAGGACAGACTTCCTCCTGCACACCAGCCCCCACCCCATCATCTGAGCTCAGCAGAGCTGAGATGTGGGGGAGGGACTTGCCTTCCTTCCTCCTACTCTGGCCTCTGCACTCCAAGTCAGGTCCTGCTCAGGAAAGAGCTCTGAATTTCATCACTAGGCCCTTGGGAACCAACTTTCGGTCAGCCCTGTTTAATGGACAAACCTGTTCACACACTTAACCTCCCACTGATTCATTACTGCTGAGAGGGAGTGGGGCTCTTAACAGCACACCCATTTTATAGAGGAGGAAACTGAGGTGCCAACAGGGAAGAAACAGATCCAGGTCCCATGGCTTCAGCAGGGTTTTGACCTCTATGGTAAGATGGTAAGATCTGGAACACAGGGAACTGTACCCCTTCTCAGTGACCCTGAGTGAGCTGGTGGGGTAGGTTGTCCTGGGCCAATGGTCCCCAGCTTCTCTCTCCTCCTCCAGCTCTCTGAGAGCTGAGGCCTGGGATCCAGTAGCCTCACTTTGCTCTTGGAGGAAAAGAACAGTGGGGAGGAGCCCACGTGACAAAGGGTTTGTGGACACAGCGTTCCCAGGCTAAGGAATTGGGGGGAGGGGTGGCTGCGATGGTCCCTGGGGTGTCCAGAGTGAACAGAGAGGAGGGCACAGTGCCATGGAAGAATGAGACAGGGCAGATTTAGAAACAGCTTCAAGGCCCTGGAAAAGGGAGTTGAGTATTTCAGTGGCCACTCTACAGCTATTGAAACCTAAGTCTCCCAAGAATTATCACTATGTAGAAATGCTTATGACATAATATTAATTTTTTTAGAAGGGCAACAAAAAGGTATATTCAGTATGACCTCAACCAGGTGCAAAAGAAGACATTCATTTACTTAGTCACAGGAAACAGAAAACAGGGTATATACCAAAATGTCAACTTATAAGTAACAAATCTTTCTGAGGCGGGGTGGGGTGCCACTATTTCCCACATTTTCTTCAGGGAGAATGAATTCTGTTTTAAGCGGAAGCAGCAAAGATCATTGTGAGTTCTTCTGGAGTTTGGCTGGAGTCGGCAGGAGTGGGGTGAGACAAGAGCACCGTTGTCTCCAGGCTTGCTCAGCAGTTTTCCCAGTGCAGCCCTCTCTAATTCCCTGAGAGCCCCTGGGGGTAGGCCTCTGCTGGTAGGGAGGCTGCTCTTCCTGTCTCCCTGTCTCTGCAGGATTAGCTCATCGCTGGCTCTCCTACAGAGCCAGGCTATGCAAGGACATTGCTGCCTGAGGCCCAGCTGGTGGATACCTGCTTTCCAGGCCTCTCCAAAATAAAAGAGGATGGAAGGATGAGGGCACAGCACATGGCAGGGGAACCTGGGGCCTGGGACCCTGATAAGTGGTGCAGAACCCTCAAGATGGGGCCACTTTCTTACCTGGATCTTGGGACTTCTTGGCCTAGCCACATGATTACGAGAGGGAGGGAGGGATCAATGAGGCACATGGTAGGGAAAGGCAAGGCTGCTGGAAGAGCCTCAATGAAACAATGTGTCTGCATTTGGGTTCTCCCAGATGCAAACCCTGCAACAGAGATACTAGTGCAACAGATTTATTTAGCAGGATCCTAGAAAACACCGGTAGAGAAGCAGGGAAATGAGAGAAGAAAGGGAATGAGGTCAATGATAAGTGTGTTGTCAAGCAGGTTACCTGCTGTGGGCACCTGCATGGAGCTCTGGGAGACTGCATAGAATATGTCCCCAGTCAGCCTGAGAGGCAAGTACGAGGAGGTATTTATCCAGCATCTGGTATCCAGTATTGGTTGAGGGCTTCTTGGGGGTCGGGGCATAGATACACAAACCCCATTACAGTCCCCTTGGCAAAGATGCAAGCAAAGTCACAATGCACGCAGTAAGCAGAGGGCGGGTAATGAAGCATCTGCAGTGCCTGCAATAAGCCACTCTCCCAATTTCAGTTATTTGCATCCCATCCTCATCATCCCTGCCATTTGCCAGTCCCACTCATATTATGATCTATATTTTTCATATTGTTACTTGTTCATTATGACCGACCTCAAGGTGGGAATTTTAAAGGGAAACTTTATATCTTACATTGCTACCATAACTGGCAGATCAGTCTGCCTTGCCACATTTAGAAACTAACTGTTAAAATAAAGACTATAGAGACTGCCCTGTGTCTGGGTTTAGCTATAGGTGCCTGTTCTACGGCTAAGGCCTGGGCCAGCTCTCCACCAGTTAAAAAGGGTAATGGGACATTAGGAAACTGAGACTCCTTTCCTTGAAATAGCAGCATCCCAAATATGGGAAGAAAGCTGATTTGGCATTGGTTTTCTCGCTGGGTCCTATGACCACCCCAGCCATCTCAGGGGCCACATCCCCTAGTCTATACTTGAGGGTGCTTCAGTCAAAGAAGACAGACTGATGAGGCCACGGGAGCCAAGATACCACCCTTCACTTCTGTCTCCCCTGGGCAGGCCATGCCCTGCCCAGCATCACTTTCTTACACAGTCCAATGCATCTATATCATTTCTCTACTTTCACAGCTACGGAAAGAATGATAAGGTCTCGGCCATGAGAATGCCTCTCAAAATAAGAAATACCAAAAAGGAATTTGGTATATAATAAGCACAGGGGCTACGAATGCATATAAATGCACCACACACAGTTTCTGCTCTTGGGGTTTGAAATAAATGTATGCCTCATTCTGTAAGGGAGAAATGACAGTAATCCTACACACAAACACAGCCCTTTACACGGCCTTCCTCATCCAGTCGCATGAGATTTCCAGGGCAGGCTGATTCTCATTTAAAGAGGAGAAAACTGAGGCTTTAAGGGGTGAGACCAGAAGTGAGACCAGAGTTCTGGCTCTTCCTATTCCTCTGCAGGTGTCCCTAAGGGGCTGACAGCCTCTGGGGAAATGCAGGGCCACAGGGTTATCACCCCATAGGCACCCAGGTTGTCACTCTGCAGCCATAGTGCACCTGGGACAGAGAGCCTGCCAAAACTGTTCTTCCCAGCCCAGGGTGCCCTGAAGATGCTAGGGCAGCCCCCGAGAAGTTAATAAAGCCATCTGCAGCAATTAATTCTGCAGAGCAAAGAGCCAGGTAAGAGGATTAAAGAAGCCAGAGCTTTGGTTTTAAGATGGAGCTTAGCATTCTCACCCCCAGAGGAGGATTTCAGGGGATTCGTGGGTGTGAGAGTGAAATGGAGCAGGGACTTGGCAGAAAGTGGCAAGGTGGTTCTGGAACTTTTGCAACCCACAGCCTTGTAAATACCTTCTGGGTTAGACAAACAGACGGGAATTAATGATGGTGCAGGTTATCATCAGCCTTCCCTATTTAGACTTACAGGGCCAGGGCAGGGCAGGGCACCTGGATTAGGAAAAATTCTGATGATGATAGAAAATATTTGGCCAGTATTTCCTCAGTACTGGGCACTGTGAACTCACTTATCCCACATGATGATCCTAGACCCATGTTTTCCCTTTTCACAGATGAGGTAATCAGGGTTCAGAAAGATTGATTAATTTGATCAAGGCCACTTGGCTACAAAGAGCCAGAATTGTGATTTAAATAAGAATATGTGACCCTGAATTTGTAAGTGGCCCCTTACTCTCTATGAGCAGGTTGAAATGAGGTCCTGGGAAAGACATGTTAATGGCTCAAGAGCTTGTTGGGATCACCTGAATTGCTTGCAGGTGGAGAAATTAAGTACAGTATTTGACAATGATTTGTCCTCAGTAGGTTAAACACTCCCACCCATCTTCGAGCTCATTCAACACTCAGCGTCCCATGGATGGTGAGTCGCAGAGCCTGACACAAAGTAAGCATTCAGTACATGTCAGCTGTTATTGCCAGAATTTCCTGGTTGGCCCCAATTTCAAATATATTTTCCAGAAACTATTCAGCTAATTCATAGAGAGAAGTAGTAGTTAAAAGCATGGACTCTGAAACAGCTTGCCTGTATGTGAATCCCACCCAGCCCTCCACTTGCCAGCTATGTGACCTTGGAAAAGTCACTTAACTTCTCTGTGCCACAGCTGCCTCATTTGCTAAAAGGGGATGGTGGTGACAATGCCTACGTCATAGGCATAAATGAGTTAACATATATACGGGCTTAGAATAAGGCCTGGTGTATTGTAAGTGCTATATATGTGTTAGCAATCTTATTCCTACATACTGGCATTCGCACTTCCTTAGGATTCCTCTCATATCTGTAGTAGCTGAAAACTCTGCTCCTGATCCTGTGTGGTAGTTTAGGGTCTGGAAAATATGGAACCTCTGTGTGTAGTATAGCTAGGACCAAGGTAAATACCAGCCACATTCATTTACAAGTGAATAGATGAGTGGAACCCTATTAACTCAGGTGGGGGAATGGTTTCTTTTCTGAAACTCCAGGGCCAGAAGCCCACAGCTGTCTCCAGCAGAAGCCCACTTGGGGTTAAGACTGCATTCTTCCCTCAAGAAAAGGAGGCTAGGCCCCAATGGGGGAATGGAGAGTAGAGAGCTGAAGGAGGTCGAACTGAGCTAGCAGCACTCTGTGCCTCAGGCTGAGATAGTTTGAGGGCCTGTCTCACCAATCCTCTCAGCAATGCTTTCCAGAATTCTTTCAAGAAAGAAACTTTTAACATTCTATCTGTTGAGCTCTTGCTTTGTGCCAGGCACTGTGCTGGATATGTTATGCATATCAGCACTGATCCTCATAACAGCCCAACCCATTTTATAGATTGGAAAACTGACTACCAAAGAGATTCATTAACCTGTCCAAAGTAACTTATATCCTTTGTGTAATGAGGCAAGGGATGGGTGGATAGACGGCTCTGAATAGATGGCTATCGGCACGCCTGAAACTGAAGAAGCAAAGGAAAGAAGCAAGAGAATGAGAGAAGTAGAGTATGGGCCAGGATAGAAGGGCCTGCCTCAACTCCAAGTACTTGTTCCCGCTCCTGGAAACTATGGCTCTCAGCCAGCAGGCCTCCAACCCTCCTGGGCTCTACTCTTGCAGTGTCCCTGGAGTCAGGTCCAGCCAGCTGCTGCTATAGGGCTGGTGTCAGGACATGCACAACCAATATCTGGACTCCAGAGTGGGGACAGCATGGGACAAGAGTCCTCCTAGCTTGGGCTTCAGAATCAGGCAGACCTAGGCTGAGGTACGTCACTTCCAAGCCATGTGTGACCCTGGCCACACACCCTCCAGCCTCTCATGAAATTATGGGTGCGAAGTACTTAACACAAGCTGGCATCTCTAAAGGGCTCTGTATATAATCGCTCTAATTATTAAGTCCTGCCTTGCAGTATAGGCTCTGAACCCCACTTGCATGTAACTTCATGCAAATCACTTCTCTAAGCTTGGGGTCCAGTGGATCTAGAATCCAAGCCTCCTGGCTGGAGAGGCCACATTTCTATTTCTGTGGCAACCCAACTGCCTCTCAGGGGACCATCTGGATCACGTCACCCTGGCAAGGTGCTGCCCAGGCAACCAGGTGTTTGTGTTTGGCAGTGGAAGCTCTGCAGGGTGGTAATTCCCCTCACTGGGGACAGGGTGGTGGCCAGGCAGGTGGCTGGAAGGAAGCATGGCCACCTCAGTCATGCCTGCTCTTGCTAGTCCTGGGCCTAAAGAGAAACAGACCTCAGAGCTTAGGAACTCTGGCCAATGACTTTCCTCGAGGAGCTTCCTTATATTACTAGGCACATCTCCTGGCTTGTTGAAGCTGGCCAGGTGGGAAATAATGCCTGGGGCTGGACTCCTATAGGGAATTCGGAAGGACCCAGTCTCACCTGTTTGGAATGAGGAGCCAGTGTTGTCTCTAGCAGGAAACAGGAATTATTGGGGTTAGGAGTCTGCCTTTCAAACAGGCAGATCATTATAATGACAGCAAAGACTTGATGCAAAGGATAAACTAATTCACCCCTTCCACAATGGTGCATGGGTACCTGTTTATGTGTGGACGTGGTGATTGGCATTTAGGTAACCCTAGAGATTGCCTGTACCCTCCAGGAGCTCACAGACGTGGTTGTGCTTAGGAGAAACACAACATTTTCAAATCCACATCAGCAAAGCAGGGAGCCGAATAAGAGGGGAACCCCCTGGGGCCACCCACTTCCAGCGGAATGCTCCCAACCCAGATAGGGTTGGAAAAATGAAGGACAATTTAGATAGCCCATGTTCTGCCATCCCTTCACAGAGGGGAGCCCCTTGACTCTTACAGCAGCTCATGAGAAAGAGTTCTGTTCCCTTTTTCAGAGAGAGATAACCTGGGGCTCAGAAAAGTGAAGTTCATGCCCAGGGTCTCAGCTGGGCTGAGAAGAACTGTGTCCCTCTGCCTCCACAGTGCACCCTCCGGGGAAGCTGCTATACTAGTGGGCTGCCAGAGGAGCCTCCATTTCCTGGAAGTCTGAAGCCTCCCTAAGCCGAGTGAAATAGTCCTCTGTCTCTCTGTCCTATCTTTTTCCCTCTCTTCCCCTCTTTCCCTCTCTCTATTTCTATTCTCCCTGCCCTTTCTCTCTCATTCTCCTTCTCTCCTAATCTCCCTTCTCCTTCTTTCCCTCTCTACCCCTCCCTCTCTTTTCTTTTATCTCCCTCTCTCTCCTTTCTCCCTCATTCTCTTTGTCTCCTCTGACCCCTTGGGACCACCGCTCCACACGTCACTGATCCCTCTTGCTGCAGCTCAGCTCTGCCCTGGAGTCACCTGCAGACTCTTGCCCTGGGCTCTCAGGCTCACTATCCGTGGGTGCCCTGATCCTGCCCCAGCCCAGGGTTGGTCTGTGCCCCTGAAATGCCTGCTGCTGTTTCATACTACCCCGTCAGGCAAGGAAGTGACATAATTGCATGTACTGCCATTTCCTCCAGGCTCTGTGTGGTCTTGAGCCCATTCTCAGATGTGCGCACCAGATGTTTAGAATCACTTCCTTCCAATTAAGCATCTACTGGGAGGCCAGGCGTCAAGGGGGCTCTGTGTGTGAAGGGCTCAAGTCTGTACAGATGGGGCTTGGGAGAGAAAATGGGAAACTCCCCCCGATGCACAGACAGCAGAAAATGTGAGTGCTATTGTGCTCTGTGGAGAAGCCGAGCAACTGAGAAATACAGTTGGACATCCCTGTCCCCTTGGCCGTGAGCTGTGGTGGACGTGAGGCTCCTGGGTAGACTCCAGGGAAAGACTGACGTGTCCATCCCCTGGGGACAGGGCTTTTGCATCTGGTTTTTCTCCTTCCACCCCAAATGGGGAGAAAACTGGGGGAGGAATAAAACAAAAGAGGAGGAGAAAGGTGCTGCCCCTCTAAAGAGAGGACAGGGAGTGCAGAGCTGGCCCCACAGATCAGCATCTCTTTCCTCTGAGGCTCTGGTGTCTTGGTGTAACCAAGGCTAGGTGTTGGGGTCCTAGGGCCCTTCCTGTACAGAAAAGGCTGCCCCAGCCTTATATCACAGACCCCCAAGTGTGCACAGCCATATAATACAAAGAGCAGTGGTATCCAGTTGGAAGATACAGGGTGGGTCTAGGGGATCAGAGAGCCCAGAGCCCCCAACAGGGCAGCCACTGCACAGAGGACCACCTAAGGCAATGAGAGACACATGCCCAGAACTGCCAGGGTTGCCAGTACCACAAGAGATCTCATGAAGTTTTTAATGTTGTTGACCACCTCTTATTTAAGACCCAGCACTGGCCAGTTCAGCCATGACTGAGGGCAGGCTCTCAGATGGCCAGTGGAAACATGTAACTGAAATCACTGAGGACCAAGATGGAGACAGATGGACCCATGACTGATGGGAGGAGGAAAGGTCAGTCTGTAGAGTACATGGGACTGTGTCATCTTCACTGAATACAGAAAGATGCCTCATGTCCTGTCAGCAGGGGAGGATTGGTACTGAAGAGCATGTGAATGGGGCCGGAGTTGAGGGACAGGACCTTTTGAGGTATAGAAATAACCTGTATGATGAGTGCCCAGCTGTGCAGGTAGGCAACGCTGAGCTTGCATTCTGCTCCCCTGCTTCCAAGCTGTGTGACTTTAGGTAACTGACATCACCTCTGAGCTTTAACAGTGGCATCAGGAAATGGGGCTAATCATACCTCCCTCTCAGGGTTGTTTGTGTTGAGGTGTTGAAGACTGGAAGAGATGATGTAGCGGAAGTTGTGCCCTACATGTCATGAAAACTCATATAGTGAAAACTTGGTATCCATTTGCCACATCCTAGTCACTTAGGCAAAACTGGTATGCAGAGAGTACCCTCCCCTCAAAAACATCAGCTGTGAGAGGAAAAAGGCTGGGTAGGGGAGGAGGATGCCCTGTGCTGGAAAGGAAAGGGGAAACAGGAAGACAATGCACTTTTGGAAAACATGAGACATATAATAAATATAAATAGTAAGTATCTATAGTAGTGTTTTTATTGCTACTGTTATTCTCTAACATGGATGTCAAAGTGCAGAAGGCCTTTCGGGATCACCTGGCACAACCCCCTATTTTTATTTGAGAGGAGACTGGCACAGAGAAGGGATCAGGCTTCCCAGTATCTGTCATCATACTAGGAGTGGGGCTGAATTGACATGATACCTCTAATGCCCTTTCCATTACTACTACTAGTACTGGTACTCCCGAGACAACTACTATTACTGCTAATATTACTGATATTAATACTACCATGCCAAGTGCTACTTCTAATACTACTATTATCCTATTACTATACCTAATCAATTAAGGAGTTAACTTGTATTGAATCCTTACCATGTCCCAGACACTAGGCAGAATACTGCATGTACATCCTCTCCTTTCATCTTTATAAAAATGTTAAGAAAAAACTGAGACCCAGAGAGGTTAAATACTTGCTCAAGGCCACATAGCTAGCAAGTGTCAGGGCTAGAATTAGACCCAGGCAGTCCTACTCCAGACCTGCACACTTGAGTGCCAGGTCAAGTGTGATACCTCCCAAAAGGAGGCAAGAGGCTTGACAAGCCCCATGTCCTGGATAAATGGTCTGATGCATCCTGGGAGCAGGGCTGCCTAGTGATTTAGCCCAATGGGCAGCTGCCTTTGTGGAGGGTTCTAATCATCTCTGTCCTGCCTTGTCTCATGAGCCCTAAAATTCTACTATTCACTTGACTTTCTTTGGATTAAAGTACTCGTCTCTCTGTAAGTTAGCCTTGTTCTTTCGCTCTGTCATTTGAGGACACCATGGTAAAGGGCAGGGAGGTCAGGTCCCAGACTTGGGCAGGCCTGGCTTTCAGTTCAGGCTCTTTGCAAGCTGGGTGACCCTGGGCCTGTCTCTTCATCTCTCATATATGAAGCTCCAGCTCAGGGCCTCATGGAGTGGACCTCCATTTTGGAGGCCAGTATGTCCAAAGAGTATGTCTGCCCCAGCATCACTCTAGCTCTCCTGTGACATTGAAGGACTCCTGGCACAGCCCCAGGTGCAATAATCCTTGCAGATGAGAACCCCACCCCCAAGGCTCAGGCCAGGGATGGCAGGAAACCAACAAACTGTCTAGGAAAGATGCAGGATTTAGAGGCTATGCAGCCACTGATTTAGTAAACATGTATTGAACACCACAGTGTCTCTGGCCTATGCTGAATACTTGACACCATGTGAGTGAGGCAGATGTGGCCTTTGCCCTACAGGAGCTCTAGGCTTGGCAGAGAGGTAAACTTGGAATAAACACCCCGCCCCCAATGATGTCATCATTGTAATAGGTTCTACAAAGGACAGGTGGTGGGAGCCACAAACTTAAGAGCTTAGATAAGGTTTTCTTGAGAAAATGACTTTAGCAGGATGGCTCCAAGGAGAAAAATCTACCCAGAGAAGAGGGGAGAGAAAGGCATTCCAGGCAGAGGAATAGCATGTGCAAAGGCCCCAAGTACAGAAAGAATGTGGGTTCAAATTTTCTCTCTACTTCTTCTGACTTGGAGTCCTGGTATAAAATACTTCTCTTTTAGCCTCAGTTTCTTCACCTATAGAATGAGAACCATGCCACCTGCCTCTCAAGATTCCAAGCAACCTGGATGTTAAGGAATAGGAAGGTGCTGGTGCCCGGTACTGCTTCCCTGAATGTCTAGGGAATCTGGAGGCTGTCTCTTGGCTCCTGGCTTTCTACCATCCCCAACACCAGAGGCCTTGTTTTTTAGAGCAATTAGGTAATTAGGCCAAATTCAATTAAACACCACACTCCCAGGTCTGCCTGGGGCCCAAGGCGGGTGTGGGCTCCCCTTGCTAAAGGGAAGAAGCAGGAGTGCTGGATTGGTTCCCAGGGCTGTACCTTCCTACCATGAATCCCAGAATACTGCCTGCATCCAAGATGGGGAAATTGAGGCAGGGAAGAGGCAGTGCTGCTTGGCCCTAAAGCATAGCATCTTCAGGCCTAATATCCCCAGGGCTGATTTTTTTTTCCCCCTTCTTAAGATCCTCAAACCAGGCCACTGGTCCATGGCTTGTCCCACCTTTTAAATTCATCAAGGATGTTGAGCTCCTCACCCCCCACAGATTTGTGGGATGGTGGGGTTCAGCTTCCCTCCCACCCTTGGAATTGTGGCAGTTTCCCCTCCTAACTGCAAGCTGGTACCCAACCACCATTTAACTCTTTGATAGGCATGTGGGTTTAGGGGGAGAGCATGCCTCCAATAAAGTTGAGCAAACCAAGGATTATAGATGAATGCCTTTAAGGAACTTGCTGGAGGCATCCAGACAGGAGCAACCCAGGTTGGGGGTAGCAGAGGTACCCTTCCAGAGACCATACATGAAACTTCAGAGCCTTGAATGCCAAGCTAAGAAATTCAAACTTGAACTTGATTCTGATAGAACTTGATTCTAAGCCATGGAATGTTTTAGACAAGGGAATGACATGGTCGGATTTGCCTTTTAGAAAGCCTCAGTACATAGAGGAGGGACCTATGGGCCAGAGGTAGAGAAAAAGAAAAATTTGGAGATTTCCAGACAAGAGACTGCTGGGGTGGAATTATGCCATGTATAGAGGGAAAGGACGGATGTATATTGGGAAAGCAATCCAGTGATGCCTGTTGCCCAAGTCCTGCCACAGGCTGGGCCTTGGAAGCTCATTTCATGACATGGGATTGTAAAAAGTCTTAACTTTGGATTCATTTAATTTTAGTGGTTTTATGGGGTTTTATTTCTAATCAGAGAATAATACATACTCCTTATAAACAATTAAGGCATATAGAAAATTATGAAGAAAGCAAAGAGTAGCTGAAATCTCACTACTACGGGATCACAGCTTGGTAAAGAACCATTATTCAACAATGTTGAGCAGCCATTATGGGCCAAGTAGGTTTGTTACAGTGATCAAAAGAGTCAAAATCCCTTACTTTACAGAGCCCACAGTGTCCCCAAAATGGCATGTCTATAGATACGGTCGTTGCCAAAAATTTACAAAAATGGGACCACGATGGGCCACTACTTTGCAGCTGGCTTCTTTATTTTAAGGGGATTATGTATGTTGTAGGCATCTTGCCGGGCCCGCTCTGTCCTCTATAGGGAATCAGTGAGGGTCAGCTCAGTAGTGACGATTCTTCTTGGGGCCTTCTCAGCCAGACTAGGGGAAACCAGTGCCCCCAGCAGCAAAGAGAGTTCCTGCATCTGTACTAGATGTCTTCACTAGGTGGAGAAGCTGTGGCCCAGAGAGAGACAGTGACCTCCTCTTGGTTACATAGCAATCCCCCAAGTTTTTCTCCCATGCAACATCTATCTCAGTTGAGACTTGGCCTCTGGGTGGAGGCGTGTCCTGTTCCCACCTACCAACTTCAGCTGTGCTGATCCTGATTTCAACATCAGGCCTCCCACTCCTTGCCCTACCCTGGCGGCCACTTTGAATTTTCCCCAACAGACATTCCTACCTGGCCTGCCTGCTCACGTTCAGAGCCCCAGGCAGTAAGGGATACCCAGGACCACAATGGGGAATGAAGGAAACCACTGGATCCCTGAGCCGCGATGGGCTGGGAGCAAGGGGCTGGAAGGGAGCAGGTATCAGGGAAAATGTTGCCTCATACAGGACTGTCAGGAGAGGAGGGAGGGGAATGTACCAGGTGAACTTTACTGGGCTTAGAAAGTTCATAAAACTGCTGTACTACTGCTCAGAATGCACTGAGATTCTTGAGCATGCTTCTCAACCACCCTTCTTCTCCTCTTATCATAGCACCCCAAAGGAGAAAGGGCCTCAGAAGCCATAAGGCTACCAGTGTGGGATTCCCTCTGCAACTCTCCATCTTCAGCTTACATGCCCTGGGTGTTTATAAGGTACTCACTACCACCCCTAGGTGACCGTGACTGTCAGAAGCTCGTTTCTTCTTTAGAGCCCAAATCAAGTGCCCCTACCTATCCTGATGTGTGTGACTCCCACTGTGGATCAAGGAAGAAGTTGAAAGGTCCAGGGTCTGACCCCCAACCTTCCTGTGAAGAAGAGAAATAGTAGGGCAGATCCTCCCCATCTGAATCCCACCAGCTCATAGAAAGAGGCAGTTGATGAACATGAGCCCTTTAGAATAGTAAGCCTTCGTATCTGTTTAGCAGTTTACCATTTGGAGAGCATGCCTTTGACACTACAGTAGGTAGGAACACAGCACTGGAAAAGAAGGCTTGAGGCTCTGGAATAAGGAATCTGGGTCTAGTCCTAGCGGAAGCCCTGGGCCTTCTCTGACCTTCACTTGCTTCACTTGAAAAATAAGACTAGGGCCTCATTACTGCAACGCTAAATGAGTTAATGGTTCCAAATGAGCATGTAGAGGCTTTGTAGGAAAAAAGGGCTGGACATAATAGGTGGTACAGGATTGGGGGCACCCTGGGGTTGGATGGTTGCTCGTGTAGCCTGCATCCAACCCTGCCAGGCCCCCCATCCTTGGGTGTGAGTGTGTGTGTGTGGCCTTCAAGCCTTCCCCTAGCTGAGCCTATTGCTTCCTCTGCAAAGTGGATGGCATCCGTCCTGGGGCCTGTGTGAGCCTTTGTCTCGGGAGTATCAACAGTGGAATTCAGCTACCCTGGCCCAGACCGGGACAGGGGTGGGGAGGGGGGCTGGTGTGTGCCACACAGCCAGGCAGGCTGACAGACAGCTTCAACAGGAACGGAAATGCCTTTCCAACTGCAGGGAGCTTATGTCGGTCCAACCGAGGGGCTGTCCGGAAGCCCCCTATCAAAGCTGTGTCCTGGGAGAAGCAATAAAACCCCAGGACTGCTGAGGCATGAACATTCGAGCTGCCTTGGCCATCCCTTCCCTTCAAAAGCAACTCCAGAAATCGATAGGAAAAGATTTATTAGAGGCCTGGTTGGTGAGCTCCCTACCACCTCCGGCAGCCCCTTTGTTAGCCAGCCTGAGCTTCCTGTCTGAGCAGGCTGTTTCCACTGAGAAACAACCCATATTCTTCCAGACAGCAGGTCGGGGACCTCGTCTCTGGGCGGGCAGGCAGGAGGAGCAGAGCAGCATAGATCCTACTATTCACTCATTCATTCCTTAACTCCCTTAATTCATTCAGGTAGTTGGTCCTTGTTTCATGCATACAGCAAATATCATGCATCTGCCTGGCATATTTGAGGTACTGTCGATCTAACATGTACAAAATAGACAACAGTTGCTGTTGACGTGGAGCTTGCCTTCTAGGAAGGAAGACAGAAATAATTGAAATACATAGTCATAAATGCGAAGGGGAAAGCTAGGTCAGGAAAGAGTTGTAGGAAGTGTCGGGAGGGGCTGCAGTTTGGGGCAGTGTGGCTGTGGAAGGCTTCCCTAGAAGATGTCACCTGAATGAAAGCCTGCAGGAGGAGGGAAGTGAGCCTGGCTTCCTGGAGAAGAGCTTCCTGGTAAACCTGTAGGAGTGTTTCTGGGGCATTAGCAGCCAGAAGGGGCAGCAAGGCTAGAACAGAGTAAACAAGGGGAGACTAGAAGGAAATGGAGTCAAGGAGGTGACGGGCTAGGTCAGGCATGTCTTGTGGGTTGTAATAAGAACTTGGGTTTTTATACTGACAGAGCCACTGGAGGAAGGGATTTAATCAGAGATGTGCTCTGACTTCATTTTTAGCAGGATCACCATGTGTATTAATTGCTAGGGCTGTCATAACAAAGAACCATAGACTGGGAAGCTTAAACCACAGAAATACATGGTTTCACAGTTCTGAGGGCCAGAAGTCTAAAGTCAAGTTGCTATATTGGCACACCCATGCCCCTCCTGAAGACTCTAGGAAAGGGTCTGTTCCAGGCCCCTCTCCTAGCTTTTAGTAGTTCTGTAGTTCTCTGGCATGTGGCTGCATGACTCTAGTCTTCACGTGACATTCTCCCTGTGTACATGTCTGTCTCTGTGTCCAAATTTCAGCTTTTTATAAGTACACCAGTCATATGGGATTAGGGCCCACCCTAATGACCTCATCTTGATCATCTGCAAAGGCCTATTTCCAAATAATGTCATATTCACAGGCACTGAGTGTTGACTTCAACATCTTTTGGGGGACACAGTTAAACCCACAACACCACGGCCTCCTAAACTCTGTATCATCACTGTTATCTTGTTTGGTCCTCCCTAAGACCTCATGTCAGGTGTCCTTACTCCCATGTTACAGAGGAGGAGGCAGAGGCCCAGGAAGCCAGGACTGACTTGTCCAGGGCTATCAGCTAGTTAGTACGTGTTTCCTGAGCCTCAGCCTCCAAATCCAGGCAGAGCCCCTCCTCCCACAGCTCTTCAGCTTCACGGGACGTGGACAGTTCCTTCCTGTCTTTACTCTGGCCCCTGCCCGCCAGTTTCTCTGTCCATAAGACATCCCAGTGGCTAAGTGGCTACGGGCATCCCAGTGGCATGGGCAGATAGCTTAGAGGGCAGCCACCTTCCTAGCTGAGCACGTAGAGGGGCAGGCAGCTCTAGAAGACTAAAGCCACTTGAGTGTCCATTTTGTGCCTGATTCCTGGGTTTCCTGCTCCATCCTCTCTCCTCCTTCAGACTGGCAAGAGGCTTTCTTGGATCCCCTATAAGCTTATGATTATAGGGCTTCTTGAAGGTGCTAAGTGGAGGTTGTGGGGCAGTGGTGGGTTTTGTTTTCTTAATGAAATGAAATTTGGGCAGAAGCCAAATTCAGACTTCTGAGAATGCAGTCTGAGTTTGACATGAGGGCCCTGCTGGTAGATAAATCTTGGAAGGGGAGAGGTGCAGTGATAGGAAGAAGATCCAGGGAGGTCTCCTCCACCATTTCTCGAGCCCCCCTCAGGTAGAGCCCCAAGCCAACCCAAAATGTCAAGTGGATGCCAAACATGGAAAAGAAACACTAAGAAGAAATTATTTCATATATGTCATGTGGTATGCTGGAAAGAATATAAAATAAGAGTCAGGTGGACACAGCTCTCATCACAGCTCTAACTCGCTTTGTGACTTTGACAGTCATTCTCCATTCTCTGGACCTTGGAAATATAGTATGATGGTTAGTGATATGCTTTGCAGCCAGATTTCCGGATAGTTTAAATCCTTCAGTAAGTTGTCTAAACTTCTCTGTGCTTTGATGTTATCCACTGTAGAGTAGAAATAATAATCATACCTTATTAGAGAGGGCTGTTGGTGAAGATGGCATGTTGATACTTGGAAAGTGCCTGGAACCATGGCTGGCAACTAGCAAGTACTCTGTGATGGTGAGCTCTTTATTATGGACAATGGGGAGGCCTGGATCCAGCTTGGGGGCCCAGCTCTGTGTCCCAAGTGAGAATGTACCCTCCTGCTGTCCTGGTGTGTGGGTAGAGTTCTGAGGCCTGGCAGGGATACCTGCATTGGCCAGGAGGTGAACCTCATCTGTGCCTTTCTTCTTCAAGACTGTAGGTGTAGAATTGAGGAAGATGACCAGGGAAGAAAAAGGAAAACGGACAGAGGGAACAGTGTATCCAAAGACACAGAGTTTATGCCCGAACCCCTCAGAAGTGAGAGGGCAGAAGGCCCAGAAGATCCCTGGAGGCAGAGCCCCTGAGTCAACACATACCCAATCCAGCTGCTTGAGCTTTTCTGGGATAGCTGAGCTGGCAGTGACACAGACACTCCAGGGCCAGTTACCCTCAGTGTGTGCACGCATTCCTTTATTGACACACTCCTGCCCTGCACTCCCTTCCAGGTACCAGCTATGTGAAGGTGGATGGCCCAAGTCCTGAGCTAATGCCTGTCACACTCATCCACAGGCCTCCCTGTATACTTCATTCTCCCTGAGTGCTCGAGCCTGTACGGGTGACATCTCTCAGTCCTTGAGACCCTTGTTGAGACCTGCTGAATCAGCAAGGCTTGCTGAAGGAAGACGAATGCCAGAAGAGCCACCTCAGGAGTTCATTGTTCTGCCTCTCCTCAGTCTCAGGGAATGGAGCTTGGCTTTTGTATTCCCCCAGGCCTCCAACCATGTCACTTTGACCCCTAGGAGACCTACATCCTAGGTGGCTTTGCTCTTTTCCCCCTTATTGGCCTGGTCTGGTTCAGGGTCCGGGAGGCCCATCCCTCTGCAGATAAACTGGAGATGGTAGAGAAGGTTTTTCAGGCACCCCAAACTCAACTCTGGCAATCTCCACCCCCCATGACCCCATTAGTCCTGCCACCATGACAGGCTCCCCTAGCTGGAGGAAGCATCCTCCCTCCGGGGCCCTCCTGCCTTCCCGGCTGCAGTGCTGTGATTTACTGGTGGCCCCTCCTCGCGAGTGCCCACAGCAGGAGGAGTTCAAACACCCGCAAGAAAAGCCACCCGCTATTGATCCTGATCCCCGCGTCAGGCTTCCTGAGCGCTCGCGGGCATTCATCAAGGAGCACAGGCGCCGGGGCCGCAGCTCTCCTTTTTTCCTTCCTTTCTTCTGCCTCCCAAGTCATTCCCCCGGTCTGGGCCCCCCGCGCCGAGGTCACTCCGAGAACTCGCTAAGTGACTGAGCACAGAGGTGGAGAGTGTCTTTGTCTGCCGCCCCTTTCCTGTAGATCTTTATCAAGGCAGGGCCCAGGGGGTAGAGCAGGCCAATTTAGGCCCCAGGTTTTTGAGCAAATCTTTGGAAGTTGGATAAGTGGAGTTGGAATGTAGAGTTGGTAGGGAGAAGCCCTTCTGAAGCAGGAACTGGTTGGAATACCCGGATTTCCGTAGACTCTGTAATGTTGTAGTAGTAGTAGTAGTAGTAGTAGTAGTAGTAGTAGTAGTAGTAAGAGCTTGCTACCAATTGTGCCAGACAGAGCTTTGAAAAGGACCGCGCTGGCTTTTAAATTAGCATGTGAAAACCCTAGCTTTGACCAGGAGGCCTTCTGTGGTGGCTGGTGAATGCATGCTTGAAAGCGATTTGTTTTCCTAATTATTTAAATCTGCTAGTGGAGAGTATTTACTATTTTGTTCTTTTCTTTTCTGGCTTACCTGGGGGAAAGTCAAAAACAGTAGGTTCCAGGCCTGAGAAGCTTAAATATTAGCATGTCAATGCTCTTCTACCCGACCCTGGGGCTCCTCCCAGTGTCTGTCTCTTGGAGGTGGGGGAGGGGGACTGCTGGGGCTGTCTTGGTTTCCCAGGCAGTGCTGCCTGATCTGTGCCCCTCTGGTTTAAGTTCTGCCCATTTCAGTACAAATTCTGGCTCAACCTATAAGAGTGGTTTTTCTGAATTCAGTGCCTGGGGCTGGCCACATGGTACAGGGTATTTCAAGAATGAACTTGGGAGTTCCAAACATTTGGGTCTTTGGTGGCTCAGCAGGCACTAAGAATAAGGTTGCTGTTGTGAACTGTTGTTGCACAGAACTTCTGGGATGGGAGGATCCAGGAGAAAGCTGATCTTGTTATTTGAGGTCTTGTTAGGATTTTGGGTAATCGAGGTTTGAGCCCTGACATGTTAAAACAAGATTAATGTTAGAAACCGGGTCTGAGGGACATCCAGCTCAGTACTTTTCTTCTGAAAAGTGGGCCAAATTGTCAGACCCATCTGTTTCTGGGCGCCACTGGCAGAACACTGGGCTTTGAGGTATGTTGTCTTGGGGCTATGCAGTGGGGACTGGGCCAACCAAAGAGAGAGGTAAGAGAGGCTTCATTGGGCCATGGGGCCCTTCCCTCATGGATCCCAAACCCTGCAGGAGAGCGGGGGCCCCCAGTGAACGTCTCTGTGAATAAATGACAGTCCTCAAGGAAGCCATTCTAACCCAACATGTGGGAAAACTCCTTCGAGAAGGTGAAATGAGCAGAGCCTAGAATTCATGCTGAGCAGAGAAGTCCTTCCCCTGGCTGCCCCAAGCGTGGCCCCCCAGGGGACACCAATTAATCTGTCTTGCAGGAAGCTAGTTCTTGTCCAAAAGGCAGTATGTTATGAAGTCTGAACTAATCTGTTTAACCAGCTCCTCAGAGAGAAAGCCCCATGATAACTGCATTGCCAAATGCCATCCCCAAAAATGATATTTCAAGTAGCAGCGGGTGGGATTAGAGCCTGCTAACCATTCATGTCAAACAAGGAGCAAGAACATTTCTAGATAAGTGATTTGTCTCAGCCACTTCCAGGGTGGGCAGTAGGACAGAAAGGAAGGTTTAGGGGCCAGCCGGAGGCTCAGACTGAAAAGGGTGGGGTGGTGTGGTGTGGGGTTATCCAGGAATGAAGTCAGGATTAGCGAAGTCAAAGGCTAGTGCACCTGGTCAATTCCCCCACGAGAGGGAGGAGAGCAAGCTAGTTCAAAATAGAGATTTTAAAGACAGTTCTGGCTACCGTTATTTAGAGTGAATGATGGGGCCCCACTTACCTTCCTAATCATTTGGACAGTTATGTCAACATTGGAGAGACTTTGACCGGCAGGTGGGCAGGGCTGGAGGAGGGGGCTATAAAATATAGTTTCTCGCAACAGGGTGATAGTGATGGGCAGTGCCCACGAGAGAGGGAGGGGCGCAGAGCCCCTCTGCGTAGGGCAGCGAGTGGGCTTCCAAGGATGCCGGCCAGGCGGAGAGGTATACCAGGGGGCAAGCTCCGCTCAGCGCCACAAGCCCATGAAACAGGCTGGAAGGAAGAGGCCGCAGCCACCACAGGATGCAGAATCAGGAAGGCAGCAGCTCCCGGGGCGGGGCGCGGCCGCTCTCAGAATCCGCCCCCGGCTTCCCTACGGCTTCTGGCTCGGGGGCACAGGAACTCCCCGAAGTCGAGGAGTTCAAGCGTACGTGCGCCCGCTCACCCTTCCCCCGGCTACACGCTCGGGGAATCCCAAGGAGGCAGAGGCCCCTGTGCCTGGGAAGATGCCATGCCGCCTGCCTTCTCCGCCCCTAACCCGTTCCGAAAATCCTTTAAATAGAGGTCACAATCCGGATGCCCCAGTCGAGCCCCGCCCTCTTTCCTCCCCCGGGCCGAAGCCGCCTCCAGGCCAGCTCCCTTCTCCGCCCCTTTCCCGCGGGGGACCCTCTTTAGCGTGACCACTAGGGAAGATTCGGCGGGGGACAGGAGATACCCGAAGTCATCCACTGCCAGCGCCTTCCCGGTGGCCCCCTCGGGCGACAGCGCTCTGGGAGCCCCACTCCCACAAGTGTTGCTTCCAATTAATTGCCTAGGCGGGGGAGGGAAGAGGGCCTGGTCGCCGCCCCCGCCCGGAGGCTGGAGCGCCGCTGGTCGGGCGGTGCGTTCTCTCCGCGGCAGCGTTCACCAGCACCACCCCTACGTGCAAGTTTGAAATGTGAGCTGCCTCCGATTCATACTCGCTTGAGCTCCCTCGCAGCAAAGTGGCTGGGCCGGCGGTGTGTGCGCGAGTAAGTGCGGGCGGCGGGCTTGGAGCGGGGGTGCGGGTGGCGAGGCTCACGGGGCTGGGAGGGCGCGCGAGAGCCAGGGCTCCCTGGAGACGCCGAAGCAGGTCTGCTAGCCTTTCATCTTCCTCCCGCGCTCCTCCTCTGTCCCCTCCCCCCGCCGCGGCGCGCCCGGCCTACCCGGAGCCCCCAGCCCCACGCGGGCACACGCAGGGTGGGTGGTCGCGCCGGCGAAGTCCGGGAGCGCGGCACAGAGCGCGGGTCGTGCGAAGTTTCGTTAGCGCGCCCAGTGCGCCCCCTCCCCTCGCGCGCCCCCGGCCCATCCCCGTCCCCGGAGGGCTGTCGCTTGCGCCCGGGCGCGCGGCTGGCTGCCTTCTCGGCGGCGGCCCCATTAGCGGAGCCTCCGCCTGTGATTGGCTTCGCCGCAGAAGCTGGAGACGGGCGATGAATAATTGATGTGTGCGGTGCGGTAGCCGGACGGCGGCGGCGGTGGCGGGCAGCAGCGAGCGGGAGCGCGGGAGCCAGAGCGCCCTCGGAGCGGGCAGCGCGGAGCGAGCGGGCGCCGCAGCCGCCCGGGGCCCCGCGCCGCCGCCGCCGCCGCCGCCGCCCGGGCGCGGAGCGGGGATGCAGGCGGCGCCCACTGCCAGCGCGCAGCCTTTGTTCGGCGCAGGCTGAACCCTGCCCGGAGTCGCTCGCCGCGGCCGCCCCCGGTCGGGCCCCAGCCCTCGCGGGCGCCAGGGCGGGACCGCGGCCGGTGCAACTTCTAGGTAAGTGCATGGCTGGAGGGGTCGGCGCCGGGTCGCCCACGGGCCGGGCCCGGGCTCCCTCCGGGCGCGGGGGTGAGTGTGCGTGCCTGTGTGTGACAGAGGAGGGCCGGTGCATTGTGGGTAGCGCCGTGTGCTGCATGGTGTCAGCCCGAGGCTTGGCCGCGAGAGTGGCATCCGCGTGCACCGAGCCCGTTTTGTGCGCCTACAGAATGGGACCTCATTTCTCCTCAGAGTCTGGGGTCAGGGTTCTCCCCACACCCCTTTCCCGAAGGCGAAGTGTTGGCTGTCCAGCAGACATTTTACAAGGCTCGGTTATAGATAGGCTCCTATTGCAAAAATAAGAATGGCCAGGAAGGCTTCCGTGGAGGCAGCGGCTGAGGGTCCTTAACTTCAAGCTGCTCCTTTGTCAGGATGTAACCCTAGTACTAAAAGCGCCCAAAGCAACCCCGCCCACGGGGATTGGTGATGCCACCATTGCTGCAGGGAGCTGGGAGTGGTGGTGGGTGCAGAACAGACTTCTGAGAAGTGTTTGCTGGGAAGCTAGATGGAGGAGGAGAGAGACCGGTTTGACTGGAGGGCAGGAAAGGGGCCTTTCTGGGGTGCTGTAAAGACCTTCTTTAAGACCTTGGAGAATGGAATTCTTAGAGCTCTGCCCTGGGGCTAAAAGGAGGTTTAAGCATGTAGATTTGGTGTTGGGATCTTATAAGCCTTGGTGCCCAGGGCACTAGATAGGTCCCAATTCCTGGCTGCAACTGGAAACGAGCTTGGGGGAGACTAGGAGAGGTCAGAGATGTGACTTTCCCTACCCTAACCCTTTGTACCATCAGAAGGAGGTGGCACCTCCTTAGATGGGCTTCAGGAGATCTTCATTCTCAGAGGGGAGGCAGGGGTCCCCTGTCTTTGAACATCAGGCTGGACTGCCAGATGGGCACTGGGCAGGGCTGGTGGCTCATTTCAAAAGGAAGGTTTTGTGAGGCAGCTGGCAAGGAGTTGGTGCCAGAGTGCTTCTTAATGGCCCATCTTTGAGAGCAGGCTGCAGAATGTGCCAGAAATCTTGCCGGGGAATGAGGTGATGCCATCCTGAAATCAGGGTGACCCCGATGGTGTATAGGGATTCAGGTCCCTCCAGTTCTGGGGCTCTAGTCATGAAGCCCCTCTCCTATCCAATACATAGCAAAAGGCCCTTTCCCACAGTGTGTGTAGGGTTAGAGGGCAGGCAGGGGGCAGTGAGTCTAAGGGTCCACATGGCTACTAATAAGCTTGTTCCCTTTTTTGTGTATTAGCCAGGCAGTGACTATCCCCCAACTAGCTGGAATCAAGTCCCCTCCTGAGCTATTTTTACTCTGAACTTCCTTAGTGAGAAACCACCAAACAGCGATGCTTTGGTGAGAATCTGGGTCTCTACCGGAAGCAGCAGCCTGCACAGAGTTTGAGACTTGCTTCATAATGCTGTCCCTGCCCCTCTGCGCAGCCTCCCCATCTACCAGAACCCCTTCACTTGTCTCTTGCCTCTTAGTTCTCACCATAGCCTCTGTATGTATGCAGGACTTGGGAGCCCCCGTTTCTGATAGGAGAACTGATGGGCCTGAGACTGACCACTCAGTAAGGGATGGAGGAAGCCAGTCATCACTCCGACTAGAGCAAGGCCTTGACTGTGAGCTCCATGAAGGCAGGGCAGTGTTACTCATCACTGTTTTTGCTCCATGCCAACCACAGTGCTGGGTAGGTGGTAAACACTCAGTGACTGCTGAGTGATTTCCTGAGCAGAAAACTGGTCAGGTACTGCTTTCCCTACTGGAGTGGGGAGGTGATGGAGGGATTGAAAGTATACTTCTTAAGTCATTGTTGGCTGAACACTCAGAACCCAGGCCATGCAAAGTCCCTGGGAACTCTTAAGACGAGCCTCTAGTCTGGTGTCGGCCAGTCAGACTGAGTTGTTCCCACAGATGTTTAACCAGAGTCCTGCCTGGGAGCTTCCTGATGGCTCTCTCTGGGTCATGCTTCAGAGAGTAAGGATGGTGGAGCTGTGTCTAGAACTGCAGTCCAGTCTGGTAGCCACTAGCCACACATGTGGCTGTTTATAAACTTAGATTAATTAAAAGTAAAAGTTCAGTTTCCCATTTACACCAGCCACATCTCAAATACTACACAGCCACATGTGGCTAGTGGCTACCCGACTGGGCAGCTCAGATTATAGAACATTCCCAGTGTGGCAGAAAGTTCCACTGGACAGCTTTGGTATAGAAGGATGGAGATTTAGGGACAGAAGTGAGCAAAGGACACTAGACCAGGAGCCCATAGTTGTGACAGTGCAGGGTGAGTTCGTTCAATAAAGGCACCTTCCATTTTCTTAGCACTTTATTTTCTGACAGCCTTGCAGTGAGGGGCATATAGACAAGCCAAGTGCTCCTATTTACTTTAAGCACAGGAGAAAGATGAGGTTTAGTTTTGCCCAAGGTCACCCAGGGAGCGGCATGAGCCCCAGGTCTCCAACTCCTCTGCCAGTGCTCTGCCACCCAGCAGAGGTCAGCCAGGCGGCAAGGGTGGGCAGCAGTCCCGGGAGCAGCCTCAGGCCTCCCTAAGGACCGTCTTGGTGCCCAGTAGGCGTCAGTCTTTGTGAAGTCATCTATCGATTGGGCGGGAGAGCCAGCTCAGCCCCAGGTCCCCAGGAACAGAGAGTTCTGTGCTGGCAGAGCTGGAAGGAGAGGGAGAGAGGCTCTCTGGGCAAGGGAGGTGTTTACCTTAATCAATGCAGCTTAGGTCCTGAGGGATAAACTGGCTTCATCACGGGGGGAGAATCTTGTCAGTGGGTCTATGGCCATGTTTGACAATACCACCCCAGAAAGAGGTGTGCAGCCCTCAGCCCAAGAGGGAGAAGAATTTGAGGACATTTGGCAGCACCGAATGCCCTTTGTTCCCACCCTGCCAGAGTCTGCTGCCCCTCATGTTACAGGCCTTTGCCACACTTTCCCCAGAAGTCTCAGCTGCAGGAAGAAACTCTCTCAGGGCCTGGCAGAGAAGCAGCAGCCTCACAAGGGAGCCTGCTCAGGGAAAAACAAGGCCCCTACCCTCGAAACACTTGTAGCTTCTCAGGGAGCTCCCAGGTCACTAACCACAGTCAGGAAAGGACAGCCAGCCCACTACCTAGATGGATGGAGGGACTTTCTGTCCCAATGTCACACGGCAGTGCAGGCCTGAATGGAGTTAATGCCCTCTCATGGTCCACTGCAAATCAGTCTGCCATTTTGAACTTGAGGTTTTTATAAGATTTAATTGTGCTTTGCTTCAGTTTCTCACTCCAGCCCTGAGGCGAGGTCACTTTGTCTCTGGCCTTGTCCCCGTGTCCTTAGGTACCCACCTCCCCCCAGCATCAGGCTTCACTGTAGCTTCTAGTACCGCCTGGTCCTGAGCTATCTGAAGAGAAAGGTATGAATAGAGGGTAGCTCTCTGCCAGGGACCCCAGCACACCTGAAAGTGGGTGTTTAAGGCCCATCCAGGGGAGCTTGAGATGAGAGGATCCTTAGTGACTTAGGGGACAGATTCCAGTCCCCTTGAGTGAGGTGAGGATGGTGTTCAAGGCCCCTGCACTATGCCTCTCCCTGGAGTAAGAGTGGGCTGCCCTGGGGATGCCTATAGCACTCTCGGTCCCCAAAGTCTAATGAGCTATGTGCCCTTCCAAACTGACTGACAGAGCTGGGCCCTAACCCCTTGCCCCACCCCCATCCCTACTACCCAAAGCATTAGGCTAGGCCTGCCGGGCAGTCTGTTGCCCTGCCCGAGCAGGTTCGGGAAGCCAGCTCTTACTTTTCTTCTCAGTACCCCTAGCCATGGCACTGACTCCTGCTTGGAGCCAGTTACAGGGGCTTCTCTGAGCCTCCATGACCTTGCTGGGTTCTCCCATTGCCCCAGCCCACCCATGGGGCAAGGTCAGGCCCATCAGTGCCCGCCGGGGACATTAGTGGATGCTTCATGCATTTGTGGTGAATTAGGGGCTTTAGCCAGGATACCCACATTCCAGGAAGCCAAGACTCCCCAATCCCCATGGGGATTCAGTAGTTCTAGGATAAGGCTTTGGCTTTGATTTTGTAAAGCTCCCCCAGAAAATTCTGACAGTCTTTGTGAAAACATGGCTCTCAGGGCCTAGTCCTCAAAAGACCGTATCTGTGCTCTGGTGCCAAATTAGTATGTGACCTTTGGCAAGTCATTTCCCCTCTGGGGGCCTCTGTTCTCATCTCTGTACTAAGAAGTTGCCGTGTTCTCACATGTAAAAGGGAGACTGCACTCCAGGAGTTCAATTACTTGTTTTGTGCTAGAGGGTATGTGTGGTGGGGGGAGACAAAAGACAGAAAGAAGCTTGGCCCTACCTTGGGGTGCTACCACCAGCATCTGAGAATACAATATTAAGATGCAGCAGCTGGGCAAGGAGAATTGAATGAGCAGAGGCCCATACTCCACACCTTAAGAGCTGTAGAAGGAAGAGGAAGAAATGGTGACTCTAGGGCTAGAGTAGCCTGCAACTCTTCCCTGGTGGAACTTGATTTTGGAAATGGGATTTGGGTCTTGGGCCAGAAGGGGAATAAATGTCAAGTGGAAGGAATAGTAGATGCAAAGGCTGGGAAATCAGGAGAGGTGCGGCACATTAGGAGAAGGGAGTATACCCCTCCAAATGGAGCTGTGGAGGTGAGCACAGGAAGGGGAGCCATTGCTGAAAGCCCCCAGGGGAGCAGATTTTATCCCAGGGGCAATAGGGAGCCAATCAAAGGCTTTGGAGTCACAGAGGCCACTGTGCCTCCTAATGCTACCAGGAGTGGGATGCTGCTGAATAGCAAGCAAGAATCCATGCAAGAAAGTGGAGGAGCCATGCAAGGTCGGAATTCTGCTGCGGGAATGTCCCTGCCTCTGCTGATGCAATGGAAAGCCTGTCTTGTTTCAGGGTTCCTGTTTTGCGGTTTCCCATGGTGGGGGGCGAGGGCAGACAGCTCTTCTTCTGAGGAGCTCCGGGAACTTGGTGGAACTTGTCCAGACCTCCCCTTGGCACCCTCTGCTCCCTCCTGGATAGAAGGGCCATATTTGTGGAGTCTATCCCCAATCTCTCAGGGGTTATAGCTAGGCAGTTCCCTGGGGCTAGGATTGGAGGGGACAGGTGACAGGGGACAGCCTCTGGGCTGGTAGAGTTTGGGCTCATGCCCTTACCCTCTCAATGCTTCCTCAGTCAGACAGAGCCTGAGGCGGCTGGAGATTTATAGGCACCCTCTCCGCCTCCTGAGGGTATAATCTGGTTGGCGGATTCAGTGTGCACAGATTTAACAGGGTCTGGTTCAGTCCCTAAGTGTGGGAGGGAGGGCTGTGAAAATGGGGGAAGAGGCAGGTTTCAGAGGGGAGGGGCAAAAAAGGACCCAATGAGACCTTCCTTTTGTCTTTTCATCCTGCTGCTTCTAGGCCCTGCTCTCCTGTCACCACCCAAGAGGCTTCCCCAATCTCCTGCACCCAGCACACAGACACTGGAACCTGTCTCCAAGCATTCTTTTTCATTCCTTTCTACATCCAAGACCTGAAACTTTATATCAGTCCATTTTATGTGGTAACTGGCCCTTCCGAGTGTCGGCCCCTCTAGGTTGTGAATAGCAGGACAGAACATCCATGTCTTGTCTCAGTGCTGGGTGCTCAGTGTCTCTTAAATGACCAACCCATGGCATAGGTCGGTCACAACAAAGGCTCACCCAGGAAGAAATGGAGGAGGCTGAGTTCTTGGCCTAGATCTGGCTTCCCAAGATGACCATGTGACGTGTGGAACCCCTCACTGGTGTAGGAGGAAGCACTGGATTTACTGTGCTAGCCTATAGAATGGCCACTAGCCACATGTGGCTATTTGAATGTATATTAGTAAAAACGAAGTGAAATTTAAAATTTCACTTCTTCAGTATCACACTGGCCACATTTCAAGTTCTCAGCAGCCCCATGAAACATCGCAGTGGTTGAACATTTTGATCATCATAGAAATTTCTGTTGGATAGTGCTACGCCTGAGGGTCTGTAGGGACCCTTGCAGCCCTGTCATGGTTCTATAGGGAGGCAGGGTCCCAGGGCCTGAAGATGGAACAGTCTGCCTGCCTCCTTATTAGCAGCTCCAGTGGCTTCTCCTACCCCACCCCCACCCAAATGCACAGGTTCCTGGACTTGCCCCCTGTCCTTTCTATGAAGCACAGGGTTCTAAAGGACCTCCCTGTCCTATCCCCTGGAGCTCTCAAAATGGGGCCACCTGTTGTCCTTCCCAAGACTGTGTCAGAAGAGTAATTATGAAACTCACATCTGTCGTTTACTGAGTAACTTTGGTAAGTCACTTAACTTCTCTAACCCTCTGTCTCCTAATCAGTAAAGTTAGAGCTGCCTGTACCTGCCTCTATCTGGCATGGTTGCAATGGGATGTAAATAAGATGAGGCTAAGAGTGCTTAGCTCAGTGTCTGGCACATAGTAATTGCTCAGTAAGTGGCAGCTCTCATTATTATCGTGGTGACTTGATTTTGCACAGCAGACATTTCACTCCCAAACCAGCTGGGCTTTTGGCTTATCTTGAGTTTCCAAGCCCGAGAGACTGGGTTCTTCTTTGTTCCACCTTCATCTCAAGCCTGTTTCCTTGTCTCCAGTATGTTCCTCTCACTGTGCATTGTGACCAGAGAGACCTTGCTCTGTAGTGCAAAGTGTGAGCCACCCAGGGACTTGTCCCTCCTCCTTTGTGACTGTGACTACTGCAACAGGAGAACCTGAAAAGGCTAGTGAGGGAAAAAGGGTGCGAGTGTGCCTTTCCCTTGTTTTGTCCTGATAAGAAGCTGCAGTTCTGTCCCGATAAGAAGCTGCAGTTCTGTCCCCCAGTGACAGCCATCTGAGAAATCCCAGTGTGTGTCTTAGCCCTGAAGGAAGTACGCATGGGCCAGCATACACCTACTTTCATTTCCCTCTTGAGGAAGGAGTGTAAGACTGCACCTTGGACTCCTGAAACCCCCTGGGTGACTTGCACATGAACTTCTTCCTTCTGAGATCCACAGAGAGTTTGTTGGGGTCTTTGAGCCCCCAGATTTTGTGGGATGCATTTTCTGGGTAGAGCGTCCATGAGCTGTGCCATGTTGAGGTGGCTCTTGGAGTAAGGCCCATGGGTCCAGGCCTGGCTTCCAACTGTCCAAAGAGCTTCAGAAAAGGCACTCAGTGACAGAAAATTCTAGAATGTGGAGAAAGGTCTCAGAAGCCTATGCTGCTTCCTCTCTCACCCTTAGCTTTGACACCCTCTGTGTGCTTGGTGCTGGGCTTGGTACTGAACTCTGGGAAGTGGAGCAGCACTCAGCCCTGGCCTTGGGAAGGGATACAGCAGTAGTCTCAGGTAACACACTGTGCACAGAGAGAGTGCAAGGGCAGCTGGGTGGGGGGCTGGGCATTCCCAGAGAGGGTTCCCCTCAAGTGAGTATGGGGGGTTTCCAGGTCACGAGGACATGGCCCTTCTGTGACTTCCCTTAAATGGGGGCTGGAGGCCCTTACCCTTCAAAGTTTTCCCCTCCCGAGCCTTGCTCACCATCTCTCCCTCTCCTTTTTGTTCACACACTGGGACCGCTAACCCTCTCCAAGTCTCAGTTTCCTCATTTGTAAAATGGAATAGTACCTATCTCACAGGGTTTGGGAGCATTAAAGAATATATTCCAGCTATAGCTTTGAACAGTGCTAGGACCTAGTCAGCCCTGAGGAAGCACTATAGTTGTCCTTGCTGCTTTGTCATACATCTCCTTGCATTTGTGCAAGGCCCATTCTCTGGGGACATGTCCTCCTGCTTCCCTACCTCATAATCCTCCATTGCAGCCTGAACTCATCCAAACACTCCCCCCACCACCACCCGCCCATGTACCTGCTTGGAGTGCCTTTACTCCAGTACAACACTGGAATACCTGTCTCCCCCACCCCCAAGTCTGAGAAATCCTGGAGGCAACAGCCCCCCTGCCTCTGGGGCCGTAAGAGCTCTTGGCCTGGCACTCAGGGCTCCCTCAGTGTTTGCTGAGAGAAGCTTGTGGCTTCTCTGCAGGGTGTAAGGACAACTGTAACCCTCAGGTATGTTTGCTTCTCATTTGCCAGTGACAGGCTCCCAAACCTTCTAGGCAGTCCTAGGGGTGCCCTGGGGATGCCCTGGATGGAGCATATACCCCACTATCCTGTGGGCTCAAGGCAGTGGCACCCAAAGCAACACACACACACACACACACACACACACACACACACACACACACCTAATTGGATCCAGGGCAGCCTTAACCACTGGGTCTCTAGTGACTTCTGGATGTCTTCTCCCCACCCCAGGCCAAGAAAAGTAGTAAGAGCCAAGCATTTGTTTCCCTTTGAACACACAGACTCCAGGTCCTTCTGTCCAGGCCAGTCTGACCCTTGAAACTGGGATGGGTTCTCCCACCATTTCTGTGTTCCTGCCTGAAGGCACCAATGAGCAGCAGGCAGCACTGGTGGGGAGGCTTCTGCTGGTAAAGAGAGGACATCACCACCCAGGTACTCTCCTGACCCCACACCCCCAACCCACCTCACCCAGAATTAATCTCCCCAGTATCAGGCCCATCAGAGGCCAATAATCCTCTGAGAGCTTTGCATGGTGGTGTACTTTCTTCAAGAAATACATTCAGTGGCCTGGATAAGATGTTTGTGCTCCACAATGGAGATTTCTTCCCATGTTATAGCTTCCTGATGGCCCCTTCTCATACGGGAGTGTAGGGTTCCCCCGTGGAGCCCTGTGGGTTCTTGCCCAGACAGGAGGACCCCAGCCTCAGAACAGGTGTGGCCCAGCTCGACTTCTTTGGATGCCTCTGTGGTCTTAGACATCTGTTACCTATAGCCTTGCTGACACTCCACCCAGGCGATCTGGAGTTTGAGACTTCCCTCTGCCATTTGAATTGCCTCTTCTATAATGGGGGCTCCCTCAACTCAGAGCCCTGTTTTAACAGCAGGAGCTACTGAGTGTGTGCAGGTGTCCTGCTGAGGGCTCACATGCTCATGAATACCTGTGCCTGTGCCCCTCTCAGTTCACTGTGTAGTAATTACAGCACTCAGTACAGTCCTCCATTGTGCAGGAACATTGCATTTCAAGTTTATGGCTATAACTCTTTCAAGTTTGTATGTTCCACATCCAAATTGGCTGTAGTACATACTATAGTATACACTAATATGTTTTAAGTGAGTGAGTAAACAAATGAAGAGCTGGCTTTGGGTGGGGCCCTGTGGAGAATGTGAAAAAAGACAGGATTCCTTCCCTCTGGGAGTTTAAAGTCTTCAAATGAAGATGTCAAAGCTAGAAGGAAGGCACTGGATGTGCAGGGGCGTACGTGTGCCTAGGAGTGAAGTGCGGTGAGCCTGTTGCAGGATGTGTGTGTTGGAGAATAGAAGTAGAAGGTGGAACATTTGAAAGTGTTAAGTGGGGTTGAGTGTGTTATGTTGGATGAGTGTACATGTCAGTGTTCTTATGGGTTTGTGCAGATTTGTGGTCACAGGGATTACTGGAGGTGTGTCTGACGTGGGAGCTGGGTGGTATATGTATGTAAGAAGTGAGCATGTCCTGCTCCTGGGGCATGCAGGCGCCCGCACCTTCCCTCCCTACGTGTAAAAGAGAGGCAGGGCCAGGCTGTGTGCGACCAGCCCCTTTCTCACCAGTTGTATGGCCTTAGGCAAGTCTGTGTTACCTCAGCCTCCACATCCAGAAACAGGGATAACAATAGCAGTGACCTCGAGGTTGCTGGGAGAACCCAAGTCCATGTGCCTGGCACAAAAGAGGCATTTCATAAATGTTAACATCATGCTAGGGTAGGAGTGGTACCCTGTCCTGTGCCTTCCCCAGTGCAAGCAACCTGGAGGTCTGAGAGGGGGCTCACCCTGAGGCCTACATATTTCTAGGAATAGTCTCTCCACCCTTCCCCCAGAGAGAGGGCCAAGGGAATCTGGCCCAGTGTCCCTGCTCACTGTACCACTCCAGAGACTGGAGGAGGGGCCTAGGAAGGTTCACTAGAGCTGACTCTGGAAGGCGCATCCCATCCTCGGGAAGATGGTTGGACCCTCTCAGACCTCCAGGAAAGGTCGTTCCATGGCTTTCCAGGGAAATCAACCCAAGCTAGCCACAGCTTGCTTTCTCCTTGTCTCAGGGATGGCAGAAGAATTCTGTGGATATTCTCAGACCTGCCTGCAAAAAGAGACTTTTTAAGACTTGGTAGCTCAGAGCACTGCAGAATCAGAGAACCACTTGTATTCCACTCCTCATGAGAAGTCACTCTTCTCTCAGGGCCCCAAATGGGGCCCTAGGATAGGACCTGGGATAGGCTAGGACTCTGAGCCCTCGCAGCCCTGTCTCTTAGACACAATCACCTGAGCAAGAAGCAGCTCCCTTGGTAACCTGGCTCCCTCTACAGTGAGCCCTGGTCTCTTTCCTCAGAGCCTTGGCATCCTGCCACCAGCTCTGCTAGCTCACTTAGGCTACTCTTCCCCTTTGGGAGATGGGTGTAGGGACAGAGAATACCCTGGCCAGGTGGCCTTACCCTAAACAGTTCAACCAGGGACCTGACTCCAGGATGCTAAGTAAACAGAGGTCAGGGTTCATTGGATGTCCTCAAACCCAAGGTTACACGTTGGAGCAGAAAGTACCTTGGGAGAGGAGATACTGTCATTACCAATATTTGGCAAATCGGGGAACTGAGAGGCTGGCGTAGGGGGGTTGCAGGGTGGGGTTGAGGCTCCAACTCTGGCCTTCACCTTCAGAGTGTGAGTCTTCGGTGCCCACTAGGAGACTTCCTCCCACCTCCCTGACAGTGCCTGAGCTGGTGTGGCCTTCATGCCCACGCTGAAGCTGGTAAGTAGGCTATTGAATGCCATTTGTGTTCTAGTTATTGAATGACCACCCGTGATAAGACGCAGTCGGCCCTTCACTGTTAAAAAAAGTCTCAGAAAGCTGAAGCAAGCTGCCATTCACTGAGCCATGTCTGTGGGCCACCAAAGTACTGCATTGCTGTCAGCGTGACATTCAGTACCATGGAGCCCAGGAGAAGAGGGTCCAGTTGGGTGGGGAAAGGCTTCCCTGGAGAGGTAAAGCAGAACCATGAAATCTAGAGGGTGGTTCAGACTGGTAGAGAGAGGCAGGTCATGCAAAGAGAGCTAGCAGGAGTGAAGCGCATTGGGCCTGCAGGCTTTGGAAACCAAATACCTAATATCTTTTGCCATATTCATGTTTTCAGTACTTGCTCAGTAGTCTCCATGCACTTTTGCTAGGGAAGAAGGGTGTATACTTAGAAAATTGTAGCCAAACTCAGCCTGCAGTCTAGAGGTCTATCTGAGCTGCACATAACAGCTGGTACCTGCTCACGTCCTGTGGTGCCATGGAGTGCCCGTGGCTACCCTGAGAGACACTGCCTCTTGCCCAGCTCAGGCGTGTCACCTACAGCCTCTGGGAGGTTCGAGTTTCTGTCTGCCAGGTGGGCAGCTCCCGCTGTTTCCTGCACTACCAGCTCAGCTCAGAACACTGCCCTGCTTCTGCCATCTGAGCCCCCCAGGTGCCATCTGCCACCCTGTTTTCAGGCAGTCTTGGGGCAGGGGTGAGGAGAAGGCAAGCAGATCCCAGATGGAGCAGGTAGGGAACTCTCACCCTGAGAGGCAAGTAGTGCCTGGTCTGCCACCTGGCATCTATCTGGGTTTTACTCACCTCTCTAGGAATGGGTGAGAGCAGGTCTGGTAAAGTGTGGGTGTGTGTGAGGCAGGTGCCCTACTCTGTCTCTTGGCCTCTCCATCTATGAGCAGTGGGGTCTGTCTGGGTGTATCTCTGTGTAGATCTGCGTATCTGGCCATTTCTGCCCCAAGCCTGGCCATTCCTTAGGCATTCCTGCCCACCTCCCTGTGTCTCTACTCACTGTGTCTCTGTGTCTCTCTACCTGTCTCTACCTTCCATGTCTCACTCACAGCCTCTGCATCTCTGTCTGGCTCTGTCTCTCAGTTCTGAACTGATGGAAGTGCCTTTGCCATCAGAACCACCACCCCCACATTGGGTTGCTCTACTTAATTTCATTTTCCTGGGGCTTCAACTCACAAAAATAAACCCTCCTTCCCCACCCCTGCACTTTTTTGATTTAACAAGCCTGCTGGAAAACAATAGTGATTTCCGCATCGATCATAAACAGAAGTGATTACCATACAATTACAGCCTGAACCATCAGCCTCGATGCAATCACTGAGCCACATTGTAAATCGGAAGACAATTGCCTGCAGAATTACCCCCAAATTGGTTTAAGTGGCAACAAAAGAGTGTTGGCATTTGGCGAGCGATAGGGGAATGCTGGTAATCCTGGCAGCAGAGGGCCCCCATTGGGGAGCTCTCAGGGGTCTTGCCTTCAAAGAAGTGGCTTACTAGGGAGAGCTGCCTGCCATCTTCCCCCACCCAATCTTTTTCCTTCAATTACTGTTCCTCATGTATCTTGGCATATTTGTTATAAACTCATTTATACTAATGTATGAGTGGCTAAGTATACCTTCACCTGGGATGGTGGAAAGAGTGCATCTGGGGGGAGGGGGTATGACAGGAAGGCCTCCTCAGCTCTCCTAGTATACTTTTTTCCCCAACTCCCATTTTATCTCTGGCTCTTTCAGGCCACCTCATCCTTTAAGCTCTTCTGGTCTGGCTACCACACTGATGCCTTCCCTCCCCATCTTCCAGCCTGGTGGTAATCTCACACCAGGAACCTCCTACGTTCCGTCCAGGGCAGCCTGCTCTTTCCTGCAGCTGCATCCAGCTGCATGCGACAGTGCCCAGCCCAAAGTGCCATGTCAGCCCACCCTTGGGAGCCTGCTAGCCACTGCTACAGTAAGTTTCGCGAGGGCCTCACGAGGCGTGCTGCTGGTGACCTGGGCCTGCCCCTTTCCAGCCTCTGGTTTTATGAGAAGTCCACTGCTAGCAGGACATCTCTCAAGTGTCTGAAGACTGGACTTATAAGGCCCGGCTGTTTTTGTGGGGGGCTTGTCTTCACATGGGGAGGCAATTTCTCTCTAGGGTCAGGCTGCTCTGAAGTTATTGGGAAGCATGCCCACTGGCACACTTAGATTCTGTCATATTTGCTCAAATCCAGGTTATAAATGCTTTTGCATGTCCCATCTGATCCTTACCAAAGGATTTGCATATATTTATGTTTTTATGCTTGTTTTTGGATAAAGAAAGGAGACCCCTAAGGGTGACTAGGCATGTGCCAGGTCACACAGTCTATCCCTAAGGGGTGGGGTCTCAGTCCCCTATTGCAATGCTGTTCCTTGCTGCCTTCTCGGGCCCTCAGGACACAGGCTGAGGATAGAGGCAGTGAGGGCAGATCTCATCTGGTCTCTGACCTGCCCTAAGACCTCAGACAATACCAGTAATTTGAACAGACACTTGTAGGGTGCCACAGTCTGTTCACACATTCACCAGCGCCTTATCCCCACTGCAGCCCTGTAGGGGGACTTGACCCAGCCATAGTGTTCAGGTTCCTGGTTCCAGAAGCTGGTTTGAACCTACATGTGCCATTGAAGCCTGTGCTCACTGGCATCCCATAAAACAGGAGGGACCCTGAGCTTTCACTGGTCCAAGTATCCCTGAGGCTCTCTGGTTGCCTTGGCCACTACAAAAGCATCAGGATGGGGCCCATCTAGATGATGGCATATTTAGAACCCAAAATTCTGTCAGTTGCCCCAGCTCTGCCCTGTTCTAAGAGAGGCCTGGCTTGGGGGTGACTCTGGCATACCCCTGTGCCTGTCACCTACCTCCTTCCTTGGTGTTGGCATTGAGAGACCAGTCCAGTGGAGAAGCCGGTCAATGCAGTTGCCATAGACTGTGGTGGTCGAGGAGAGGCTGCTGCCTGCCACCATCCCAGCAGACCTGCCCTCACTTGCTGTACCCTGAGCCTTGCTCCTACTGTCTGTCTCCCAGGGTAGCCAGATAGCCAGTGGAAAGACAGGGGGTTCAAAGCCACAGATTTGAGTTCTGTCTCTGCCACTTTCTGGTTTGTGCCATCCTTACCTCTGAGCCTCTCTGCTTTTTCTTTAAAATTGTGGCCTGCTGTCCTGCTGGACTAGGAGACAGCAAAGGTGACCGTGTTATCTGTTCAGGGTTTTCAGATAACAGCTGCTATTATCCTTGGCCTCAGAACCCAGCCCTCCCTTCAAGAAGGAAGTGTCCTAGCCTTCAGTGAGCATTTGGCATGTGCAAAGCTTTGCGCTGGGCATTTTAAGGCTGACTAGTGGATTCTTCACTATCACCCCAAAAAGGCAGCAACCTCTGTATCTACCATGTTCAGCAGCTGAGCTAGAGCCCCATGTGGCCATTTACACTTAAATGTAATGAAGTAAACTTAAACAAAATTTAAAACTCAGCTCCTCAGTCATACTAGTCACACTCAGGTGCTCAGTGGCTGTACATGGCCAGCAGCTCTCACTTTGAGCAGTGCAGATAGTGGACATCTCCACTACTGCAAAAGCTCTGTTGGATAGCGCTACACTGTATTATCATCCCATTTCACAGGCATGAAGCTGAGGATTAGGTAGGTCAGTGCTGCCACATCCTACCTGGGTCCCAGCTGAAGGAGAGAGAACTGGGACAAAAACCTGGACCATCAGCTATATGACACACTGAGTCCTCCTTTGCTACCAGCTCCAATACTTCCTTTCCACATACCCTCTGTTGGCTTCTCAAGGGCAAAGACTGTTTGTTCTGTTCCCCAGTGCCCAGCCCAAGGCCCACCCCAGGTTGGGCATTTGGGTCAGCATTTGTTGAGTAGATGATGAATGATGAGTGAGCACTGCATGCTGAAACTTGGGGGCACACTTAACTCCCCTCCTGCAAGAGGAGGCACAGAGCCAGCTGCTGAGGAGTGATGGATGGTTCCTCTCCTGAGATAAATGTGGCAGTCAAGGTAATCGGATTGTGTGTGACGGTCTAATTTGTAGGTGCGGTAGGAAGCACCCAGCCATGCCTTGCCCCAGCCACCCATATTAGTTTAATCAAATGCCCAGTATCTAAATGACTGGGCCCCAGTGATGGATGATGTGAGCTTTGTTAAATGTTCTTGCCCTGTCAAGCCAAACTTTCCAAGGCCCTGCCAGGCTCTTGGTCTCCTTAATTTGTTTTTTTCTTGCTTGGTTATCTCTCCGTGGGACAGGGAAGGCAGGGGATACTGGGGCTCTTCTGTCTGTCTTAAGTCTGATTTTTCAGGGAGGAAGAGGAGGAAGAGGCCAGGGCTAGGGGACATGTGAGATGGGTTCACCTTCCACCTCTTTTGAGAAGCTTTTCTGAGTGACCAAAGACAGTCTTAGAGAGCCCAACCCTTCACCTGGGATTTACCATACCCTGTGTGGCTTGTGTGTCTTTCAGACTCTCCCACATCCTTGGGCAAGCCTTTTTATTCTCTTAATGGGGTATTTTGGTATACCAGAGTTTTTTGCTTTAATGCTGGAAAATTTATCCAACTTTTTCTTATGATTAGTGCTTATTATGTCCTCTTTGAGAATCTTCCCCAATCTCAAGGTCATGGAGATAAATCTCCTATATCATCTTCTACACAATATATTGTTTATATTGTTTTGCTCCTCTCTCTCTCTCTCTCTCTCTCTCTCTCTCTCTCTCTCTCTCTCTCTCTCTCTCTCTCACTCTCTCTCTCTCTCTCTCCGCCCCGCCCGTGTGTGTGTGTGTGTGTGTGTGTGTGAGTGTGTGATCTAAGGTAGGGGACAAGTCTCCAGTCTAGTCATTCTGAGCATCTGCTGCTTACCACAGATCAGGCTGGGTCCTTGGGAGAAACGAGATAGAAAAGGCACAGTCCTGTCCTCCAGGAGTAACTATTTGAGTCGACAAATGTGTTCTTAAAAAGGAGTTTGAGAACAGCGTGTGTAATATGCCACCCTTTTTGTCAGGGTGGAATCTGCCTGTCCATGCCATGCCCATGCCCAGCCCTTTCATTGATGCTGTCGCCCGAGTGTCAGGCATTGTTCTAGTCACTAGAGATGTGGCACACAGAACCACTGCACTGAAGAGCTGTGGCCCCAGTGTGAGGAGTGGGGTGTCAAATGATAAATTAGATAAAAGGTCGAATGTCATAAGTGCTGCAGGGGATTAAGCAGGGGAAGGAAATAGAGAGAATCAGGTGGCGGGGGTGGTGTTGCAATCTATAAACTGGAAAGGTCAGGGAAGCCCTACTGAGTAAGGAGTAAGGAAAAGCCGGTGAGGGGTGCACCACATGGCTATTCAGAGTAAGAACCTTTCCGGCAGACTTTGCAAAGGCCATGATATACGTAAATGACAGAATAACTCTCGAACCAAAAACCAAAGCCACTAGCCCTGGGGAGAGGAACTGGGCAACAAGCCTGGGATCAGGGAGACTGTATTTTTCAGTACGTACCTTTTTTCTACTTCTGTATGTTTTTTTTTTTAATCACATTCACACATTACTTCTGCAAAGTACATTTTAAAGTTAACAAGGGAGGGCAGTGAAATGCACAGTGAGGTGGAACCATCAGATGTAATGGAAAAATGTAGGCCCTAATTCCTCTTCTGGTCTCTCTCTGAAATGTTAAAAAAAAAAAAAAAAAAAAAAAAAACTTTCTAAGGAGAATGGATTTGGGTATTACTTATGTAAACAGAGTAATTTGATTAATGAAAAATAAATCCCACTCTGCCAGTTATTTTGCCTGGTGGCCCTTGAGCAGGTAGGTTCCTTAACCTCTCTGAGCACCAGTTTCTTTTGTGAAAAGTGGGTAGTGATCTCCACTTCACAGGAGTGTCAGGAAAAGGAATGGAGAAGAGATATGTGTCAAGTTTCTGCCTAGCCTGCAGCTGACCTTCCCAGGGGCACGTCCTGTATGACCTAGATCTCTTCAGGGCAGAGGCAGAGAAAGGATTCCTGGCCTCAGATTTTCTAAGGACTCTACAGACCAGGGAGGCCCAGGCTCTGCATTCCAGCTTCCTCAGAGGCCATCGGATTTGCTCTGGACCCCCAATCTGACAACTATCCAAAACCCTGTGGCCCTGCTGGGTGGCTAGTTGTATAACCAACAGGTCCTTTAGAACCCCCTCAGGGTCCAGGTTGCCCAACCGCTGTCCATTGGGCTGGGGCCTGCTGTTTATATGGCTCCAATAGCCCTCCCTGCATGGTGTTTCCTTCTCTCTGGGTGCTGTGTTCATTTTTCATGGACTCCATCAGAGGCAGAAAGCAGAGAGCTGTTTCCTGCAGGAAGAGAGCAGGCGCTGGAGGGGGGCGGGAGAGCTTCGTGGTGATTAAACACTGCAGAGGCCTAAACAAATGACGCTTCCTCCCCCAGCTGCTCTGGAAGAGAAATAGGGAGCTGGCCTGAACTGCAGATGGCCCAGGCTGCTGTCTGTCCCTCGCCTGTGAGCACAGCTGCCCTGGGGCTGCTTCCTGAGAGCCTCAACATGTTGAGTGAGACCTACAGTACCTAACTCAGTCTTTACACTGTGAAGCAGGCCCGAAGGCAGAGAGGGTACAGGGCCAAACAGCTGACAACACTAGCTAGTAGTAGAGCAGAGACTGTCATGTGGAGACAATAGTTACCTCATAGAGTGTGGGCTTGAATGAGACAATGCATGCAAAGTGCTCAGAACAGTGGCTACCTGAATCATGTTCTCCATCCATGGTAGCCTCCATCAAGGTTTCCCCATTACACCTTTAGAGCAACTAGGTGACAAAGGTATACATGCAGGTGAAGAAACTGAGGTGTACACACCTGTCAAGAGTCTTGCCCAAGACCACACAGTTCACAGCCAGTAGATAAAAGCTGGGCACACCCACTTCTGACTGACTCCCTGCCCAGTATTCTTTCTCCTGTGCCAAGGCAAGGAAGAGAATTTAGAGTCAAACCTCCAGGGCCTTGAACGCAGAGATCAGGGGAAGTCAGCGGCAGTGCCGGATACCATCTGACAAAGCACATGGTTCTCCTGGCTTGAGAGTTTGTGTGCGTTCTGTGTGCACCCAGAGGGGAGAAGGAAGAATGGTTCCCTCCTACTCTGTTCATGCAGCAAATGACCACTGAGCTCAGCCATCATTGTAGAGCAGTGGTTCTTAAGTGGGGTCCCTGGACCAGCAGCATGAGTATCACTTGGGAACTGGATAGAAATGTAAATTTTTAGGTTCCACACCAGACCTTGAATCAGATACCCCACTGGGGATGGGGCCCAGCACTGTATTTTAACAAGCCCAGGGGGTTCAGTCCTGCCCTAGGACCTTAGCATTCAGGACACAGATTCACCCAGACGTCACCCAGGTGTGTTACACTCTGAGTAACAGGTGCAGCCAGGAAGCACTAGATGTAAATGGAATTCTTATAAACGATTCTTATTTTCATTGTAACCAGGCAGCTGGATATTTTTAAAAAAAAAAAAAACTCAGAGAATCATTTCATCACGCAAAGGAGCTGCAAAGAGAAAGCTCTGCTCTCGTTTCCTGCCCCACCCCCAAAGTGTTCTATAAATTCCGTGTCTGTGTCAGGTTTTGTTCACATGGTGTCTACCTCTACATTACTAAAACAAGTAGATAATGTGCTAAAAGAATGACAGGTCATTCAAAACGCACAGGCATCCCTGCATTTTAGGATCACCCAGTGGGATAAATGGAGGCCAGTCTGGTATTTGGGGCAGCTGGGTCACCCACTGCCAACCCCTGCTGGACACCTGGAGAGGTTGTAACGGCCAGGCCCAGGTGGTTTCCAGATATCCTTCAAACATCCACACTTAGGGTTTCTTAAGAAATGAGTGGAGTGACCAATTAGGAAGTCAAGACATGGAAACATGAAATGTGTGGGTGATCCTTCTGCCCTTACTGGATAAATGGACCAGAGAGGAAACCTTGCTATACAGTTTTGGGTGGAGACCCACTGGAAATCGTCACCTCCCCTAGTGTGTGGTCAGGAAGGAGTGTCTGAATCTGCTACTGAATGCACCCATGGGGCCAGGTCATGTGCCCGATTAAAACCACCCGCCTGGTGTCCAGAGTGACTGCAGCTAGGCTGGGAGCCTTGCCTCTGGCTCAGGCCTCACACAGCCTCACTAGCCTGCAGGAAACGAAGGAATCACCCTCTGTTTCTTGCACCAGGAACCTGAAATTCTCAGAGGTTAACCGGGTCACTCAGCCAGGGGAAGGAAGCAGAGAAGGGCGGGGCAGGTGCAGATAGTGGGAGGTAGGAGAGCTGGGGGTCCAATTAGCAGGTTTTTCATGAATCTGCTCTTTCTCTAAGAGCAGTGACCTGAACCCAATTCTCAGTAGTCAGGGATCACCTGGCAAAGTGCTTCCCGCCCTAAACCTCTCTCTTGCTCCTGTCACCACAACACACATCCCCTTAGTCACTCTTTAGGGGTGAGAAGTTTTCCAGGTGGTTTCTTTATAGAAACAGGTGCCTGGGGTAAGCACCTCTCCAAGGCTTAGTCTCAGGATGAGAACCCAGGGAAGGTCTTTATGCTGGCCTCCTATGCCCAGGTTTGGTGGAAGGTAACCACCATTTGAAGGCCCTGGGGCTTGTCACTGGCTCCTCGCTCCCACAGAAAGAACCAAGGGCCTGGAGTTGGACATGGGAGCCAGAGCAAATGGAGGGAGCACACAGCAAGGCCTCTCAGCAATTAGACTTTCAGCCTGTCTTGCCTTCCAAGAAGATAGACAACTGTGCTGTTTAGACTTGGGAGTCTTGTTGACCCTGGGGAGGGCCCAGCCTCATTCCAACCTCTTCTTATGCTGGGAGCAGGGGTCCCAGCCAAATTGCAGGCACCCAGCTGGGAAGACTCAGGAAAGTCAATTACCCAGGGAAGATAATGGTTCCCGCAACCCCTCCTTACTCCTTTGGATCCCTCAGGGAGCAACTGACAGTGGGGTTTAGCTACCAGTAGAAACTACATAAAGAATAGAAATTAGGCTCTCCAGGCAGCGCCTGAGGGGCATGGGGCTCAGAGATTCCTGAGGGCATGGTTCCAGGGCAGGTGTGGCTTGGGTCTTGTCTTGCAAATGTACTATGAGCGTGCCCCCAGGGCCAACACTGGGGTGGAGAGAACATCCTTACTGCCCTAAACCTCTGTCCTCTCCTCCATCCTGCTCAGGTGCTGCCTTGGAGCAAGATGGAGGTAGGGAGGTTCTTGGCTCTGGGCACTACCACCCATCCCCCCCATGGATATTCTAGTTAGTCCTTGGGTAGCCCAAGGGATCTGTCCTGTTGGACCGCTTGTCCTCTTGGAATATGGTGGCAGATGCCTGGCCTCAGCTTGTTGTAGGAATGGCTCAGAGCCCCTCCCTTATTCAGTTACTTGTTTTGCTATTAATGCTGTGTAATTTTCAATGGAAGTGGTCTAGATTCCTGCACCTTAATCCTGTTGCGATCCTGACCTGCGGCAAGCTCAGGTGTGCCCTGAGTCAAGTGACACAGCTTCTCTGTTCTTGCCCCTCATCTCTAAAATGGAGGTTGTGATACACTCACCATTGGGTGGCTTGTCAGAGACAATAGGTGTGTCAGCCAGCCACAGTAGCTACACAGTGGTTGTTCCCTGACAGCAGGTCTCCTTGGATGGCAGCACTTTGGCCAACAGTCTTGTCCAGTTTCTCAGGCTGAGGGGCACCAACAAGAGGAAAGGAGCATTCTCTTTCTGATAAAAGTGCTCCGCTTGAGCTTGTTTTGGGTGGTGTTTTGTTTTTTGTTTGGTTTTTTGTTTGTTTTTTGTTTTGTTTTTTTCATTTGAATCTGAGTTATCCAGGAAGGCCCAGACAGTGGTGTGAGATAGGCAGGGAATTTTCCAGGCTGGGATTTTCCTAAAGCCCACAGACAGGCTCAACCCGTCGGGCATCTCCTCCTGGGTCCGAGCATCCTGCCTGGCAGGCCCAGCCTCTGTTGAGTGAGGGATAGCCAAACCGGTTTGGGAATAAGCCCTGCGGCTCCGAGGTCCCCAGAGTTCAGTTCCCAGGGTGAGTTCACACGCCTCGAGACTCCTGGGTCCTGCCAACCCAGGCAGCCCTTGGGGAGAGGGGTGTGGGAGTATAGGAGGAGTGTTCCAGAGGGAGGGAATGGCCCAGAGGCCCTCTTAGGCTGGGCCGGACCTCAAGACCTGAGATGGCAGGACCTGCCAACCACTGGAAAATAGGTAGGTCCCAGTAGGGTGGAGAGGGGCAGGGCAAGCCATGAGCCTTCAGATGCATCCTGGGACTGCCACAGCATCAAACTGGTCAGTCCTCACTGCACATGGGGCCTGAGTATGTGTAGCTAGGGGAGCAGGCAGGAGAGAGACAGGGTTACTCACAGCCAAAGGGCCAATAATAGATGATTCCTCCTTGTTTTGACTTTCTTGCCCACACAGTGATGAGAGGTAACAGCAGAGAGCAGAGTGTGGCAATGATCTAGAAAAACCAGAAGCAGTTGAACCTCAGGACAGCGTGCTGCTGCTGGTGCCGATGGTAGTGCAGTGATCCAGCTGTTCTTGCAGAAGGACAAGATTTTCCCCAGGGAAAAAATCTCTGGTTTTATGTTCCAGGGGTCAGCTGTCAGGGCCCCCAAGTCCAACCTACACCTTCCAGAAATGATGTTTCCTGTAACCAGGGGAAAGCCCTAATCCCTCAATGGCCACCACAGCTGAGGCTTCATCCTCTTCCCCTCCCAGCCCCCCGTCACCCCTGGGCCCTAAACATACCAGCTGTCAGACCTCAGCAGATCCACTCCCCACTCCAGGCTCTCGGCCTTAGTAAAAGGAACACCTGGGCAAGGGGAGATCTCTGGAGCCCCTTCCATCTATAGCTCACGCCTGGTGGTGGGAGTGTCCACGCCAGGTATGAGGATGGCAGCTCATTCCACAGCACCTGCAGGATTGAGAAGTTAAGGCTGACCTCAGTTCTGAGATACATGACCCTGCTGTGAAGTCAGGGCTGATTCATGGGCCCTCAGACTTCTGAGAGCCAGGCACCCACTCATTCTTTGACATATGGCCCAGGGAGAGGAAGAAGTTGTTCCAGGTCTCACAGGAAGTTGGTAGCAAACTGGAACAAGGAGCCAGGATGGAGCCAAATCATGGGAGTGAAAGGTGGGCGGGAGGTACTGAGCCATCTTCTAGAAATGTGCCTACTCTCATATGTGACATCGTACTTGGGGGGCAGTAAATGGAAACCATTCTGGACCAACAGGGGAGGCTCTCTCCTGTCGTGTGATTGGGCGAGTCACCCCCTCTTGGGCCTTGATTTCTGCTTCATAAAACACAGATAACCTCATTCTTGGCTAGCCCTTCACTGGAGATTTGTGAGGCTCCAGTGAGGCAGAGGGTGCCAGGCAGTTAGGAAAACTAAAGGGCTGTCTGTGTACCCTCATGATGCCAATAGATCCTCACTGTTCATGGTGGGAGGTGTCACCCCATTTCACAGTCACACACATGTGGCCTCAGGCTGCCACACTGGGTCAATGGCCATGATAAGGCAGACACACTTAGTTTCCTGAGGCCCAGCAGCTACTGCCCCTGGCCCGAGGGCTTCGAGTCACTGCCCCTGGCTCCCGCCTCTCTGTGGTCATGTGCATCTGTGCTTTTTCCTCCTGGGAAAAGACGCCCTGAGAGAACTGACAGGAAAGGAGCCCTTTTCCCATTTCTGGGTCACCCAGCAGAGGTGGGCCCACACAGGAGGACAACTGAGTAACGATTCTGTGGATAAGTCAAGTCACTTGGGGTCATGGGTCAGACCACCCATTTCTTCTGGGAGCATAGGGGTAAGAGCAGGAATTCTGATGCTGGAATTCTTGTCACCATCCCATCTTCTGGACACACAGGAGATGGGGGTTAAGGAAGGGCCAGGCCTCCCAGTGACCAATCCCTTTTTTGTGGCCACTGTTGAACCAGTATGGAGAGCACGGCTGCAAAGTCCACCCCAGTGCCCGCAGCCGGGTGCTGCTACGAGGAGTCATCCCAGACTGTCTGCCTGCTCTGCATGGCCTAGGAGCTGAGTCAGAAGTGAGCCATTGAGGCTCAGTTTTACAAGGGCCTTGGGTCCACCCATGCAGAGTGTCTGGCAGGGAAAACATTGGGTAATGATACAGCTGGGTGCTGGGGAGCAATACTGCCTGCCCAGGTAGTACCCAGTGTGAAGAAGGTGTTGCCCAAAGCATGCAAGCATTGTGATCCTCTTGGAGATGGATGAAAGAAATTGTATTTTTTTTGAGCAACAGTATGTAGATGGGAGACAGAGAAGCTTCTTAATCCTGAAAGGATAAGTGCTCACTAACAACAAAATAATAATTTATTAAATAATCTTTCCTATGTGGCAGGCATTGTACTAGCATTTTATTCGTATTAACTTGTTTAATCGTCATGTCAGTTTAGGAGGTAGGTAATATTTATTATCCCCGTTTTACAAAAGGGAAAACCAAAGCAAAGAGGTTAAATAACTCACACATCTGTTAAGTGTCTGAGCTGGGATTTGAACCCAGGCATGGCTCTAGAGTCTGTGATCTTGGCCACTCTTTATTCAAAGGCAGGAGGTTGTCAGCACTTTAAGCTTCCGAGTCTGCAGTTGAGACTCCTTGGTACTAGACCCACCATCTCTTACATATGGTTTAGAGCATGGGCCTTTTCTTCATCTTGAGACTCCTCGTACCAGGCCTGAGAGCAGAGGTTCCTCCTGTTCACTTCTCACTTTACGGACAAGACAGAAAGAGTAGCCCAGTCCTGTATCATCTCAAATCCCCATGTGCTCTCCTCTTCTGCCCTCTCCTGCTGGACCCTCACCTCTCCTCTGCACGGGTCTGAAGTCTAGAACCCTGGTCCCCAGGCATAGGCAGGAGTCCCCACCATCTCTGACCCCCAGGCTTCCCTGGGCAGTGGTCCCAGGATGCTATGTTTGGGAGATGAAAAGGGAGGCCAGAGGGTAGGAGGGTGTGCCCTGGGCTGGGAAGGCAGGAGGAGCAGCAGCAGTGTCTCTAGGGAGCCCTGCGTGAGTTGCTGTGGGACAGACACCATCAACCTGAAAACCGATGACAGCCCATGAACAAAGTAAACCCTGGGTTGCAGCTGGCTTCCCAAGTTATACAAACTGATGCCATTTCTGTCAACCAGCTTACCTTTCACTCCCCATTTTGGCGTGGCCCACCAATGGCTATGCCTGTCACAAAACAAGTTTCACCTGACTCATTTACAGATTTTGTTTGATGACAGCAGCAATCTCTGGACACATTCATGATAGGATTCCTTTCAGGGTGATGTTCTTGAGGAAAGATCCCTGCCCCCAAGGAGCGAGGAGCTGCTGGCAGGTGTAAAGGCCACAGGGCACGAGTATTACCCAGAGAGTCTGGGTCTCAGACACAGCGTGCCCAGTGTCTATTCAGCTCTGTATATTGGGTTATCTAGTTGTGATTCATTTCAATCCCTTAGTCATGTGTTGGCTTTCTAGCCTGTGGTGGTACCGGGGTGGCATAAGTAAACCGTGGCCCTCGGGGCTCCTGCTCTTGCTATAGAATACCACAGCATTCCCCCAGGGAAGCGGGGCCTCTCACTCATTCTGCATCCATTGAGCCTACCATCCACCAGGCCCTGTGCAGCCTCTAGGGACACAATTGGAAAGAGGTGATCAGAATGCACTGGTAGAAGAATTTTCTGGCCACCTTGTGGTGTGTGGGTTGGCTGGAGACAGGTTTGGAGCCTGGGATAAATGATAGGACATGCTTGTCATAATTCAGGGGAGAACAGACATGACTGCAGAAGGTGATTGGAAGAGGCAAGAAGCATAGGGGACAGACTGCAAAGACAATCAATCAGGCCTCGAACCACTGGTAGGGCAGGGTGTTGGTGGGGAGTATCTTCCTGAGGTGGCTTGAGGTGCTCCTGGGGAACTGAGGAGATATGGGCACAAGAATATGTCAGGGAGGAGAGGGGAGGAGCCCAAACTGGATGCCCGGTTCTTCCACCTTGACTCCCAGGAGAGGCCTACCAGCCACCCAGGCCAGGCTTCCCCGTTGGGAAATGGGACTGCCATGCTCTGCTGCCACTTTCGAGTGTCTTGTATGGTATGGAAGCATTTGAAAATGTAGCTATAGTATTTTTCAGTGATAGTGAATCTCACTTGTATGCTCCCAGGACCTCTTTCTACCTCCCTCTTCCCAACTCTCCTCCCTCCTCCCCAAGGGCATGGCTTGAGAAGCCAGTGCCTACAGGCCACCTCCTGGGCACCCCTGAGTCCTGTCCATTCCTGGGTCTCAGAAGCCCCCTCTCTCTCCCCCGCTTTTTCTCTCTCACTCACCCACAGAGTTCCTCTGTTCTCCAGCCTTTTAGCCACTGAGATGCTCTTTGATACTTAATACGCCTTTGTTTCATTTGAGTGAGGCATCCCCAGACTGCAGCACATTTGATAATTCCCCTGATTGGCCCTTACATCCAGCTCTCTGTATCCTTCTCCCCATAGCCTTTTATCCTCCTCTTCCCCCACAGTTGCTCCCATCCTTTCCTGATGCCCAGACCTTACGAGGAATGAGCATTCCAGGCCACTCATTGTCTAAACATCCCCCTGCTCATATCCATAGAGAACAAACTGCCTTTTTTTTTTTTTTTTTTTTTAATGGCCACGATGGCTGCCTCTGGTTTCTGGCCCCTTTTCAAGCCTGAGTCCAGTGTAGCGAAGGACAGCCTCTCACACATGCCCAGTAATTTGTCTGCTCCTTTGATGCTCCAGACCTTCAGACCCCAATCTCTGCTTTCCCTCCTCCCCTACCTGGCTCATTGTCTGCTAGCTATAGGCTGGTCTAGAAAATGCAGCTCTACCCTCCCTACCTGGAGACTAGGCCATTCCCTCAACGAGAGAGTGCAGCCTTTTTCTTCAGCTGCAGCTCCTATAAAACAGACACTCAAGTGCTAGTCCATTAGCCCTTCCTGGGCATCTGCTTTGCCAGGAACTGCAGGTACAAATGCTGGGCAAGTTAGTGTCCCCAAGTGGGCACATCTGGGACAAGCCGGATCTAAAACTGCTCAGAGTTCTACTTCAGACCTGCCCTCTCTCTTAATCTGGTTTCCTTTTTTGGTCCCTGAAGGATGCTAGTGGCTACTGGCTGCAGGGGAAGTAGCCTGGAAGGTCTTGGGGAGCAAATGTCTGTCAGATCTTGGCTCTCCCTTGGTGCCTTCCCTCAGACCTATGTCCTGCACCCCTCTGATTCTCAGACCCAGAATGCACTTCCACTTCTTTCCCTGAGTTCATACTGACTTAGCTGTGTCATCTGCTGGTGCCGGGGCCCTGAGACATATCCACTGGATCCCATTACTAGACAATGCCTCCCGTTGTCACACACATCACTATTTTTTGTACCACTAGGAAGGAAAAATATGCCACCAATCAAACCATGACACAGCATCTGCTGTAAGACACATGCTGCTAACAAATGACCTTAGTTGTTTAAGTCTGTGTCAGGCCTAGGATGGAAAACCTGGTATCCCTTGTGACTTTCTAGGTAAGTCAGCTCCAGGGAAAAGTACAGGCTATGGGAACTTGAGAGGTCAACCCATCTTGTCTTCTCCCTGTTTGGAACCTTTCAGGATTGTTGCTTCCCTTGTGGATGTGGGGAACTTGGCTGCTAAAGGCCAGGGCTCTAGACTGTGCCAAGTGAGATATCTGGGCCTGGGTCACGAGCTGTTCTGGATCCTAAGGGACCTGCCCACCCCACCCCCATTCATGATGTGCCTTTAGCTGGGGAAGCTGAGCTCTGCCCTAACTCTAGAGTATCCCTCCAGGAACCTCAGGGAAGCCAGAATATGTCCCCTCTAGAGCCACAGACACCTTTCCACTGGCTGAATTAGAAGCAGAGCTGCTTCTGAAAGGGGAATTGATTTTTACTTCCTGTGTCAAGCAAAGCAGACTCAGTATGGTCCTCATTCTGCCCCTCAGCACCTACCTTGGGGCTGCTCTGCAGCGCCGGTAGCTGAGGGCAACAGATGCTTCTAGTTGTCTACTCAGGGTCCTGTGAACTTCTGAGCTGCACACCTGCCCAGTTCATTTGTTTCTATGTTCTGTGGTCAGAGGTGGACAGAGATGCCAAGGCCCCATAGCCATCCTAGTGGTCACTCATGTACCAACCAAGGTCAGTATCACTAATTGTCATTTTAACAAACACGTGTATAGCACCTACTATGTTGTCTGGTGCTGTTCCTGCATTTCATCATAGTAACTTGGCTCATCCTAACAATTATGAGTAGGGGGCAGCACTACCACCATTTCAGAAGTAAGGAAACTGAGGCATGAGAAGGTTAGATGAGTTGCTGGAGGTGTCACATGGGTGATAGACACAGAGCTGAGATCAGGTAATGCAGATTAGTTCCAGAGTTGGTGCCTTTCCAGCTTTCCCAGTGTTAAGCGAGGCTGTGGTGGGTATGGGATTGAGGGGCTGCTTGCCTGGGGCTGTGTGGGTTACAGGGTCCCTTGGTCTCCACACCTTCTCCCTCCCTTTCTGGCTTGTGCATAGATACCCCTGCAGCTGATTGACAATACTCATTTACAGCTCATGTTTACTCTCTGAGGCAGGCAGCTTCTTTACAGATGGGGACATTAGAACTCCACATGGAAAAGCAGCCTGTGTGAAATCTTAGAGCTAGAGAGTAGCAGGACACAGTTCAAGCCCCATCTATGGGACTCCAGAGCCAGGACACTTACCCCGCACTTCCCACAGCCTTCTGGTTTTTGTCCCCTTCTCTCCCCTCTCCTGAGCGGTGTAGCACTAGTACTCATCAGGGCTGCCTTGACACCTTCTGGAGGAATCTGAGATGGCTTCCTCCCATTCATGAGATGCTTTACTGTCTGTGGGGAACAGAGCACATTTGCAGATGCCTCTCCTGCTCTCCAAAGACCACACACAATGCTTTCAGGGACTCCATGCTTACTATGTGCCATACTGCTTTACGTACTTCATAGGTGGTGTCATTTGAACATCATAGTAATCCTAAGGAATGAGCATTAGTATTAACAGATCAAGAAACTGAGGCCCAGAGAGCTTCTATAATTTGCCTGAGGTCACATAGCTCTAAATGGTAGGAACCCAGATTTTGGGGTGAGTGGCGCTCATCAGAGGAGGTGAAGGGTGGCCTCAAAGAGTGCCCAGGCAGTAGGAGGGGCACTCCTGACCCTGTCTGCTCAGCTTATGATGGCTAGTGTCCCTTTAAAATTCTTCCCATGGTTGGTGTGCTCTGTGCACATCACACCAGACCTTTCCATCCCTCCCACCCCATTCTGGGACTCTTCATGCCTGGTGCTCCTTCCTAGTCCCAGAGCCTGTGCTCAGTTATCCCTTTTCATCCTCTGCCCCAGTGAGTTCTCAGAGCGGAGACATGCAGGACAAAAGAGAAATGTAGGCAGAACATGCCTCATCGGACAGGCAAGCTTAGCTCAGCCGTGTATAAACAGTCAGATCCAGGCACACACGCAGACACACACCCTACTGTGCAGTCTCTGTGCTTGTGTCATCCCCTAAACTACCTCTTGCCTGTTGGTTCTTCTAGGTCTGACAGTGCCCAGACTCCCTTTTTGACTGCAAATTCCCATGTGTTGTCATTAACTGGTGTTTGCTTCAGAACAGCCTGTGTTGGTTTGCGCCATGATGAGAGCATGCACTAGGTCTGCCTACCGTGCATCCTCCCGCCATGTGTCTGCCAGTGTGCCACTGTGATTACCGGCTACACAGGCCAAGGAGGTGAGGGGTGGTGCTTCCTCGCTCCCCACGCTTTCTCTCTTGGTTGTGGAAATGTGGCTGTCCTGGCATCTGTGTTGTGCCATGGCTGCCTCACACACACATCCCATCTTTTTACAGCATCTCAGGCCCTGCTACGCTACCAGCATCCCTTTATTTTATTCCCTTTAAGGAAAATCACTCCAATAATGATAGGAAGATGAGAGCTGTCCTTGACCAAGTAGGGGGTTCGCCTGTGACATTGAAGGAAAGCTCTGAATGCCTCCCATCCCTCCTACTTGGTGTGGTGGCCCCCAAAGGAGTGAGAGTTAGGAGGGGCGGCTCAGGCAGGGCAGGCAGCGGGCATACCATCTGTGGCTGTCCTTTGTGCTGGCAGCCGAACAGTCCCTCCATCTCTGCGATCCAGTGCCTCGTGCTTGGCGTACTAATGAGTTTCCAGATGCCCAGTGCCCGCCGCACAAGAAGCAGTAACTAGGGGCCTGGTAGAAGAATGGAGCAATCTGGAAATTCATTCATTTGTTCCAGCCTGTCTGAATAGGCTGTTTCCCCCTCCAGCTGCTGCAGATGTGTGCTGTGCACCCGCTCTAGGGGCTTTTTGCCTTGGTTTCTGGGCAGACACATGCCAGGCTGGGGGTTTCTACTCTCTAGTACCCTCCTTGCTGTGCAGAGGTGGCAAGTGAGCCCAACAAGAGAGGGACAGGATGCATCTTTTGAGAAACAGGTTCCCTTTTGGGAGGGAGCACAGGCTGGATTTTGGCCCCCACATGCTTCCTTGGTCAAGCGTCTTTGCATACCACACAAGCTGAACAGATGTACCCAGCACCCCCAGTGGGACCCCTCGCCACCTTACCCCATTTCTTGCAAGAATCACTGATCTTCCCTTGCCCTTGGGCCCCCAGCTGTCCCCTGGGAATGTGGGTGCCTCCCTTCCAGCCAGCTCACAGCAGAACTGGATGGACGGGGTTCTTCTGCTCATCTTAAAAGCTGCCTATTGGCCCCTCAGTGAGGGGCAGGAAAAGACCTGAGTTGTTGAGCCCTACTTGCTCCCCACTCCTGAAAGAGCTTGCCTGGGCAGGGGTAGAGCCTGGCAGGGCCTCAAAGGGCCCTAGCCCTGCCTCTCAGAGCCTCGGGCTGACAGGGAACCCTGTCCAGGATCTGAGTGCTTTGAAAAGGCAGCCCTGTCCAGCATTGGGGCATTGTGTATATGAGCGTCTTCCCTAGTGCTGGCTAAATGAGGCCTGAAGGGTTCTTCTGAGAATCGGGGGGCCAGGACCACGCCACTTGGCTTTTGCCTTATGAAGGGTTTCATCTTCTCCTCAACATTCTGGTCCAGCCTTGGGCTGCACCACCAAGGCATGGGGCGGTGGCACCATCTGTGTCTTCTGCTCATCACTGGCTGTATTACTGTGAGCGAGTGACAAAGCCTGCCTGAGCCTCAGTCTGCTCATCTGTAGAGTGGGGATAATAGCTGATGCCCTGGATCATACTGGGCAGATCCTAGGAAAGGATGCAGAAGCATCTTGGATGGAAGACTCTGGAAATGAGGGAGTGGGCTATGCATCTGGCCTAGTGACTGAGCAATTCTAGGTTCAAAAGGCTCCTGACCACCTGACTAGGTTGGCTACTTTCAGAACTCTCAGATAAGCCTGTATGAAGTACTCATGGTGGGACTGGAGCATTGGCTAGGGTGTGGTCACCCCTTTTTGCTTCTGTGTAGTCTCAGCAGTTCCCCCATCTGCCCCTCACCACAGCCCTGGGAGAAAGGCAGGGCAAGAGTCTTTATTCCTCTTCCCCTGCAAGCAAACCGAGGCCCAGAGAGGGTCTGTGAGCTCCTTAGGGGGTCACACAGCCTTCTGGACTCTCCACTCTCTCCACAATTTCACTCCCTGATGCACTCTGGAAGGACTGGACTGGCCAGGGTGTGTTTGACCCCTGGTGACCACATTGGAACAGTGAGGGATAAAAGAAAGTTGTACATTTTCCTAGCACCCAAATAATTCTAGCTGCTTTTCTCTTGGTTTTTAAGGCCTCACCAAGCCTGGATATGGAGGGTTCTCATGTGCCTCTGGTGCCTCTGGGGACTCTAACTTGGGCCCCATCCCACCCCTGAGTCACCCTCTGCCCGGAAATCCTTTGTCCTCCCTACCCTTCTGCCCAGCAGTGCAGCAGACCAGAAGGTGTGCGCACACATTCTCTGCCAGGCACTTTGTGGGGAGGACTTTCAGGGAGAACCTGCAGGCACTACTGGGATTGTCAACAGGTACCAGGAAGGTTCCGGATTTTGTGGACAGAAGTCATGTTGAGTTGCTTGTCTAGAATCCAGGGGATGGGCTTCACTGAGAAGGTCTTTGTTTGGCTCCGTCTGGCTCTCCCATGAGCATCGACTCTGCTGTCCCCTACGTCGTCTTGACTCTCTTCCTTGCCGTTAAAATCAGCACTCCTCTGATCTACAGCAACAGAAGCTTTTTAGTCCTCCTTTGGGGGTGTTAGTTCTACTCGACAAGTAAGAACACTGAGGCCTCCTGAGCAGGCTTAGTGACTCTCCTGGTATCACACAAAGGTGGGACCAAAGCCATTGTCAACAACAACCACTCTCGGAGGGTGAGATGGGGGCGGGAGTGTCAGAGTGTGGTGGCCGAGGTGCCCACTGACCATCCTGTCCTTCCTTGCAGCCCTGCTGTCCTCCTGGTGCGAGGAGCTTGGCCGCCTGCTACTGCTCCGACATCAGAAAAGCCGCCAGAGCGACCCCCCCGGGAAACTTCCCATGCAGCCTCCCCTCAACTCCATGAGCTCCATGAAACCCACTCTGTCACACAGGTGAGTGGGTATATGCCCCCAGGGCTGGCCAGGGGCTGCTTGGGTGGGTGCTGGGCAGCCACCCCTCAGGCTCCAGATCTTGGAAAAGGCCTCTGAGCACCTGTGGGGATGTTACGTTTTCTAACATGCAGTTGTTGTTTAAGTCTCCTTGTGTGCGTGCTATTTCTTCCCCATCAAAACAGAGGTTAAAAGCGCTGGTCTTACCCAGCCTGACTGCTTTGTCCCTTCGGGAGCAAGGGCAGGCCGCCCCTTCTTTGAGTTCCAGACTTCTGGTGGAAGGTTAGCAGTCCTGAACCCACTGCTTTCCCGCTTTTCTGAGCAGGGTCTCAGGCAAACCCAGAGATACTTAGGGCTGGAAGGGGCTCAGGAAGGGCACAGGGCTGCTGGTCCTACCCCCAGAAGGGGATGGAGCCAGCCCAGGCTGACCAGGCAGGAGCCAAATGAGGCTGGGCTGGTCAACACAAGGGTTGGGATTTGCCAGAAGCCTCCAGGTGCTGAGAAACTGGCCAGTCCACCCTGCACCAGCCTCAGGAAGAACACGTGGTCAGGATCGGCAAGTTCCCCAGTTAATTATCTCACCTGTCCCTTGCTGTGCTGGGGATGCTCTCTCCTAGCGCTCTGTGGGCTGACACTGGAACAGCAAGGCCCGTCATGCTGTCTGCTCTCACCGCGCAGGTCCCCTCTGATGACCAGGAGGGGCATTTGCAATCAGAGCGCGGCTCATTACCCAGCCTGACTGAGGCACTGCAGCCCAGAGCTCACTGCAGTAGATCTGAGTCGCACCATTGAGGCGCCGCCTGGAAGTGGGGTATTGGCCAGGCTTCATAGATCGAATTAGAGGCTATTGACTCTCAAAGCCAGAAGAGACTTCAGAGCCCCTGCCCTGGCATGGTGGCCCTTGACATGGGGCTACCTGCCTCAGAAGCACTGTGCGTGACAGCAAGCCCACCACCCCCACACCTCACACAGGATTACTGCCTCATCCCACCCTCGGCCGGGCCTAAGACTGCTTCAGTTTGTAGAACAACCCCACTCCTGTGACTGTTTCTCGGAATACTGCTGGCCTTTGGGCAGGGTAATTTTTCATGGTGCGGGACTTTGCAGGGCCTTTAATGTGTTGGTCCCCGTCCACTTGATTGTTCCAGTGCAGCCCAGGTATTGTTAAACGGCTCTCACGCATTTGGGACTATGGGGTTATCACCTATGATTAAGAACCTCTGTTTTAAAGAAGCAAAATTACCTCCATGCCCCTTCCATCCCTTGCTCCTGGCTAGAGTCTTCTCCATCTGAACTGCTGCCGGGTCACTGAGCATAGGCTGTGGCTGAATGAAACCCAAGTTATATCCTTGGCATTTAGCTTTGTTACATTTTAGTTCCACAACACTCCCATCCCTTCAGAATCATCCTGCCTTTCATCATCCCACCTCTCAGGTCCTTCCCAACCTTCTCTCCTCCAAGTCATTTCAGTAAAGCTATTGCTGATGGCAGGCCAGGGCCCGACAGCCCCCACTGGAGACCTGCCTCAGACCTGCTTGGCCATGACCACTCGGGCCGCAGAGTGCCACAGATCTGGACCACAGCCAGCCCTTTGCTGCGCTGATCTAAAGGCATAAGACTGTTCAGTCTTGGGGTTAAACAGACAAAGGGTGTCTATACAGCCGGAGCTGAATCCCATTCATCGTGAAAATAGGACTCAGTGAGGCAAAATTGGGAGCTGGCAGATGGAGGCAAGGTTAGGGTTCAGTGACAGGAAAGCTTGGCCTAAGAGTTCAGACGGAGGAAAATGGCCGGGCTAACTGTCAGGAGGCAGCTCAGAGGACAGTTTGAATAACGCAGGTTTGAACCACACAGATCGATTGAAAACCTACTTTAAAGTGGACCCATGCAGTTCCAACTTGCGTTGTTCAAGGGTCAGCTATACTTTCATAGACAGGAAGCTATTCTGACCATCATACTCCACACAACTGTGTTGAATGACTTGGAGGAAGCAGATCTCGCCTTTTCATGAAGGAGATATTGAGCCAGGGTGAGCTTGGGGGCCCTGGGGTGTTCGGGACTTGGTGCTCAGAGGTACCCAATTGTTTGACTACTCAGGTCCTTGTCTGAAGGCTCTGAGGACAAGCAAACTGGAAAGGGTGAGGTAGCTCTAGACTGTTGTAGCTTGGGCATCACTGTCCCATTTGTTACAGGCCACAGAGGTCAGCGCCACTCAGTTCCAGGTCTGAGTTGGGGCCTGTGCCTCTAAGCAAGGCCCATGACCCCTCGAGCCACTGGGCATGTGGTGGCGCTCAGTACCATGAGGAGATGTCAGAAGAGGGTCAGGCTCCTGTAGCACTACAGTGTCCCTGAGAGTGATGGTGGTCGGGAGGAGTCCTGAGTAGCCATGTCTTGGGTAGAGCCTTGGGGATTGTGGAGCAGTGTTTGGACTGGCTCCCTATTCAGTCCTGCCACGGAGATGTAGGTGGATTCTGTCCTCACCACCACACAGGTGCACAGAGCACTGCACAGAAGGCCCGGAGAGGCCAGTCCAGGGCAGGAAGGGGCTCGGGCCTACAGCCAAGCAGCAGGACCCCTTCCTGGTCCCTGCAGTGACCTGGACCTACTGCCAACAAACATTTCTGCCTTCCACTCTCACAGTTTTAATGAGTGGTTAAAAAAGCCATTTGTGATGAGCACATTGTCTGTATGCAAATCAGTTCTGCAAAGGTAATTAAAAGCCTAATAAATCTTGTTTACACTCTTAATTTGATTACATTCAGAACCCACAATTGCTTGGGAAGATTCTGAGACCAAGGGGTGCCATCCTTCCTCTTTCTCTTTGAGGGGTTACAGCCCACAGAGGAGAGGCTCCTGGGCAGGGCCCTGGTGCCCACCTCAGTTCTGGGCAGGGCCCTTGTGCTCTCCTTTATAACAGGTTGGGGCACAGGCCCTGGAGCCAGGTTGCCAGGTATCAAGTTTCATCTCCACCATATTCTAGCTGGGTGACTCTGGGGCGGTTTCATAACCTCTCTGCATCAGTTTCCTCTTCTGCAGAAGTGGAAAAACAGCAGTGCAGGACTTATAACAAGCTCGTCACCAGGCCTGGCATGCAGGGAGCCCCATAGACTCGTCTTTATTCTCTCAACCTCATCCTGGTGCTGTGCAACTCTGATGTGGTCATTTGTGGTCAGGCAGCAAAGAAGAGGTCAGTCAGGACTGACCCCCTCAGTCTTCTCCTTCCCTTGGTCACATCTCACACCATCTTCACCACTTTCATTTATAGTGTTTTGCAGTTTATAATTCATACTTCTTGCATCCAGACAAATTTTTAAAGAAAAAACGAAAACAAAGAGGGGCTGCAGGACCCAAAAATCCTGCTCCATCAGCTCCAGATTTCCAAGATGCACGGATCTTTTTCTTCCTTCTTATTGAAAAATTTTAAAACTCTCCAATACGCAGTTAGCTACACAAGTTCCTCTCTAAGTTTCACCACAGGGAGGAAAGGAAGCAGGCCCTAGTCTTTGTGATGATGGAGATCACTGTTAATGGGTCTCCTAAATTAAAGAGAGTGGGAGCTGCTGCTCATCACTGGCCTTGTTTCATTAGTGGTAACACTACAGGCTTGCACTGAGATGGGACCAATGTAGCCGGATCAGGGCAATTCATTAGGGTTTGACAATACCCTTAATCAGAATTCGTTCTTTCTCTCAAATAAAGTGGCTGTTAGAAGTGCAATGAATGTCTGTAGACTCTGACACAGGAGGTGCCTAGGAACCAAGAACCACCCCGCCGTCTTTCTGGGCTTTACTCATTTTCTCACATTTAGTAAACATCGGTCACTGCCCGTGAAGCTTGCAAGCAGACATGTCTACTCTAAATGCAATGAAAAATGTGCTGAGAGAACCAAGGAAAATGCCTTAGGAGAGTTGCAAAAGGGAGTATCCATACTAGGTTTTGAAGTATAGGTAGGAGTTCACTAACTCGAGAAGGATGAACAAAGGAACACTGAGGAAAGCTTCAGAGGCTTAGAAGGTATGTTCAGTAGGCACAGATGATAACAACACCCTGTCGCATTGATCTCATATTCGCAAAACTTCTAAACACCATCATTGTATCATCAAGTCAATATAGTTACCTACATGGCAATCGGGCTCTGGAAATGGAAACGTGTAAATACAGTTGAGCAGGTGCTCTCTGCCAGGCGCTGCACTCAGTTTTTCCTGTTTTTGTGTATTTCATCCTAGGAGAGTATTAGTCCCCGTTTTACAGTTAAGAAAGTTGGGATTGACTTAAGTAGCATGTCCCAGATTATAAAAATCATCAATGGCAGAGCCAAGATTCACCAAAGAGTCTTAAGTTGAGAGCCCAGATAGCTAAGCACTATTCTGCAAGGCCTCCCTCTACCATTTGAATATTACTGTCAAAAATGTTTCATCGGAGTTCAGACCAAAGCTAGTGATTTGATGTAGAAAGTGTTTTATTCCTGGGACACTATTTGAGTTTTCTCTGCAGCTGGTCTTTGAGGCTAGACTTTATCCTCTGTCCCTTTATGCTGGGTGGATTCCCAAAGACAACTTACTTGAGAACCCCCAAGAAACTGAACCACCTCTGAAATTCTTGTAGGCTCCTGGGTCACCTTTGTAGCCTGTGCTCCCTTGTGTTATAACCATCTTTGTACACGGAAGTGCCACCTAATCAGACCCTGAGCTCCCTGAGATGGTGGAGTGTGGTCATGCCCACCTGGCAAGCTACCCTGATGAGCTCTAAGAAGCACCCTGTGAGCCTCAGCTCCTAAGAGATGCTTCTTTTGAACCCACTTATAGGAATTAAACAAATTCTTAGATGAGTCACTTCACACAGTTGCTTGCATCTAGGAGCCACTCAGTAAATCATAACAACAACATCCATAACAGCAGCCAACCGTTTTAGGGTGCCCGAAGTGTCCTGGACATTTTGCCTCACACATGTGAGCTCGCTTAATCCTCATGACAACTTCTGAGAGAGGGACTGTTATTGTCCCCATTTTACAGATGAGGACACAGGGTGAGTAGTGGCTTCATTAGCTTCTCTCTGTCTCTCTCCCCAGAGGACAAGACCTTCCACTGCCTGGGTGCCAGTGCTCATGTAGTCACAAGCACACCATAGGTGGTCTACAATCAGAATTAATGCATGGACACGTTCTCAGACAGCCCTCTGAGGGTGAGCACGTAGACGTGCTGTTTCTCTCTGGCACTTTGGTTAGCAAAGGTTCCTGAGTCCTGAAGGTGTGTGAAGGCACAATGAGCCTAAGAATTCGGGGCTCCTAGCACAAAAGGAAAGAGGCAGGAAGGCTCATTCAGACCCCAGGAACATGAGGAGCAAGTAGACCTCAGGCCAATGGACATGGCAAGACCTTCCTGGATGAAGTAGCCGTTAGAGGAGGAGCCTAGAAAGGATGAGCAGCATTTTTCAGGGTGGGGATGAAGCATCCCAGGCAGAGAAGAGGTGCAGAGGTGGGAAAGCAGCTGCCTCCATGGTAGATTAGCAGGAGAAAACCAATGAGATTCCAAGCAGCGTCTGGCACAGGTAGGTGCCTTTGTAAGTGGAACAGGGTTGTTGGGGGCAGTTCTGGCTGGACAGGACTGTGGCTAGGGACAGCTTGTGGCCTGAGGCCAGGTTATGCTAGATAGAGGGTGTACAGAGCTGGGCAGGATTACTAAGAGTAGGATTCTCAGATCCCAGGGACTCTGGCCTCCCTCTGCACTGCAGCCAGGTATGATGGACAAGAGAAGGGAAGTAGTTCCCAGTGGCAGCCTTGAAATGCCAGGGACCTCTGATCTGGGCTGAGCCTATCTGGTGGTTAAATAGTACTTGCCAGAGAAGGGAAGGGGCCTCAGGACAACCTCCACAGGACCCTAGATCTTCTCTTCATCACCCTGGGTCCCCTCCCACCTTGATGGAGCCTAGGAGCCTGGCTTGTCCCTCCTTAATCCTTGGGCTCCCTAGCCGGGCAGGCCCCCAATGGTGATGTCTGAGTCTGGGCAGAAGCATCAGCAAGGCTGACTGCCACGCCTGCGGGGGCGAGAGCCTTCACTGCTACAGCAAGAGCTGTCTCCCCAGGAGATGAGTCAGCCCTGTCGGTGCGGCTGCCACTTCTGCTTCTACAGCAGGTGCGAATGGAGGCAAGCAAGCCCCGAGACCGCCCCTATGTGTGTGTGCCCATCTCTTCCCCCACATGTGCATAGTAGCATGCCAGCAGGCCCATGTCCGTGCACACATAGGTGTCCCACATCCCACACCGGTGCTCACCCAGTCTCTGGGGTGAGCCTTCCAGCCAGACGGTGGGTTGCCCAGTTTGGGAACATTGGTTAAGTTTGCTTCTCACTGAGTCTGAGGTGGAGGGGGCAAAACAGGAAAGAGCTGGTTTCCGCCCACAGGGCCCACCCACGGAGCGACAGGCAGTTGGAGCTTGTGGGCCTATGAAGTATGCTGGTGAGCCGGGGCCTCCCCACCTGAGGTGGTGAGGCAGCAGCTGCTGGCCCCCAGGACTCAGGAGGGGCCCTGCTGGGCTCTGGGGGCTCCCAGGGGACTTTACTTCCTGAGTCTGCCAGGCATCAGAAGCAATCGTCAGCCTACAGGGTTGATGGGAGCTCGTGGGGCAGTTCTGGGAAGAGAGAACCGGCTTCAGTTGCTGGGAGTCCTGGGTTCAGTCCACTTGCACCTAGGACAAGAGGGGCCCCACGGGAGAGCAGTTGTCGAGAGGTCTCCTTGTTGTTTAGAACCATAGCCTGCAGGGCCTTCCTTCCAGGCCCTGGCATGCCAGCTCCAGGTCCCTGGTGACCCCCGGGGAGGGCAGAGGTTCTTTCAGCCCAGAGTTGCAGGCCCATTTCTTATTTTCCTGTGCTCCTCTGCCCCACCCACAATCTCTGGGCTCCCAGGTCCCCAGTCAGTCTCCCCAAATGCAGAATGTCAGTTGTCTGTCACCTTTGGCCTCTGCCTCTTGGCCACACCCCCTTTCCGATGACCCATGATCTTGTCTGGCTGGCAGGGGCCAGGCAGGAGGGCTGGGTTTCCTGAGGACAGCTCCTCTCCCGCCAATGCTACGCCTGCTGTTTTCCCCCAGAAGTCATGAGTAATGCTAAAGTCTGTGTCACTTTCAAGTTGAGAAAGCTTTTTTGTCTACATTCTTCTCTTGGAGCCACATCAGGCTTATGCTGCCAGGGCCTATGTTGTTCAAACCTACCTGACGCACAGTAAATACATGTATTAAACCATGACCCGGGGCTCACATATATTTGTATATATAGAAATCAAGACATAAGTTCAAGGATAATATCCTCACTATATGATCACACTTGATTGCTTGTTTCCCCTACCTCTTCCCCTGCCTCCCATCATGCTGGTTTGATACCATGACCTCATACTTCATGGCCAGAATCTTGAAAACACCGAGGGTGGAGGGTATGGTACAATTCTTACGCCCATTTTTGGAGATGAGGGGACTGGGTACAGTCAGGCTCGGGAACTTGCACCAGGGCCCTGAACCAGAAAGGGGTAGGTCTAGGACTTGTATCCAGGGTATTAAAAAAAGCCAAGGTAAGAGGTAAAGGGAGTGGAGTGCGGTTGTTCTTACACCAGGGAATTGGGGCAGGCCCTGCCAGTGACTTCCGAGCAGAGACAGGAAGGAAGCCAGGGGTTGGCCAGGCACAGAGGATATACAGGCAAAGGGAGAACCAGTATGGCCACATAGTGACATGGTTCTGCCTTTCAGTCTCACCACTTCTTCAGGGCACCTACCAGGCTCGATCTACATTGCCAAGGGCACTGCCCAGCAAAGAGCAAGCACAAGATCCAGGCCCCAGCTTCCTTCTGTGTCTGTGGTGCAGGACCAGTCTCCCTCCTAGAAGTCCTGATCTGGGCTGGGTCCTGACGCCCCCACTCCCAGTCTCCTCAACCTCTAGGGCCTACACTGGCTTTTCGGCTAGGGTACAAGGTCTCCAGGCATGAGTGAAGATCTGTGCCTTTTGTTAACTTCTTGTGATGAAGGCACAAGCCTGACGGAGGCATGAGATGCTCTCCTATTATGCCTCCCTCCTCCAGAGTGCCTTCATCCCCACCACCACCTTGGCCCTCCCGTACCCAGCAGTGCTGCCTTGCAGGCCTTACCTACAGTGGGATGCCATGGGCCAAGGTGGGACCACAGATGTGGGCATTCTGCTTTTCTGCCCTTTCTGAGTCCGTGTCTGGGATTTCTCTCGGCGCTAGGTGCCACAGAATCTGCAGGGACAAGGCAGCCCCAACCCAGCACACCCAGGGACCAGGACCCTGCCAGCCCCTTTTGGAGCTGTGCTCTAGCCCTCTCCCTAGGGTCTGCTGGACCTCATTCTCCACCTTCACCCCAGCCATTATTGAGCATTTATTGTGTGCAGGGCATGGTAAGTCCTGGCTTCTGATGTTTGGGCATTCCTCAGGAGATATCACCAAAAAGGTGGGTGCTGCTGGGCTAGCAAGGCGACTAGGAAAACATGAGAACAACTGGGGGAGCTCTGGGAGAGTTGAGAGCTAAGGCAGGAAGCAGATTGGGGTGGGATCAAGGTAAATCATTCTGCGGTGTGAGTTTGGACTCTGCCTTGTGCCATTGATGATCTCTGATTGTGCCCAGTGTCTTGGGTGCTGAAGGCAGCTTAGCTTGGCAAGGATGCACACAGGAGACTGGGGTGGGAGCAGGGAGGCAGTACAGCAGGCAGGCCTTTACCTGTGACCTGAAGTTGGGAAGAAAGAGTAACAAAAGGAAGCTCCTTCCAAAGGCCAAATCAGCTGGGCTGGGTGGCCCACCTGCCATGAAGGGTTGGGAGGAAGTGGGAAGAGCCAACACTCTGACGGGGTCCCTTCCAACCTTTTCTGAGAAGTTTGGAGGGGGAGCTGGTGCTGGGGAACAAGAGTTCTTTCTGGAGAGCACGTTGAGTCAGAGCATGGTTGAAAGAGAAGCTTAGAGGGGCCTGCGGATCTCTGTTCTTCCACCTTGGTAGCACGCCCTGTGGACTGTGGGCTAAGGTGAGAGGACAGCAATGGGGGTGGCACCTCTGCAGTGACAGGGGAGAGGTGGTCACTCTTGAACAGTGTCACCATGCAAGCCACACCTGCACTGGGCACTGTGCTGGGGCCCAGGAGATCCAGAACTGCCTAGGCTTGTCTGGGAGCTGCAGAGCATTGTGGGGTGATGGGGCATGTCCTATCTGGGTCGTTTGCAGACCCTGAGGACTCCCCTCTGTTTCTCTCTGCAGTGATGGGTCTTTCCCCTATGACCCTGTCCCTTGGCAGCAGAACACCAACCAGCCTCCCGGCTCCCTCTCCGTGGTCACTACAGTTTGGGGAGTAACCAACACATCCCAGAGCCAGGTAAGAGCTTGTACTGCTCCCAGCCACAGCCCCTCCCAGGTGGGACCATCTCTCAAACCCTGGGGCCTTCAGGTTACCATGCCACGCCAGCCCTCCTTGCCCTCCCAGGCTCTGCCGAACCAAAAGGACCAACACTAAGGGCATACCCAACTGTGGACATGCCTCTACCTAGGTATGGGTCTGAACCTGCCTCCAGAGGGCAGCATCTGGCCCCTGGGCACCACCCCATCTTAGTGCCTTTTTGGGGAAATGGTCTTCATCTGACAGACATACAAGGGGTTCTTCCCCAACCCACCTTTACTTTGGTTGGATAAACAGAAGAACTTTCTGCGTGTTAATGGCCTCGGGTCTTCAACATAAGGGGTTTTTGACCCTGGATGACCTGGGTCAGATTTCAGCAAAATGTTCAGCCTAAACTTGTGACAAGCCCATAGTCAACCCTCCATCCTACTTTTGTGCCTTCCTCTTTCCTCCACTCCTTCCCCCTCCCCCGCAATTCTGCCGGGCCTCTGCCACAGCCATGAGAAAGGCTCAGGGCTAGTTGCTACCCAAGAGGGAATCATTGGGTTTACTTGTGGTCTCATGCCACAGAGACCCCTCAGCCAGGATCCTGCTGCCCTCCATTGCTGGCAAGTCGTCTTCTCTTTGCCTTCACAGAGCAGCTACAGGGGGCCTCTGTGTGGCTGACCTGTGGGTGTCCAGGCCCCTTGAAGGGATGGAGGGCTCAGAGGTCCAGTGCTTTCCTGCCTGCTGCTTGGTACAGGCCCAGCCTCACCTCGATCTGTCACAGGCTGAGATTCTCCTATTTATGCTGCTTCCAGGCTGGGTTTTCCCCTCCAATCATTTGTACACTCTAGGAACAATAAATGTGCCCCCCCCCTATTTTCCTTT